>CABFOW010000427.1:141563-194455 GCA_902141385.1 Timema californicum | reverse complement strand
GTAAGTAAGTAAGTAAGTAAGTAAGTAAGTAAGTAAGTAAGTAAGTAAAACTTGGACTTGTTAATTATAGGTGCAATATTTAGGTTGTAAAGCTTTCAATTGGGATTAATGGAAAATGTTAATTTTAAATCGGGGTATTTTAAATAAATGTTATTACATTTCCAAGAATGTAGGCTATACATATCTTTCTGTATAAATGATTGTAAGAATACAAATAAAAGACCAATAAATAAAATGCAATTGGTACATGTATACTATTTCAGTGTACCGGTATTAAAAAAGCAGGCCATACCTGGTTGTGTGAGTAATGATAACGCTTCAAACAGCTGACATTGTCTAAGTACTGTACATAAGTGTCCGACAGTGCAACCACGTTCATGAAGTTCAAAAATAAGTTTCTCACTTGGCGATTGAGAGGTACAATGTGCAAACTCCCATATATCAACAGGTCTGAAATATGAAGGGGGGGAAAAAATTAATTTAATTATACAAAACCTTAATGTACATAAGCCATTTTAAATAATCTAAAAAAAAAGTATGGTTAGCTTTGAGTTATTTTTTAAATTGTTTTAAATTTACTAAACTATTTTTTTTACTATATTTAGTAAACAGTGAATTAAGAATAACACTTAATCATATTTTGTTGATAAAGACATTTATTATTTAGCAGCATCTATCACATAGTTGTGGAGTCACAAATAATTTTGTGTGGAGGCGGAGTCAGTAAAAATGTACCAACTCAGACTTCAATGTAAAAAACTTACAATAGGTAGCCTACTATAACAATATATGGTAACTAGGCAATTTTAATTTCCATACATTTTATTTTTTATGACCAATATTTGTAATATGGACTGAAAAATGTATTTAAATATACATTCTCAATGCCGAAGAAGCTTCCCCCTTAAGTAGACCCTAATCTCTATTGGAGCATTATTCTGTGGTAGATTTGTTATTAATAATAAAGATGCATTACAGTAGCCGTTTATGAAGGAGTCCGAGTTGGATACTATAACAATAGAGGAGCTGGAGTTGAAGGCTTGGGGTACAGACTCCAAAGCCCTAGTCTTATACACCATTTTTACTTAGCTTAATCTTACCGGAAAATTTTAAAATTCTCTGCAACTACTCTCCATGCATTATCTTCCTGCAGCCTCATCATAAGACTTCGAAATATACTATAGCTGACGTCCATAACCAATAATGAAGGATCTGGTATGGCCATTTTATATGTCCCTATTCAAAAGATAACTAGCATAGTTAATGGAGGCTGTAATCTAACTGGGTGTCTTCTTGAATATAATATAACAGTTTATCACCCACAGCCTAGATACTGGACCATCTGAAAGTGGAAGCTTTATATTAACAATATAATGTTCAAGCAATTATACCAGTAGCATAAATGCTATAAAAAATTAATCAACTAATCAGAAAGTTTAGCTTAGCTAAATATCTATAGAACCTACAGTCAACTCTCGATTCTACGACCCCGGGAATAGCGTCCATCTCGAAATAACGACCCTTTTTTGGGGAACCGTGAAAAATGTGGGAAAAAAGGTTGAAAAGTTTAAGGCAATCAGCTGTAAAATGTGTTTGTTGCATTTATTTAGGTCGCTGCATTGCAATTATCTTTGTGAGCGCTGTATTACTAGTAACTGGGGTGGGTCAGGTATAAAAAAAGACACCACCTCATCAATGCCAGCCAATATCACTTGACTCTGTCCACCCCCTCCCACAAGCAAGACAATGTTTCCCCGCGCGCGACTGCCACTACATCACGCGCCAGGCTTGATTTTGCCATTGTTATTTCGATTCTCGATTTGGTTACTATTTTGGTTTAATTTGGTGAACAATTTTTGGCGACCCATGCTATTGTTTAACATTGTTATTTTGATTTGGTTACGTTTTTGGTTGAATTTTGTGAATGATTTTGATGACCCACGCTATTTTTTTTAAATTTGATACGAACTTATAATTTCGACAAAATGAGTGAAAGGAGTACCTTCTTCAAGAAATAGGTAGGTTTTATTTTATTTACTTTTTCACGTATTGTCTAAAAAATGCAATTTTTTCGTATGAAGGTCAGGGATGGAACAAAATCTGTTAAAATTCCAATAACGACCCCTTCGAAATAACGACCCTTTTCCAGGGAACCGTGAAAGGTCGTAGAATCGAGAGTTGACCGTAGGCCTACTTTAAATAAGCAAGTTAGGAGAGCAACTCTATCCACAGTAACAATCCTATGCCCATGGCTCCTTTGTATTGCAGCTCGTGAGCCAACAAGTGAGAAGAATTTTGCCCCTTGAAACTTAAAGGGTTGAAGTGCCCTGCTTTAAATTCACATTTCCTCATCCTTAGCACATTAGTGTGATTGATTAGTAAATATGTGTATAACACAAAATGATAGTAAAACATGATTCTAAGAAATACTTTATATATGAATAATTATTTTATTAGTAGGCCTATGTTGAAATCTTTCAGTATATGCTAACACATTAGAGCTTTATCCCCTTAATTAATTTTAATCCATGCCTTAAGTGTAATTATTTAACTAGATTAAAATAACCTGGAGGTTAGGTTCTGTAGAAATAAGATTACTTGTCACTTGTAGATTCTGAAAGACTATTTGACTAACAGGCTACAGTATGTAAGGGTAACTTAAAAGGTTTTAATAGCATGTCAATGTATGTAAAAAGTTTGTGTACCACAAGGATACTCTCTTCCTAGTTTAAGTTAATGACTAAACCAAACTTCAACAAAATGTTTCAACTAAACTCTATGCAGATGACACAGTAATAATTCAAACATCTGTTGGAAAACCTACTACGAAAATTCTTAGGAATAGACCTACCTGCACATGTGAAAAATACCATTTGTTATTCTCTCATTCATACTCCTGTATTATCTCAGGCATATACGAGGAACCAGCTTCATTCACTACCCTTCAAATAACCCAAAACAGAGATATCAAGAACTTGTATGTAGCATGTATCCAAGCACACACTACAATATATTATGAATAAAAGGAATACACACACATATCATTTAAGTCCGTTGTTACACACATAGCATCAAGATACACCATCATAATTATTCGATACGCGATTGATATTTTCTTGTATACAGTATAATAAAAACACAGTTTAGAAAGAAAACTTTTAGGTAGTTTTGAAGGATACCCAACTAAACAACTATTAAAATAGCTACCACCGGTATATTATGTATTTTTAAAAAAATCCATCTCTTTTAAGTTTTTGCAGATGTAGAATAGTCTCATGTCAGCCTAACTTGTTGAATCATTAAATTCTAAATGTATGTAAACTTAAGTATGTGTATGTGGATGTGTACATGTTTACGAGTTTTAATACCAAATTTATATAACTGTATAATTATCTGTATTACGTTAATTTAGATGAAAATGTTTCAAGAACAACATGAAAATTATTTAGATGTTTAAAAAACAAACAAAAAACTTTTTTTATTATTATGTAAATAATTGATAACAGACGTATGTTTACAATTATAATCCTGTGACTTCATAATTTTATAAAACAGACGCTTATGTTTCTTATAAATGATTGGCAGTGTCTTTCTTACCTTTTCACTATAATTTTGCAAAACAGTATTATTGTATTTATTTAGAATTAATTTATAAGGAAATTTATATTTTGACTAGTACATTATTTCACTCTTAATTTGTCATTAATCAGCGTTACGCATTCTTCATCATGTGATTTTTCACTTAAAAATATGAAAAATATACATAATTCATAATATAGAATAATTATGAAGTAATTAAAAATAAAACTGTATAAAAATTGTTGATGTTAAACTTGGGAATGGGTTTGTTTATTGACCTGACCAAGGCTTTTGATATAGTTGATCACATGATATTGATTGATAAATTGAAGTGTATTCAAATAGACAAGTCGCCGTTAAATTGGTTCAAAAATTACTTTAAGTTATAGATACCAAAGAGTTCTGATAAAAAAATGAAAAAGGCCCAAAATTCTCCAGTGACAAATAATGTGTGGCATTCCCCAAGGTTTGGATTCATACCAATAAACTCTCTATTAATTTAAAAAAACTAAACTTATCCTATTCTCAAAACTTAGCTACAAAAAAATAATAATGGAAAATCAGATGCTGGAATATGTAGACTATATTACATATCTGGGACTAACTATTGACAAGCATCTCTTATGGGGCAGTGTAAACAATATCCCGTCCTTATTTATGTATTCACTAAGGTGGCGGGATATTACAATTCATTTCCCTATGTTGCATCCCCTACCCCTAATGGCAGTTTTTTTTTATGGCCACTACAATAATATGTCAACTAGATTCTTATTTGTTCTCCGTGATTCCACCAGTGAACTTTCTACACCACTATTTTATTCTTATAATATATTTCTAACATATTTCATTCCTGCCTGTGCCCGAACTCCGATAATTCCTTCTATTATGCATCTACAATAATACCTTTTCTATGTCTACATTTGACTATATATGTCAGAAGTGACAGCTGCTAAACACATGGTTTTGCAGATCATATGGTCCGGCGTAGGGATAGATAATTTTTTGGTCTGGTTAATTTTCAGTGCTGTCAGATGTCAGCTGTGAGCTGTCAGTCAGCACCAAAGAAGTGGTATGAGCACTGTAGCTAGCTTCGTATCAACATAGTAAACTGAACCTAACTGCCATCTAGCGGCAGGTTGAGAAACTACCTTGTCTACTACCTTAGAGGCGCTAAATTTGAAATAATTAATTAAATCTTTCCTCTCTATAAACCTCTAAGTTTTTTTCTTTTGTTTTGATTACGGCGTCAACCATTGTTAGAAGGGAAAAAGCGGACTCTTATAAAAGTGATGCGCTGGTTTTTATATATGAAAGAAATGGGAGTGAACATACAAAGAGCTGAATCTGTGGAATAAATTGATGTTCCATCAACATATACTGGTTGGGATCGAATACTGGACCTAGGTCGCTCTCAGACAAGGTAAATTCTCCAAAAGGATAAGAAGCTTTGTGGTTTTTTTCTTGAAGATCTATAAACGTGAGTGCTGTAGCCATAGACAAGAAATAGTATGATTTTTTTTTTATCTTGTATCAATTTTTTACTACTAACAATTCAGAACTATTAATTTGCTGTCACCATCAATTATAATAATGATACTTACCTAAAGGCCCTTATGCCCCAATTTTTCACGGCTTAGAATTATAAATTATCCTGATACCAGATAGGTAGGACTTTCTTTTAAAATTAAAATTGCCACAATTAAAAATATATGTATATATATACCCAGTGAGTATTTGAGTCTTTGATATTACAAATTACACTATACTTACCATATGACTTTTTTTCTTTATTTCTATTTTTTATTTAAATAAATAAAATAAAGATAAAATAACAACAACAAAATTTAAGTAACCAATTTTTTATTTGACAAACTTTCATTTTTTGTTACATTTATGTTCAACCCTTCTGGTGAAATTGTTGATCCTTTTCAAGGTCATACATAATAAGAGTCATTTTATATGTGAGTATCACCCAACTCACTGACGCCCACCCCTTTTATTTCACTTGTATTTAGAACTTCGCGGCAAGATACAGGATTACTGTGGATACACAACAGAGGGTAAGCTTACCTGGTAATTATATCTATCGCTACTGGGCCACATTAAAACCACCAAAAATATCCTTCCTTTCTACATCACCACGGATACCTTGAGAGGTTAGAGTCTTGGTGTTTTTTCAGGTGCTCTACCGACTGAGTTGTTTAATAAGTGGGTAGCGGGAGCTCGGTTTCGACCCTCTTCACTTAACGTTACAACAGTCACATAACTAATATAACAAAAAAGCTCATTCCTATTGCAGGAACATTAAGCAGAGGTGCATATGCATTAACTAATCCAATAAAAATAACTCTATTTCTCTTTGGTACACTCATATCTTATATATATGTAGTTTTGCTACCAAAACGAGACTTAAAAGACTAACTGCACTCCAAAATAGAATTATTAGATCACTATATCAATTACCTGTCAAAGAATATAGAACTACTGAAATTTATAAATATCTGGACTTAATGCCTCTAGATAAACTGATTGTCACAGGCCTGCGATGAAAAAAATTCAAGGGAGTTGATAGCTAAACTTTGTGTATTTTTTGGTGCTGATTTAAAAAAAATGAGAAATTTCTATCACGTCACGTTTTCTTGAAAAACTCGATCTTACTTGGATTCTTATGAACATTTACCATAAAAAGAATTCGGCGTTGAATTTCTTCCCTCCCTGCCTGACCGTCATTCTACCGCACGTTGAAACTTACAGAATGCCCTCTGTGACACCTCCTCGTCGCCATCCCTCCCTCCCCGTCGCAACCTCTCTCTACCAATAGCGTTACGTTAATTCATATCTCAGTTCTTTATCTTGGTTCGCTGACCTCGCAGGAACGCTCGCTAAGCGAGCGTAATCGGCAGTCACCTATCCTTTTCGAGATTTATCTGGATTAATCTTGAACGTTTTATCTTTCTTAAGACTGAATTCTCTCTACTTTTCTGGAGTCATCAGAAAATATAAAAAAGAAATGTCTTCTTGAAGGACTCAGTTTATCTCTTTTTAACCCAGAAGATCGTGTAATTACCGTGTTCGTAGTAAGATAAAAGACGTGGAAATTTTTAAGTTCGTCTCAATTCTTCTTCCATGTGTAGTGTTGTGCTTGCGCTGATACAATGACAAGTGAAACTACATCACAGAAACGATTTTAACGATTGCTTTACTCTGTGCGTTTCGTGAAACATGGTTTCAAGTTTGAGACGTTGTTCAACCACACCCCCTGTGGGGTCAGTACCTATAACAGTACCTCCAATGTTCCAATGGGCAGCTCACCCCCAAAGGAAGTGAGTTGCTAATTACAATATAAAGACAAGTAAATCACCAGGGACTTTTATTGATCTGTTATCTACAAGCCCTTCCGACCCCTGTCTCACCAGCATAATTATAGTTAAGCCTAAAGGAAATTACTAAGATGATGCCTGGATAAAGGCAAGAACTAAGCGAAAATTACTTATATGGCCCAAAGGCATTTTATTACAATATATGTTAAAACAGAAAATAATATACAATTTGGTCTGATAGACTTAAAGACAATATTGATTCTCCGTCGTGTCTGACAACACTATGTTCCATACATTTATAGAAATAATACCAAAGTTCTATAATAACAGTAAACAGTTTCAAAAAGGAGAGTTCTATAATTATAATTGCCGCGGCTCAAAGCCTACGCAAGAAAAATACTCGAAACATCATGCTACTCATAGTACCCAAAGGTACAACACATCTGTCAGCTAACGCAATACGTAAATACGTATCTACTATGTCGTACTAGATAGCAAATACACCTACAAAGAAATAAAGGCAACAGTGAACTCACATCATAGCTAAACTAGCTTCTAATCTGTCAGTTAACATAATAAACCTAGTAACATTGAACTAACTTCATCTGGCCGTTGATACAATAAATAAACCCATTTATAATACGACCTACAAGAAAGTAAACAAGGTGACCCACAGTTATCGTCATATGACCGCTAACACAACTAATAATCAGATACCTATAACTCCGGACAGACGGCTTCGTTTAACCATGTTTACAACCCTAGCCTGGAAAATACTAGCTCGTGGCCAAATATCAAATTTATTCTTTTACAATAACTTACACAATAAATATCCTGAGGCCCTACATAGTGCCCAAGTGTGCCCTACTTCTAGATGGGATCAAAGAGTGCCTTTATATCGCTAAACATACGCTTATATCTAGTTCTGCTCAGCAGGGGGGAAACCTGGGCGGTAAGAATGACTTCATAATGCGGTTATAAATAGCCAATCACAATAACTTATGTCTTCCATGTCTTTTGCACACAGCGCCGTTGAGACACACAGCCAAGGAGGTGGGGGTGACCACGGGCAATCGACGCACAGGGGAACACTTAGACCAGCCACCTCGCGCATGCGCTCTTCAAATGGATAGTTTGAGTCAGCCAAATATTTGACTTAAACTTTGAGTTCCCTAACAGAGTCTATTGCAGTGAGGATGAACAGGGTCGTTCCATGGCGTGACCATAGAATTTGTACGAGAGCCCAGCTTGACTGTTGAATGTTGAGTACACAGACGTTGTTGGTTCTGGGCTAGTCTCTATCCACGGTACATTGTGAAAATTTGCCAGATGACTTTTGTTACATATGCGGTGAATATACTGTTATTAAAAATAGTATGAGGAGCATTACAGACTATGTAAGACAACTTTATCTTGAGTATTTTGGAATGAACCTCGGAGGCCAGGACAAATCACGGGCTCCTCATAAAGTTTGTGTGCAGTGTCTCAATGATCTAAGCTTATGGCTCAAAGGAAAGAAGACTGCTTTACGATTTGAAATTCCTATGACATGGAGGGAGCCGAAAAATCACTCTGATGATTGTTACTTTTGTTCCTGCCATGTCCATGGGTATAACCGCAAAAATCAAAAGCTAATCTCTTATCCTGATAACATTCCATCGGCCATACGTCCCGTTCCTCATGGACCATATGTGCAAGTGCCTTTGCCTCCAACTGAATTGCCAATCATCTCTTCAGAGTCTTCAGACTCGGAACATACAGAAGTTCAAAGCTCCGATACCGAATATAAGCCCTATGGAGGCGATTCACCTCAGCCCTTCTATCAGGTTGAAATTAATGATCCGACTAGATCTGGGTCTTTCGAAAGAGGCAACTGAATTTTTGGGCTCCAGATTGAAAGGAAAAAACTTATTGGCCAAAGGAACTTCTTTTTATTAGTACAGAAATCGAGAAAAGAAATTTGATAAGTACTTTGAGAAAGAGGAGAACCTTGTCTATTGTTCTGATGTTCCCGGATTGATGAGCAAATTTAATATCACATACGATAAAGATGAATGGAGGCTGTTTATAGATTCATCGGAAAGGAGCCTTAAAGCTGTCCTTCTTAATCACAGAAGCCAGTATGCATCTTTACCAGTTAGACACTCGGTGCATTTAAAAGAACGCTATAAAAACATGGTTCTCGCCCTCAACAAAATAAAATCTGCCGACCACGATTGGACCATTTGCGGTGATTTAAAAGTTATCTGCATGCTTCTTGGTCAACAAGGCGGATATACAAAGTTCCCGTGTTTCATTTTTGAGTGTGACATAATCTTGAACCAGGCACCAATAATGTGATTCGGAACAGCTTAGTCGGTTCAACAAAAGTATTGTTACCCCCTCTGCATATAAAATTAGGTGTAATGAAGCAGTTTGTCAAGGATATTCCAAAATATGGCGATTGTTTCAAATACTTGTGCAAAAAGTTTCCAGCTCTATCCAAAGCAAAGGTGAAAGAGGGAATCTTTATTGGTCCAGATATCCGCAAGCTTATGAAGGATAAAGAATTTGAGACTAGCATGACAACAAAGGAAAAATAAGCATGGGTTGCCTTCAAAGATGTCGTCAGTAAATTTCTGGATATTTATAAGGATCCAGACTATAAAGGAATTGTTATGAATATGTTGGACAAATTTCAAGCGCTGGGTTGCTCCACGAGTGTCAAAATACATTTCCTTCACTCGCATGTGGACTTTTACCCCTAAAATTTAGGATCAGTCACTGAAGAACAGGGTGAAAGGTTCCACCAAGACATCAAAGATATGGAACGCAAATATCAAGGAAGATGGGACAAGAACATGCTCGCCGACTACTGTTGGATGTTAACTTGAGATAGGTCTGAGATTGAACATAAAAGAAGAACGCCAAAAAGAAGTTTCAAAGGAAAAATAATACGTACTTAGATATAAACTTTTTTTTGCTCAGTTTAAAATTTGTTTCAAACTTTCAAGTACACATACATCATATTTGCTCCTCTAGGTCAATCGTCTATTTTATGTAAGTTACCTTAATAAATCAAATTACAATAGTATGTTGGTGATTTTTATCTAGAAACTGCACCATAGTTTTATGTAAAAAGTTTGAACTCATGGGAACTTTTTGTTTTTCTCTCGACCAGAGGTGGCTCGTGCGATCAGGCAACAGTGGTTTTCATCCATTTCAACCTATAAAAATTAATCGATCGCTGAAAAATCAATTTGCCTCACCATGAATCGATTATTTTACATATATTTAAATGGATACAAATCACTGTTGCCAGATAGTACATGCAAAATTGTTCGGGAGAATTTATTTTCAAATAGGATTTTAGCAAAAATATCTATATCGATTTAACAAAAAATTCTGACGTGATGGAAAAAAATGGAGGTCGTTTTAGAAATCAGCACACCAAATAACATAAAACTCAGCGAAAATTTCTCTTGTATTTTCAAAAACTTCAATTTCTTAGGCCTGTGTTATCTACCAAACAGGCATTCTTGCTTACAAAATAAAAAAATAAACTTAAAAGTACCCACAAACTAGAATTCCCTCAGTCAAGTCATAATACTAGAGGTTCACTTAAAATATAGCATGAATCTTTTAACTTTGTAAACTATGGAACAAATAAAATAAAATAAAATGACTATAATATGCTCGTATAATGCAATTCCAACAGACATCACTGGTTTACTTGAACTGGCGAATTTTAAAAAGCATTATAAATGTTTTATTTGCCAGAGAACAACTTTAAACCCAACATACAAAAATTATGTAAAGTTTTTGAATGAAATGAAATATGAATGAAATAGGTTTTCAATACAGGTACCGTAAAATACCTAATCTAAGTCTCATACTTATATACTTGATTTCAATCTCACAATTATTCTAATGCATCTATTCCCAGTAAACAATTTAGAATTCATTATTATTTCCCCGTATGTACCTACATATATTGGTTATTATTGTAATAGTGTTTAATTTTCTGCAACTTTTATTTTTATCCCAAAGTACTTTCTTATTAATTATTTGCTAATGTTATTTTTCTTTTCTTTTATATATTTATTTCTATTTTTAGTGTTTATCTCACATTTATGTATAAAATCTACTTATCTTTATTATCCCACATTTTTCAAAATCATCTTAACTGTAAAATTGTAATGGTACTGCTGTCTTTTATGTTTTACATATTTTGTTAAAAAAGTTTGGTTTTGATTGTTTAACTTTATTTCATGATAAAATATTCATAATGCTTCTTAATCTTTTAAACTTTAAACTAGTGTAAAATTTCAATTTCTGTAAATTAATAGTCCTAAAAGTGAGCTCTAACTCTTTGTATCATATAATTAACTATCAAATAAAAAAAACTCAAAGTCCCCGTGTGAGCAAATTCTCTTCGGATTATGTATACACATACAAACTTTAATAAATATAATCAGAAGATCATAAGTGCAGATCTTTGCTCAGGGAGGAATTGTAATTATTATGCATTTAATTTAAACTTAACTTAATAGATAAATGAGTGATACCTCATTTCAACACTAGTCTGGAATATTGCATAGCACTATCCTCTTGATCTAATAAAGTAGGTGTATCATATTTCTTCTGTTTTTTAAAACCATGATTCATAAATTATTCACGGAGTTTTATAGACTGTCTAATGTCTATTGTGAGTTGCATCCACTTGTTGGATTTTATATGATTAAATCCTCAATATTGTCTGCCATTGAAGGGTCTTAAAATAAAGATATAAGTTTTCTACGGCACAATTGCCATTTAATCTAGAGAAAAACACGCTCAGGTTAAGCCAAATACCTTGATTAAGCTTAAGTTAAACCTTGACTCAGGATCACAACGATAAACGTTTTGGTAAACCAGCTAATCCTCTTAGTTTATAGCTTTCTCATACAATCACTTCAAAGGAGTCAATAGAAACCAGTAAAAAAAATGGCAAATCACATAAAACATGAAAATAAATATTGATTTAAAAAAGACAAAGTATTTAATATCGATGAAAATGTTTTGCAAGGTGAGAAAATAAAATGTCTAAGAATATGTAAAAGATAAAATCTATGAGTGAAAAGTAAATAAATAAATAAAGATATAATTAAATATCTTAAATATGTATATATCCATATAATTTTTACTGTAAATCAAGATAATTCATTTTTGTTTGATTACTTTTACATTTTCTCATGCATTTATTGGCAATGTACTCGGCGTATTTTCGGGACCCGGTGTGTGGGATAGTTACGGAGCTAATCGATGTCGGCCGCGATTGTAGAAAATACAGTGTGTTTATTTAAAGACAGCGTGCTAACATGCCGGAGTTCCCAACCAAGTTAGGGTCCATAATCGTAATGACCGTTTAAATATTATTCGTGTAGCACTTGCGAACTGACTCTGCTGGTGTAAATAATCTCTAACAATTGTTTATATTGTTTTGAGTTTGCCTTAGTTGTTATTGGTATAGAATGACTTTTTGAAAGAAAAAACTTGTTGCTTAAAGTCTTAGAGACAGTTTTTCTTACTCTATTGTTGAGATTTATGTAATAAATGAAGTGGTGTATTGTACAAATTGCTCGTATCCTTGGTGCTAGGGACAGCATTGAGGGAACCACCTATGATTGTGCGGACACATGCTACCACGGAATTGGACACTTATAAGTCTAATTACCACCTTCTGAAGTGTGACATCGACGACGGGCGTCGTGATACAAAAGTTACCAAACAAAGCCAGCCTGTCAGATATTCAGGGCTGCATCTAACAAACTTGCCGACTGACCAGGAGGCCTAACCGGAGGGGTCCTTGGTCCACCCACTAACAAGAGGAGACCGGTGGGGATCCAGGCTGAGTCTCAAGCTCATGCTTCCAGAGTGAAGGCATCCAGACTCCTTAGCCTGGAGATACCACGGTCGTGGAGAGCTAGGAGGCCAGGACGATGCCTTAGACATCCCCATTCTGATCAGCGTTTTCCACGGAAGAGAAAAGTTCACACCACCAGGCGAAGACCTCCAAAAAAAGACCGTGGTCGCGATGAGTCAATATGTGAATTGGTTGAATTCTTTGCGGGATGTATCGACCGATGAAAATAGGAGGGGTGTGGGTCATCAGCCTGTTCATTGTAACCAGGTCCACTTTCGCGCGTGGCTTGGGTCACCAATCCTTTGGGCCTGGTGTAGGAACTGTGACACTCCTTTCCCTAAGGGCAGTGTTCGTGGTAAGTTTGAGTCTCAGATGAAAGGCTTCTGTCACCGCAGTACCATCCAATATGATGGGGAACAACCCTAGAGTTCTTAGGCCATAAGAGACCACCCAGATGATACCTGCCTGTACCGGAACTCAGTGAGTTCTGATCATCTAGTGTTTGGGGGAGGGAGTATATTCTTGTGTGAACCTGTTTGTGGCCACCAAACAATTGAGTCAGGGTCTTGCTAGGGGTCAGGATAAAGTGGTCAGCCCACCAGATATCTTCGGTCTCATGCAGACCATACCATACCAAATTGATTGAACTGCTGATAAGGGGAGGCTATCAGCAACCTTTCCTGCGGATGGTAATCAAGACGGGAATAAAGTGATCCAGGGACTTTCGGGTATAACCCCACAGATTAAATTCATTTCACCCTGATTAGATTAGGAGAGTTCCACGTTTGGGAGCACGCACTGCATGCTAAGACCAATCAGCGTGAACATTTCCATTTTTCCCAATGGGGCATCAGCAAACTCTGTGATAGGCTTTTGAGACTGTAGGCGCAGCATGACCCATTCCGTTGTCCTTAAGTATGTCCTCCCCCTCTTATGACTGACTCCTGAAAATTTCCAAGGTTTTCTGGTGGTGGTGCACCTGCCACGCATCTCATTCCAGTTCAGCCCACATCCCATGGTCCTATGGCTGCTGTTTTCCCTACAGCAACACCAGGCAACTCTAAATTAAATAATCTCCTTGAAGGCAGCTGGGAGCAGCGTAATCGGTCACAGTGTTGTCCGTCTACTGTCCTCCCATTGTGTCCTGCCAATGACCGACTTGGTGGCTATTCGCGCTTTTGATGCCAGTGGCACTGCAGGTGAAGTTAATGCCAGGAACACCTCGTGAAGGGACTCAAGTGTAAAGAAAAGTTTTTAGATGGCTCATCGATCGTACACATCTTCCCAAATAATTAGTTGATTACCTGCGTCACCTCTTTAGTTTCTTAGAACTCAATTTGACCATGAGGTAGCAAATTCTTTCTTCTCTAGTATCTCATCCATCCGAGTCCTCCGACTATAACACTGTGACTGGTGAGCTTACATTTCTTCTACTTCCTATCAATGCCCAACATTTTTTTAACGGCTGATGCGGGGATTGGCCTAGGCTTCAAACTAGATTTAGATACACTGTATTCATCAACACTCACAAAATTTGTTTTAAATTTATGTAAAGATTGGCCACATGGTAACAAGGAAAGTATAACGCCGTTTCCCAATAGTAGCCATACAGTTTCATCAGATATTATATCCAGTGTAGACGAGATTAGCCTAGGAGATCGTGTTCGTGCTCTATGGTAGTGAACTTCTCTTACTAGGGCTAGGGAGGTCTGCAAGGTTAACCGCTCTCACTGTCAGTGCAAGCTTAAGCTTAGACAGTGTGGAGAGGGGGGTGGAGTCTCATAGGTTGTGACAGTCGCAGGACTTGACGTGAAAGAGGGCTCTATGACACCATCTGAAGGGGATGCATCGTAGGAGGGACCTTATCCCGAAATTGCAAGAGGTGAACGTGGTGGAGTCTCTAGATATGAAATTTGCTTAGGCATTGGTGGTTAAATTATATGGTCAACTTTTAACGACGTCCGGGGCCCCCGAGAGATAGATTCCTTGGATAATCTTCCAAAAAACTTTCCTTTCCCAGTAGAGTCCACCACACTCACCCTTTTCTATAATTTTTGGTAGGTAACAATTTGTTTTCAAACAGTACAAATTCATTGTTTGTGTTTTGCTCAACCTGTTACGTTAAGTTACGTGAATCCTAATCACACACTAGTTTCATTACGTTTAGTGAACGTTAATTTTATCGTGATTCCAGTGTATACCACAGACTTATCATTCATACGGTGTAAACAGTTTTGAGCTCATTGATGAAATATTTTTAGTTTTGTTTGAGGGGATAGACTAAGTTCTTTGTTTTTGTCATTTATTTATGTTTAATATTTGACAGTTGTGTATGTTTAATAATGCATTGTATTTTATTTATTTTAAGTCAACCGGGTAGATGTTATTGTTAGGAAATATGCAAACTGCACAGTGAGGTATAAATACAGGATTCACTCATTCATGTTTATTTCTTATTTTACAACTTATCTTTCTCGTGGTGGGTGTTGATGTTTAATCCCAACAAGATAAGCTAATTTTTATCAACAACAGCTAGAAACATCCTCAAAGACAGTCCACCTGGGAGTCATTGCAACAATCGGAGACGCTGACCAGCACTACCACCAAGCAGAATATCGAGGAATATGTTCTCCGATATGGACGGGATCGTTTCCTTCCCGGAATCAAAAACATTCAGTGGGGCCATTTGACTACAACTGGGACGGGAAGAGGGGTCCACTACACCATTTCTGATACGTTGTATGGGGGTCTCGTAATCAGCAATACTCCGGATGGTCACATTTTAACTGATTGACACCCATGAGAAAAATCGCACTGATATGTCGGGGATGTGCATATCCAAGGAGACGAGGGAGAAAGCTAGGACCTTCCACCAATATACGATTAAATGTGCAGTGTGGAAATAAGCCTTAGAAAAATGTGGCAAACCACTCAAAGGGGGGATTGTAGTAGCAGGGGAGGTAAAACCAGGCAGGGGTGGCTTACGAAAAAAAGTGACCTAATACAATCCTAGAATAGTCTAAGTTGGTGGGCGTGATCCAGCGAACTAGTTGGATGCGACAGAAGTACCAGCTCTAATACAACTCTGGCACGTTCCACCATTGATCTCAGTTTTGAGCTACAATTATCCCTGGTATAGCGTTTTCCCAAGCCATTTGACTGTTGGAAACCTGTGGACCACGTTGACCTCCCTCTTTTAGCTACAAGAGGCGTGTAAATAGTATCACCTACATATTTTTTGAGTCTACTGTTAAGGATTGGGTTTGAAAGGTAAGCTACAAGACCTCACAACGTGAAAGCAAATTTGTCCCAAACCATCTTAGAGTTCGGGGACTGAGCCAGGATCATTATATAGTTGACATATTGAAACAGGAAAATGCCTCTTGGGTTGGGAAAGCTCTGTATAAGAAAGGAAGAGAGGGAGGGTCAGGAGCCCTGGGGGAACAGTATATTATAGGACGAGGGGTGAAGAAAGTATGGCCCACTCCCACATCAAACGAGCTGATTTGGAGGAAAGATTGGAAGAGATGAAAAAGGGATTCCTACATTTGAAAGCCCTAATAAAAACCATCGGTGGCTCACGCTGTTAAAATAACCCTCAAACCCAAAACCATGAAGCCAAAATGATTTTCCTCGTTGAATAATTCTGTCATCAGTTCAGTCACCTTGACGATAGCGTTAGTGGTTGAAGCCTAACTGGTGATCTAGTAGTAAGAAATTACACCTGAGTCAATTCTCCAGTCTAGCCAAGATCATTCTCTCACCATCCCTGCTGGCATATGATAGAAGGGAAATTGTTCGATATGAGAATGGGTATTCGGGTGGTTTGTCCAGATTATGGATAAGAACCTATACCACGGCTCACCACCGTGATTTAAACAATAAAATCAAGAAAATGGTGTTTATAATATGCAAAAGTAACACAAACACTTTGGACAGTAGGTGGAATAGAAGAAGGGGTGAACACCTGTCTAATCCAGAGTCTGATGAGGCACGAAGCCTCGCTATCGTCCAGGACAGCTGGAAGGGGTGACTGACCAAATGGAAGGAAGCTAGGAGGTTGATCGACTACTGAAAGAAAGAATTGTATTTGAGGGTCCTTCGGGGATTCTTGCCATCTTAAGAAGCTGGCCTGGAATACAGGTGCATTATTATTATTATTATTATTATTATTATTATTATTATTATTAGCACCGCGTCTTAATACCCGTTCGGGTTATACGCACTTACGCTAATGTGTAATGGTAGGGTGAATGTGAGATGAAATGAAGGACCTACAGTTTAACGTGGAATCCGAACCACGGTGGAGACCTGGCATTCCTCACATTCACAAGATGTCTTGTCAGAGGTGAAGGAAGGGTTTGGTAATCAGATAAATCTGTGCCGGAACCGAGGATTGAACCCCGGCCGCCAGCATAGAAGTCTGACACCTTACCCCTAGACCACCAGGTCACCCCAATATAGGTGCAAATACCTTAAAAAGGCCCATGGACAAATACGCCCCCACCCTGTCACTCGCAACGCCAGCATCATATACCTCCTGATTCGTACCCCCTTAATATGGTACCAAAGAAGGAGATTCTTCACGCCAAGAGGCGTCGGACGTGTTCTCTGTGACTCCACCTATCACTGTTTTAGCTTGGACCAACAGCATGAGTGGAGAACCTGGTCGACCTACATAGCTCCAGGGAGATGAGATCCCTGCCATATAAAGAAGGAGAGGGGGTGTCGTATCAGAATCAACATCTCCGCCCCTGCTAGGTGAGATGAAATGAAGAACATCAGGGATATAGATAGAGGGAAATACCACAGGACCCAGTTAAACTTGAAATCTAGGCCAATCCATGCACTGGTGTTTGAATCGGAGGAGATTCTGCTGGGAAGGTAGGAAATCACATCCCACAGGTCACTCGGTTGTGATCGGGGGACTGGGACAAGTGGGTGACCAGAGGGTACAGAAATGGTATTCTAGTGGTCACGATTAGGTCTAGTAAACTTGGCCCAAAGCGTGTGTGGGCTGTTAATTAGGTGGACAGGTGAGAGTGGTGGATAAACAGGCCAATACTCTCAGCTAACCTCTTCAGAGCATTTCGTCACGCTTGTAACGTCGCATTCCCCCTAGAAGTGTTTTTGGTTGTGAAACTACCCGTAAGCATAACGGTGACACTAATAGCGTGAAGGACTACCAAACCCTCCACCGTCAAGAGCATGAACGTGGACCGTAGACACATGACATTGTACCAAGAGTACGCGGCATCCAACAATAAAACCACAACGACATCAAGAAGCGTTTGTTTATGAACAAACGTGTGGTGTTGCTGTGGAGAATATTGCTCTTACAGGGCCACTACTCCCTCCACTTTCCAGTTACCCCCTTTGGTCCAACCAGTATGGGGGAAAATACAACACCTGAAAGATGGTATCTTCAGTAAACCACGTATCTTTTAGAAACGCTATGTCTATGGCGAGGATATGAGCTAGTTCAGGGAACAGTAAACTACAATTCAAAGGGATTGAGTGAATCAACCACAGAGATCTTGCAGTACTTCGTTTATTATGTCAAGCTTTACCATCCAATTATGGGTAGCAAGGAAATGTGTTAGGCCTTCCTTAAGGTAGGTTTAGTGGCTGTGGATATTTAAGGAAAAGAAGATGTCTCCAATTTCTGAAATAGAAGAAATGAAATTTCAAAAGTCTGAGGTAATACACCCTAGGTGTGTCTGTTGGGATGAGGAGTGGCGTCAGGCTGCACTGGTCTCCAGGAAGCCTGGAAGTCCCATTCGAAAGTATGGTGATAGGGGTTCGTCAGACGAGAGGACTATTGGGTCAATAGAGCCGGGCCAGCTACCGCCGAGCACTGACGTTAGTCTCCGAGCCTACTCCATACCACACAGACCGCATTTATTAGAGGAATGAACGTCCCCACAGTTTGTGCACCTCACTGGTTCTGTACATTCTGAAGTGCTCAACTAGAGGTAGCATGAGGGTCCTCACATTCAACACATCACTTCTGACAGAATCAGGTTATTGAGGGTGACCAAAACATTGACAGTGATGGTACTATTGGGCCACATTCTTCTTACTAAAAGTCTCGAATGAGACCTTCACGTGATAAATGAATTTTTCCGCTGACTCTGCAGCTGCTGGCGCCCTATTAGCGTCACTAAAAACAGCGAAAAGGACCGTTTTATTTGTTCTGGGCTAGCAGAGCTTGTTCCCAGACGTGTACCACGGCTCACCCATAGCTCATGTCTATCAGTGCGTCTTGGATGTCTTTCACGATGGTACTCTCGGGGGGTCCCTAGATAATGAAATATTTGTCTAGCTCACCTTCCTTGGGAAACGTGTATGGTTGGGATCCTACTTGTACCAGATCCTCAATCAAGGTGGTGTGTTCCACCAGTCAAAACACGATGAACATAATGCATTGGGCCGATCACTTGATCTTAAGAGTGCTGCATAGGTAGCCAAGATCATGCCGCTAAGACGTTTAGCTTTAATTAAGTGTTGATACAATTTGTAATACAAAACGCTTGTTTACACTATTCCATTGCTAGTCACGTGGGGGTCTACTCCTAAGGCATTAACTTGTAAAATAATAGTGTCGGAGAAGTTGATGGTCCAATCATGGCTGGTGGTTGCATTAAGATCTTTTACTAAACTCCAATACATCTGAATTCAGGTACAGGTACACTTTATATACTGTTGAAAATATCTCAATTGTTTTTCTTCAAAATGGATATTTAGACACTATTTTCCATGTTAAATAGTAGTGTGCGGTTGTTTTTCTAAAATAAGTTTATTAAAAGGGAATTTAGGCCTACCGGTACTAATAACAAATTTTAGAAAATTTGAAATGTTTCAAAAATTACCTCTAAGAATTTAGTTCTGAATGGATATCTAGGAATTATTTTTCATAAAAAAATATATTTTTATATGAATATTAATTATAATTTGAGGGTAGTTTACGAATAGCTTATTATTGAAAATTAGATATTTTTTTTCTAAATGATTTGAACAATTTTGTTTAAAATTTATATATGCTGTGTGTTTATTGTGATCGTGATTTTTTTTTTATAGGAAAACTTACCGGTACTTCAGGGTGATTTACTGTAAATATATTTTCGAAAATTTGGTTCCAAGCGGTAATAAAAATCCAATAATCTGGCACCCAATGGTTCGGCTTCGGCACACCTCCTAGTCTAGCACGCATATCGCCCCCCTGCCCACCCCTCCCCAGCCAATTACACGTTCTTTGGCTTCGCACCAGCGCCTTTCGTTTGCTTGTCAGTTTTTTTTAAACATTATTTTGTGTTGTACTATGCGGCGTTCTGAATTACATTGCTTTCTTGCAATTGTGTGTCTAGTTCTTTAAAATGTTTTCTAAACCTGTTAAAAGTTTTGACCATGACATTTTTCAGAGTTATTTTAATCGTTTTTACCACATTACACAAATATAGTTCGATAATCCGGCATTGCTAAAGTCCCATGCATGCCAGATTATTGTAATTTTACCGTTTAATATATTCATTATATGGGAGAGTTTGTACAATTGTGTCATGTAATTTATTTTTCAATCCTCCTAGTTCCTATTAAATACCTATTTGTTAAATATTATAAACTGATTTTCTTCTGACTATCATGACGCTTGTTTGGTACTTCAAACTCCTACGCCAAACTGCAATTCTTGATCCAACTGTTCAGTAGAGGAGACTGTTGTAACTTAGAGTTGGAACACTTGAGTTTTAAAATAATAAATATCTCTTAATATTATGTTGTTAACATACTTATTTTAAAGACTTGTCACCAGAGAGCATTTAGTCTCTCATTTTATTTTTTACCTGAAAATTGGCATACCACTTATGAGAAACATTTAATGATGAGTCTCTAGGCATGTTTATTTGTGTATGTTACTATAACCTAACTTAGATTAACTTTTTAAATGATAATGTACTTTGGTTTTAAAATCAAAATGTTATCTAATTATAATTTAGGTATATTTTAAAAATGTGTAACCTAACACTAAATTATGTATGTACTAGAAAGTAACTTCTTGATTTTGGTTCCAGATAATCATGCCTAAGAGTAAAACAGGTAAAAAAAAAAGACAACCTGTCGACGTATAAGCAATAAATCAAGCAGTAACTGCAGTGTTAAATTCGCCTGATAAGAGAATATCTCTTAGAGAAGCGAGTAAAACATATAATGTCAAATTAACAACATTATACCTTCATATTAAAATTTATAAGGGATATAAAAAAAAGGAGAAATTTGTTTATGATGTCAAGTATGATGTGAAAAGAGTATTCACCCCTAAGGAAGACATTTTATTGGTTAAATATATAGTTAATGTAGCTCGAAAGAATTATGGGTTAATGAAAAAAGATGTAGGAGAACTTGCTTAACAATTTGCCAATATGAAAGGTAAGAAGTTTTATGAAAAATGGGATGTGGAGAAAATGGCTGGAGAAGAATGGATGAAACACTTTATGAAAAGGCACAGTGCTGAACTTTCACTAAGAAAACCAGAAGTGGCGAGTTTATCTAGAGGCACTAGTTTCAATAGGACCATTGTAGAGCGCTTTTTTCAAAATTTAAATAATGTTAAATGATGGACCTTTTCCTCCAGAGAGGATCTATAATGTTGATGATACTGGTTTACCAACAATGCGGGAGCCACAAAACCATTGTTGCACCAAAAGAGGGAAAACAAATGTGTGTCGCAACTTCAGCAGAGCGAGGGCCGACTATTACAATGATCGCAGGTATAAATGCTATTGGCAATCATATACTAACAATGTTAATTTTCCCTAGGGTATATTTAAAGAATTTTATGCTGAATGGGGCTCCTCATGGGACTATAGGTGGTGCAAATCAATCAGGCTGGTCAAATGAAAATTTGTTTTTAATTTTTCTGGATCATTTTATTGTACATGCAAAGCCTTCTAAATAACAACCGGTCCTTCTTATTCTCAATGACCATGAGAGTCACATTTCCTTGGAAGTGATTGAAAAAGCACTTCAAAGTGACATCATCATGCTGACTTTTCTCCACCCAACCCCATTCAGCCTTTAGCTATTTCATTATTTGCTCCATTTAAACAGTTCTATGACCAAGCAATTTAGGCATGGTTTACTAACAATCCTGGTAAAACTTTCAGCATTTATAATATTGCAGAAACTGATGGAGAAGTGTACAGTAGAGCTTTCAGAACAAGCAATAGTGTAAAAGCTTTCGAGACACCTGGAATTTTCCCGTGTAATCCAAACCTTTTTCAAGATGACGACTACTTGATCTCTTATGTCAGTGATAAAAACCACTTCCGATTAATTTAGAGTTTGAAAATGCAATAATAGCAGGTCAAGGAGTTAATTCTCTTCCTGGGCCTTCAACAGTCTCTGACCTTTCAACAATGCCTATACAAGTTGGTTCACCAACCCTATCTTCTGAAGCAAGTAACAGCATAAAAATATCCCCTGAAGATATTCAACCATATCCTAAAGCTGCATCAAGATTAGTTAAACAAAAAGGAAGAAAATGTTGGAAAACAAGAATTATAACAGATACGCCTGAGAAATAAGAAATTGAACTCTGCAAGAAAAAAGAAAAAACACCACAAGCAAAGAAATGGCAAATAAAAAAAAGTAGTTGGGCCAGTTACTACAAAGTGAAACAGAATATGAAGATGATGTCCCTCTAGAAGAATCTAATAATGAGCGATTGTCTGACTTTTTGTTGCAAGAGCTTGCAGATGAACAAGAACAGAGATATTTGAAAAGGGCAATATCTTGCAGGTGATTTTGCACTAGTAACATTTGCTGGGAAACATACAAACTATCATTATGTGGGTAAAATTTGTGGCTTTGACGCTAAAAACTTGGGAGTTTGAAATACAATTTTTGAGACGCAATAAGAAAACTCAAAAATGTATTAATGACAATGAAAATATTTATGATGTTCATGCATCAGATATTGTTTTAAAACTTCAAAATCTTTTTTTATCTGGTAGCTCAGCCAGGCAACAGAGCCTATTGTACTTTTCAGTTGATTTTGAGTGTGGTAATTTTAATGTAAAATAGTTATTTGTCCTGTTCCACAACATTTCCATGCTTATTAGATTATTAATGACATTGTTTTTCCCTTTTGTTTGATTAAAACATGGTTTATTACTTACAATTATTCTTTTGTATTTAAAAATGCTTACAACATTGTTAATATTAATTTAATAAAACAGGTTGTATGAAGTTATGTTCCAAGGTACATGAGGCTATTGTACTGTGGAACACTTTACAAAAAATTACAATTTGTTTGTAAAAAATTGAAATTGTTCGTTTTGTTAAGGAACATTTTTTTAGGAGAGAGGCTCAATATAACAAACTTTTTAGAGCAATTTTTAAAGTTAAAAATAAGCTATTGTATTTTTTATAAAATAATTCAATCAAAAAAGGGTTCCAAGGTTTAACAGTCTCCCCTACTCTTTTGATGCAAGAATATTTTACTTGACTTACCTCATGTTAGATTCCTGCTTGGTACGTCTAAATACTGAAGTTTAAATGTTTCTAAAATTAAAATAATACAATTTTCAAGGAGCTAAACAATAAAATACAGTGAAATTTTCCAGGATCAAATAAGTCTGTTTGTTACTAAGAGGTGTTCATTACTTTGATTTTTTTAAAATCATTCTTCTTGAACAGTTGAATACATATTATGAATCGATATACTGGAGATGTCAAACATTTAATTATTGCACTGTGCAATATTATATTCATGATAGTTATGACTAATGAATAAATATTATATGTAGCTCACAGTACAGATTGCATAACACACAGAACAACATGCAAATGAAATTAAATGTGAACAGTAGACCTTCTGTACTGTACATGTGCGTACAAGCACAAACAATTGTAGGTACTTCCTCGGCTGATGGTTCGAAAGGGGTGGAAGGTACAACCTTTAAGTATCATAGTCAATATTACATAGGCTATTTTATAAACTTTCACTAGAAGGGGAAGGCGGGACTACAAACTTCACGTAAGACAATCGCATTCCGGATATTTCTACAGTCAAAAATTATGAACAGACCTGTATTTTCAATTTTTGTCCTCTGTATGGACATTTTCATGTATAAATATGCGTCTATAAACGTGCCTGTTTCCATTATTGGGAAGTTGTTTCACAGTAAGAACCCATGTTATTTTGTCAGGGAAATTTATACTGTCTGTTATAAAAAAAAAGAATCCGTTATTCAGAGGTGTCCATTAAGGGAATTTCACTATACATCTAAATCAAAGTATATAACAACATTTAAAATAAAAACATGTTTATTTATTTTTCAGTTTTCATCTCTACAACTTCCAGTAAATACAGTGTTGAAACTTTATTTTGAAAGCGAACTAGTTAGGAAGAGTGGAGCAAGATTAAACAATTCTGCTATCACACTCCACCAAAAGCCTCTTGTTGGCATTTTTTTTTTTGCCTAAGAATATAATTTACTACTATAGTCACTTATGGTTTGTGTAAAAAGCAATCAGAGTATTTGAATAATGCAACACTTTTATATAAAGTTGAATTTACTTCTCTTTTCCCCTTAGCAACTCATCTTACTACTCATTCGGGGTATTTGAATAAATTGCTTCTAATTATTCATAAATAAGGCACTAATTTATTTAATCAGTGCGCACACTATAACTTGTTTATGCAACTTCACTAAAGGAATGACTACATTATGAATACATCTAGATTTTGTTATCAGAGTCTGGTTAAAAAAATATTTGCCTAGAATTGCACTAGCTTGTTTTTTAATAGTCTAGTTCTTCATTTACTGTCATTCTAAAATCATTCAGTTCAATATTTTCTATACAGGATATTCGGAAACTATTAGCTCAAACTGCACATATAGCTTGTTTAAACCAAAAATAAAACAAAATCCTTGTACACTTTCATCTGGAAACCTATGTTAATACCATTAAATTGTGTTCAAAGTTTCGGCGTACAGCGTTGGGAGAGGAAAGCTGTTCAATCATGTGTGTACAACAGGTTGCATAGGAGTTAGGTGTGCAGCACTGCACATGTAACAATGGCAAGCATTTTCTATGATATAGGATATTTAATGATGACCCTCTGAACGTATTCACATTTCTAGATGAACTGGTGTGTTGTTTACTATTAATTGGGGTATGTTCTGCTGCTCTGCTCCAAGATGTTGAGTTACTATACAACCTATTGTACACATATCCTTGAACAGCTTTGTTTTCCCAGCACTGTACATCGAAACTTTGGACACAATTTAATGGTATTAGCATAGCTTTCCGGATGTAAGTGTATAGGGATTTTGTATTAATTTTTATTCAAACAAGCTATATGTGCAGTTTGGGCTACAAGTTTCCGAACAGCCTGTATTTAAAAAACGAGTCAACTAATAGTTACACAGCAAAGAACAATAGTTTATAAAGTATTTGTAATTTCTTTGAATACTACCCATGTGTAAATTATATGGTAAAAACCTGAACAGTATTTGACATTATGTCATTCATTATTAGGTAAGTTGCATAGGTACATTTACATGGTTTCAAATACCATTTATTTCATAAATCTCAATTTATCAAATCTCAAAACACTTTCATTCTAAGGCAGTGACTTGTTTCTTTGGGCTAAGCATCACCTTATTTAGCAAGATACATAATCAACTATCTATATTTTGGGTGATGTGAATGTTTTTTATTAATTTAACATAATGTATTGTTAAATTAAAGGAAGAAAAATGGAGAAATGAATTAAATGTATAATAATATAATTAAATTGTGTGTACTAATGTAATGCTTAGGTTGAAACCTTATGCATGAAACAAATACATTAAAAATAAAATGGCATTACCTACATAGCACACACAGATCCACTAACATACGAGGACATACTTAAAGATATATTAGGTACCACTTTAAGCACTTTTGAAAAATAAGTAAAACCTATACATTTTTGACCCACAATTATGAAATATGTTAAAGTGAATTTTAACTTTCAAGCTTGTAATAGATAACTAAGAATATACCTAAATCAAATGGGTTATTTTCTTGCAACCCATTTTTAAACCTTAGTTAATATTGGCCAATCCAAATTAGATGAAATCCGAATTCTAATTTTGGCTACTAACCTTCATCACTCACGTAAACCGGTAGATAGACATATATTCTCCTGTGGACAGATGTATTTGGATCACATACATATAGTAACTATTTATAATATTGCTATTGATAAATTGATGTGTGAAATATAATTAGACTCTCTACTTGGAAGATATATTTAACAAAGCAAAACCTATATTAGTAAGGTACTGGTGTGGTATATGTTGTACAGTTCTAAAAAAATACTCTTGATTTTTAATCTTTTACAAGATCACTGTACAATTAATGAAAAATACATTTTTTTCTGTGCAACTGGCAATGAAAAAATACTGTGTAAGATTATTCATTAAAGTATGAAATATTTCAAATGTCTCTTCATAAAATACCCCTTTGTTAAATTAATTAAACTCAAAGTAATTTTGATGACAAAATTTTCTGGAGTTAGTTAACTTAAAGAGGGAACAGAGGTTTTCCTTGGAGTGTTATTTGAGTTACAATTAGCAACTTGGGGCTTGGAGTTTATGGTCCTCCATATTTATCAAATAGCTTAAAAAAGAAACTACGGTAGTTCAAATCAGATGTCATAGAATAAAAGAAAACAAAATTAATGTAAAAGAAAAAGAAATTAATATTACTTGAATTGATTCTACATTTATATGGGAAAGTTAAAAAAATATGGAATGTTTCTAATCATACTAATTTTACTCTCATCTAGTGAGAATTTCAGAAAACTACCTTAATTCAATGTCTGACTATCCAAAAACAATTAAAACAATTTTATTTAATGAGTTGATAAGCCAAAAAAATCAAGATTAAAGCCAAGTACTGTGTATATATGGAAACACCTCTCATTTAAAAATAAAAGGTTAATATATCTGGCAAATAAGCCCCATAGCTTAGTAAATTCTTAAAGTGCATTATAAAAATAAATGTGAAAGAAAGAAACATTTAAATATATCATACCAACTTACCGGACATTATCTAAGTCAACTGATATGTTTTTATATCTTTTAATATGGCAAATACCTACTTATGGAAAAACATATTTGGTGCTATTGTCTTATGTGAACATATTTAATCTTAAGAATGTACTTTTTAAGTTTACAAATCATAAACAATAAATTAGTGTAAATTATGGATTTGCATTTTGATTCATTCTCACATCATCTATATTAGTTAAAATTATGTGATGGTGAAAAAGAAACAGTTTCAAAAATGTGAAGCCCAAATGTCTTGTATTACTATCTAAAAAGGAATTGGTTTAAAACTCAATGTAACAAAAAGACAGGAATAATTATAATTATTCATTATTAATTGCATTATTATGATCATTTTCTTTTCCAAAATGATGCGTGTATTTTAAACAAAGAAAAAGGTGCCAAATGTTTGATGCTTGCATTTTCAATTAATTGTTTAGTGATTTTCGACTTCAGCCAGTAAATTTAATATTTGTTGCAATATTTTATACAGTTAAAGTTTTGAATAAATATAAATAGCATGAATCTTCGATGACTTCTCACAGCTAGTTTTCATGGACCTGGAAAAGTAATAAAACTGTGCCTATATCCCAGAATTGTTTTATCCATTTTATCTAACTCTGCCCTTTTAATCTAGAATACAACATTATGCGGTCAGCAATCTAAAGGACGACACTGTACACCAACCTCAGTGCACATGCACTCAAGACACGGCGTGGAAAGTTCAGAAATTATTTTACCCACACGGTACATCCGCCCGTAGATGTTACAACCCGCGAGTTTCAGGATGCCAGAAGTCGATGCCGGGGAAGGTGTGTCTTCCATCAAATTAGGAGGTCTTCCAGGAGGCGAATCATTACTGCTTGTGACATTACTTGAAGGATTAGTTGATGATTCGCCCTCACTCGGAGATATCTGGTTTAACGAATCATAGTCATTTGTGGGTGTTGAAATATTAGCTTTGCCACTACTCGTTAAATGATTATATATTGATAAAGCAATAGTTTTGTTACTGACATTTCCATTTGAATATTTATTATCTGTGATGTATATGTGCTCATTTGAAATTTTTGGATTTTCATTTGAAATCTTTGAATTTGGTTGACTATCCTCATCGCTAACAACAGAGTTCCGGTCTATAGGATGGTGTAGCTTACTGGTCGTAGAAGTGGGTGTAGTTTCTGTTGTATCCTCTGAAAATAGAAATTGTATCACACTGTCAAATAAAGAACTGGAATCGTCATGCTTTTCAGTGTTCCAACTTTCATCGGTTTTATTGTGAGCACTTTTTAACGGCGAGTTTACTATCTTTTCTTCAGCTTCAAGCTTGGGCTGAGATGTGATTTTCTGTGTTGTCTGTGTACTTGTAGATGACTGAGTTGACGTGATTTTCAGTGTATTTGTTGTACTTTCAGGGGGATTTGTTGCGACCGTTTGCGCTTTGGTGGTGGGTATTATTACCTCAGTGACAACCGTGACTGTGGGACGGTTAACAAGGTATGGCTTTAGGTCGCTGATGAGGGAGGGCAAGTCTGGTGCAGGCTTTGTACGTATTACGTCTCTAAACGGGTCAAGGGTGGTGACGACGCCATCTGCCACTGTTACTGGAAGGACTACGCCCCCAAGAAGAGAAGTTTGGGAACTGGGCGTCATGTCTACACGGTCCAAGACAACCGTCGGGAACTCTTCCACATCTATGTGACATAACAAAAATTGCTTCACATTATAAGGATTATTTTTATAATAATTCTTTACCTTCAATGTGGAGTACAACAAACTAACAAAAAACATCTAGTATATTATAGATAAATAATATATTAAACTTGATTAAATAAATTTATTTATATTGAGAATGTACACATTTAAAATTCAAATAAAAACTAATAAAGTTAATTAGTATTATAAAAGTTAAATTTTAAAGAATTATACAGCTAGGACACTTGTTATCACCATATTATAATACATTTATATTTCATTCACCCCATTATAATTTTACACCAGTATAGCTCTGTTGATTGTGGCTCAACCCCATTCACATTCACAATAAAGAATATAATTTAGAAAGTTAGGTACATTAATACCTTTTAGTTTGTTTTCTTACAGGCTCAAACAAGAATTTAGTGATGATACCATGGACAGAATTTAGACTTTTGAGTGTTTCTCGTTTGTCAAACGCTGGATTCCAAATGTTCTGGTCAGCCCTCATTAAGCAGAATGAACAAAAATAATGAAAAATGAATTAGGCCACCCACAAGGATCAATTTCGAAAAAATAATCACAAATGCAGCATCGTTGGCTTGTTATTTGATTCTTGCCAACACATTCTCATGGAGAAACTCAACATGAGGCTTAATTTGATACAGGTGGTTTGTAAGGACATCCAGGAATAGGTCAGAAAAGACCAAGGTCATCACTGGTGATGAAATATATGTCTACGATTTAGGCTATGAAATAAAGCAGTATCATCCCAGGGGAAGAGTTCATCTTCACCATGACTGAAGAAAGCGAGGCGTGTCAGGACAAACGTCAAGAGCATGCTGACCTGTTTCTTTCACATGGAAGAAATAGTTAAGAGGGAATTTGTTCATTCTGATCAATGGTGCACACAGGACTCACCGCTGAATCTCAACTAAGCACCTGCCCGAACTTCCCTGCCTGCGCAGAAGCTTATAACCAAAGAAAAATTGTAGGAGTTCCCTGACCTAGACACCTGTGACTTCTCCTTGTTTCGCATGATAAGGATTCTGCTAATGGGGTAACGATTTGACAACAAGAAGATTCAAATCTAACCATAAGACATACTGAATAGTATACCACAAATAGAGTTCCAGAGATGCTTTCAGATGTAGGAAAGGGGTAGCTGACCCTGATGTATCAACTCTCAAGGAACTACTTCGAAGGAAACGGTAGTGATAAGGACCTTAGAGGAGCCTGCAATATTGTATTGGTACATTCCGAAAATATTTGGATTGCACCTTGTATGCAGGACAAATCTCACAAAACGAATAGTTTACTTCAAAACAAAAGAATTAAAGTATTCTCCCAATGTTTTTAGGTGACCACGCTTTGCTTTGTGGGTGCTTTTATCAAATTCCTGATTGGTCCCCAATCAGCATCTGATTTGTTGACAGTCGGCTACATCCGTTATTTTTTTATCACTATAGATAGTTCAACTTATAGTGCATTTAAGACTTAAACACGGGCAATGACACTAGAAACCCGTGGATTGCTGGTAATAATAAGTGTTCAGAGTGGAACCTGACATGCATGCTAAAAGATAGAAACCAGCTGTATCCTACATACCACACACAATACGACCACAGCATGTAGCATGGCTATCGTCCACACTCCGGCATCCCTTATTGACGGGAGGGCACTTGGTGTCTTGGCAGAACACCTCACCTCGGTGACAAACACACACCAGACAAGCAGCTGGTTCAGACAGTAGCTCTCCATGAGAGTACTCTCGGCCTTCAGAATAACAGTTCTCTGAAACAGTCATGGTATTGTTTATATTGTCAGCAGTTAAATCAAAACCCTGTGGAATTAAATGAATTCAGGGCAGTATTTAAGGGGGGTTTATGAGATCACACCACCCCCCCCCCTCCCCAAACATGTTAAAAAATGCCAGATACAAATGAGGTAGAAATAAAGTTTTAATTTGCGTCTGTCCTATTGGAATGGATGAGTTTGGGTGAGAAAATGATGGAGGAAAATCCATCAATGGGGTGAAGAGGGAGGGGGGACTTAAGTTTGTGCACACATTTATTGTGAAGGTCACAAGGTGTATTTCCTCACACTTTCCTTGTTAATGTTGTTGGCAAGATTCTTGTTTAGATCTTTTAGCATGTAAGTGTTAATGTTTTAGTCTGTTGACTTGAAGCCAGTCTTATAGTTTACCATTGAGTACATTTTAAAATTATTTTGTTTAGTAATTTTGTTTTATTTCACCTAATAGGCTGTAAAACATTAATCGGAAAGTAAAATTGTTTAATATTGTATCCTCACAATTTTAAATGACAACCACGACCATGATTTATCAAGTCAGGTTGTAGTGAACTTAACTAAAATATAAGCTACAAACAGGCTTTGATTAAATTTCCTTTCACCCTTGAGTGGAAAGGAAGGAAATTAACACTTTGTTTGAGTGTTTGGTCAGGTTTATTTATAGTGGTGGTCATTTCTAGTATTTACAATAGGTCTTATGTAATTCATTTATTAGATTATTAGATGTATTAATAATATGCTAATTACTTTAAATTTTTTTCTTTCCTAAGATGTATTTTGTACAGTCCCCCTCAGTATACTTTAGGTGTCATTTATACATAAACCATGTAATGCTTTTTTCTTACCTTTTTAGGACCCCCTCCCCCCATGTAACACCATGTAGACATTTAACAACCTCCCCCCCTTCCCCAAACTTTGTTACATAACTTTTATCACCAAGAATGAAAGTCATTATTTCATGGGGTAGTTTTGTGATACTAAAGGAGGGATTCAGGTATAATACTTCTTAAAATCCATTTTAATCCTGAATATAAATGATTCCCGAGAGTATTATTATTATTTGTATATACATAAAGACGTCAAGCTCTAATTCCTCGGGTTCATGAGGAAAAACCTCTGCTATATTTATGTTATGAATATCAGGTTTGCGCTCTGAGTAACAGCCAGCCGGCACTACTATGTGCTGACTAGGATGGCTCTTTTCTGTAGTGGCGCTACATAATGATGTTAAAATGCCCTTATCCGATGCTTGACGCTGGGGGAAGACATATTTCTTAATATTGTGTACTTTTTTTTAGTATAGTTATGTTATCATCATAAAGAGCTATTTAAAGAATTATAGGTATACAACTTTTCTAAATTATCATTGGAGTAATCTACCATTTTACTTTAGTTAACTTATCAATGCCTAGACTCATGTTTCGTTCCAACATTGATCCTGGATCCTGGCTTCACTCTCGAAAAAGACAAGTTGGCCAGTGATGTGGAGATCGGGTTTTGAATACCTGTCTGGTGTACTCAGAATGGCTTTTCCTGAATGGTGTTATACTTTCTCTCTACGCTAATCAGGGTGGATTACCTTTAAAATTCCACCTTCTTCAGTTCTACTCCATCAGATAAATATAATATAAAATAATTAGAATAACTATAATTTGATTATACCACTTTACAAAATGTATACTATATTAAAGAAAATCTACCAGAATTTGCATGGAGGGAGAGCGGGAAGCCATTTAGGAAAAGCAGCCCTCAGTATACCTGACTGGTATTCGAACCCTATCTACCCAATATCGGCCGCCTAGTCTACTGAGAGAATTACAATTTAGACAATGGTGCCACCGTAGCGGGTGTATAATAGTTGCATTAATATACATGTACACTAATTTATGAGAAGGGTAAAGGTATAAGCTTTAATTCACCTACCTTTTGAAAATAATTAAAGATATTTGAACCTTTACTTTTCATAACATGCTTCTGGTACTGATATGAAGAAATAACACTATTGATGGATTCCTCAAACTTGCCTTGAGATAAATTATGTACTTTTGCTTCTTCCCATTTCACAACATATTTTTGAGACTCTTCCACTGTTTTTTTTCCTTGTTTCTGGATATCGCTTTATAATTGCAAGCAATGAACAAGTCTCTTCTTTTTGAATAAATTATTTTTGTTTTTGTACAAACACAAGTGAATATTTACGGCCTATGTAAAATAATGTGCAGTAGAAATCTAAATTATTCTCGAAGCTGCTATTCAACTAAAAACACATGAGTGGGTCAGTAGATTGGCCAAGGCTAAAAAAAGCTGTGAGTATAAACATGTAACTGTCATACGCATGAAAATATGTGTTTTGAATGTGCTTTGTGTTCATATTCTCGGGTAGACAATGCCTAAGCACATTTGAAATATTGAACAAAAAATAAGTGCTAAACTCGCATTTTCAACGCCACAGATATTCAAAAGTTATCTATAAGTGTGTTAATCAAAGGTGAAAACATGAACAATAATATTATTCTTGAACATTAGAATTTGTGTATAAGATCTGTGTTACATAACACTTTGATGTACCCTAACCTCCTCCCATGTAACTGCATGCAGACATTAGAGCTCCCCCTCAAAAATCTTTACATGGTTTATGGATGACTCCTTATCGGTTTAAGCCAAGGTCAATTCAAATAGAAATGTCTGAAATCAAACATGGTAATGTGTTTATTTATCTTCAATGTTTTAGCTTAATTTTCTAGTGAAAACATAGAATATATAGTTGTTGATATTTAGTTTGAGCATACTTATCACACAAATTATGGACAGCAGACCCAAAATATGTAGGCCCTATACAAATTAATGTGTAACATTTTAATATCTTTGAAGTACATTTGTAGAAAAACTTTTTGGTTCTATGTTTTATTATATTTATCAGCTATGTTGTAACATATAGAACATATTATTTGCATAGTATAAAATATATATATATATACTGGAACCTCACGACTCCCACATATATAGTTAACTGGAAGAGAGCTTAAGGTTTTTATCAGTTTAGGGGGTTTAAGTGGTTCCCATTTTTTTTACAAAATATGATAGTGGAATAAAATAGTAATCCTTGTGCGTTAAAATATTTCTAGTATTTTTTTTTGTCCGGCCAAACACCCTACCACCCCCCACGCCTCTCAACCCACCCCCAAACATAAATCCTGGATGCTGTCCTGAATGAATTACTCATATTTAATTAATGAAAGTAATAACTATCCTCGATTGATATTCTCTTTATAGAAAATGTCAAACATTCTTGTCAACATTTGTTGCTAAACATATTTTATGGTGTGTGTGTCAATAAGTTTATTTACTTTCAAATCTATCAGAAAGATTAAATACTAAATGAAAGTGTGTTTATATCGATTATTAATATTAAGGCATAAAATGAGGAGTGTAACATTTAAGAAAACGCTCCCTGGATGACAATTGGGGTTGGAAGAAACTTCTAGAATAGACTAGGCTGAGATTTAAAAGCCAGCCAACTGTATCTAAGTCAAATGAGGAAACCACAACTCCAACTTTTGAAATCACTTTGTCAACTTTAATAATTTATTATCATATGATTTTACAAACATTTTGGTGTTCTTGTTGCTGTGTGATATTTGTTATAATCTGTTCAAGTTACTCAAACTTCTTTGTACATAATGTACCAGGGGATCGCGTGTGGTTTCAAGCAACCTTCACCTACCTACCATAAGCCTAGCACAGACACATCACCCAACCCCCAGGCCGTTAATTCATTTCTGCGAAAGGAGAAACCCATATTTAACCAATAATATATTTTTTGACCATGCCACAAATTGAACTTGGGATGGACCCTTAGCTTAATGGCAGGAACTCTACCTGCAGAGATAAGGCACTAGGTACTTTAAATATGCTAAATTATAATAATTTAAGTTATAAAAACTGGCATTGTATGTTAAACTTTCATAGACCAGCTAATAAAAACTTTATTGATGTGGTATCGATATGTAAAATAAATTTTTAAAAGTTTATTTGGAAATACAGTTTGTAAGCCCCTGTCAATATGGTATCTGTAACGTTGCTCATTTTAAAAATAGCTTTTATATTCAGTTCAAATATGTAGGTCAGTATGGAATACATGGTTATGTTGCATCAGTTTATTTTCTTGCAACTTAGCTTTGAATGCTTATATGGTATGCCAATATGCTATCAATAGTATATCTATTATCTACTTGTTAGTTGTGAATAAGTGATATTGCACACAATTTTTGGTGAATTCTGCTGACCAATCTCACTTATAGCAATAATAATAATAATAATAATAATAGTTTTTTAATTACCGTGTAAAAGTGTGTCATGTCCTTAATTTGTATTATAACAGACATATTATCACATACTATCTTAAGTACCCATTGTTGACTGTGATGTATTTAATTAATATTTAAAAAAATCTAATGAAACTTTTTAAATTCTGGCCTCGAGGTGCACCTGTTCGTGCAAAGGAGCTACTAATTTTAAAAATGTCAGACCTCTAAATGTGGTAGCTATCACGCAATGTTCATGACAGATAAACAAACTCTTCATTTTATTAATATGACTAGATATGCCCCTTATGGTATCTTCGCATACCCGAGGTTTAATATCACTGGCCTAAAGGAGATACTCTGTACTCACTATCCTTGTTGTTGGGGATGCTTGTGATGGATGGAGGGTTGATAGTCCCAGATGTTATGTCCACCTGTGGATGACCATCAGGGATATTTAGGCCTGGTGTGTCGTATGGAATATCTTGCTTGGACTCGTAGAATGGCCCATCCAAAATTGGTTCATGGGGACGGAACCCACCTACAAATACAGTGACATTTCATATTAAAAACATACAAAAAATAAATTATTTTTGCGGAAACATATGGATAAAAAGAGCATAACAATTCACTCCCTAGTCTCCTGCAAGCCCACCCATCCACCAAAATATATTCATTGTCATACCTGCTGAAACAATAACATCCCCTGAGACTTGAACTACCCTGAATAGCTCTAGGATCTACTGTACCACGTGTCCCCTACTGAAGTTGTACCATTACCTAACCCAGGTATGGAGTCTGCCAATTAAATTGGTATCGCTCCCCTTTGTTTAGACTAATTATGACATATTTAATAAACTAGATCGGGTCTGATCGCCCACAAATATATGTCAAGAAATAAATAATTAAAGCTAGACCAACACTGTCCAGTGCAGTTACACTTATTTTCCCAATGCTTCCTAAATACTTAAGCAACCCAGATAAAAAAAATATGGAGATCAACGGAAAACTGAAATTATAAAAAAAATCTATAAGGAACATTTTAAGCAAAAGTAAGTAAAAAACTTGATATCAACCCAAACATTTTCCCTATGGAATACTTGAAGTCCATAGTTTCCTAAATCATTTCATTTTCTTGAAACGTCTACCATTACTTAAAAGTTCTGATAACTGAAAAATGACGCCTCGATATGGGAATCAAACCCGGGACCTTTGGTCTATTACGACCATGACCACTGAGATATCCAGGAATCTCCCCGTGTCCAAGGTCATTATTCACTCATATTTTAAGGCAGAGTTTGTGATGGACATATGGAAATCGTCGGCTATAAATGTGTGATTTATTAAGATCACGAGCTATCAGATAACGCAGCCACCTTTGACTCGGTAGTTGGCTTATTGCTGTCACTTGTATAATTATTATAATTGTAAGGGATTGTATAAATAATAGCTTCGGCTATTTTATTCTTATTACTTAAAAGGTTCGCCGCAGCAACGTGCATCATACCAACTTACCTGGAGAAATCTTGAAGAAAGAGGGAAGTAGAAGCCGATAAGTCAACTTGTTGCTAAGTTTTTACAGTGTCAAGAGAGGGGGAAACTTTTTAGCAGTGTCAGTATCCCAGCTGACCTTGAAAGGGAAAGACTATACCTAAAATCTTGTTACAAAACGAACATAATTGATGGAGTTTGTCAATAATTTTGCTTTTAGCCTATTTGATTAATAATTATTCATTAAACCGTAGTATATGGTTCATTTAACTTCACGAGAGCCTAGATTTGTACTAAGTTTGAGCGAAATCCCCTTGTTATTTCACATCTATTAAAGAAAGGGGAAGGAATAAGAGAGAGACAAACACATTACGCGAATGCGTCATTTTACCTCATAAAATAAAATACGCCTAAAAAAAGGGGTGCGCACGAATTGCGGAACAACTAAATCGGGGCACATGAATTGCGAAACAATTCATTCGAGGTTGGCAATACCCTTACACGAAAAATTAAATTCATAATTACTTTGTTAAAAGTGTAAAATGGAGGTTAGTTAAGATTAAGGGTTAAGAGTTGAGTGGGATTACAAGTTGTTCCGAAATTCATGTGCACTGGCTGATGGGTATAGTTTATTCCGCAAATCGAGTGCACTCAGGTTAGGTTAGGTTAGGTAATGTTAGGATAGGGGTTAAGAGTAGAATGGGATTAAAGGCCGTTCCGCAATTTATGTGAACCGGTTGACAGACATACTTAATTTCTCAATTTGAATACGCCCTAATTGAATGCCTGCTGACAGGTATACTTTATTCCGCAATTCGAGTGCGCCCAAAAATAAAAGGTATAGGGCCTTACCTTCTGTCTTGATTGGCGGTGAGAATCTATTGTAGAGCGGATTGTCTGTACCGCGATCTTGCATAGGATAGGCAGTTGGTTTATTCTTATTACCCTCTAGAACTGCATCAGCTGCCACAAAAGGAATAATTCTGCAAATAAAAATTTGCTATTGAAAGAAGATACGTTTGTTAGTTGCTAACTTTGCCATTCATTGTCAACTAAGAGTTGATACTACAGGTATGAACCAAAGAGTTATTATATATACGTAGAGGACGTCCCTATGCTGCAGCGTTGCGAGGGAGTGAAGCCAGCCTATGGAGGTATTGATACGAACGTATTAGTATGAATGTTTGACCAATTCTATCTCAGTATATCTTTACCCAAAATATTCACATGTCATCAGTCAATAAGACTATTCAAATCACGATGGTGACCTGGCGGTCTAGGAGTAAGGTGTCAGACTTCTGGTCTAGGGTTCAACTCTCGGTCTCAGCACAGATATGTCTGATTGCCAAAACCATTCCTTCACCTCTGACAATACGCATATTAATCACAACTTGTGAATGTGTGGAATGTCAGGCCTTCACCGTGGTTCGGATCCCACGTTAAACTATGAGTCCTCCATTTCACATCACAATCATCCTACCATTATACATTAGTGTAAATGCGTATAACCCGAACGGGTAGTAAGACGCGGTGCTTAATAATAATAATAATAATAATAATAATAATAATAATAATAATAGAATCACCCCTTTTACCTTCTACTTATGAATATGAGCGTTGATGAATGTGTGTGTGTGTGTTCAGGAAAGGTTAAAAAAAACACTAGGTAGTCGCTTGTATAGTCTCAGGTGATCTTAAAATGTTATGGAAATAATACTTAAGTGATATTCTTGTGGTCATACAATTAAAAGGAATAATAATTTATTAATTAAATTATATATTCATGTATATCAATAACATTCAAAATTATTAATCTATATAAGTTGTTTGTTTTAGCACCATGTCTCACTACCCGTCCGGATTGTAGCCTACGCACTTACGCTAATGTGCAATGGTAGGATGATTGTGAGATGAAATGAAGGACCTACAGTTTAACGTGGAATCCGAACCACGGTGGAGGCCTGGCATTCCCCACATTCACAAGATGTCTTGTCAGAGGTGAAGGAAGGGTTTGGTAATCAGATAAATCTGTGCCGGGACCGAGGATTGAACCCCGGCCGCCAGCACAGAAGTCTGACACCTTACTCCTAGACCGCCAGGTCACCATTGTTTTTTATTCAAGTCATAAATTTTCCACTGCCGGCTTGCTAGGTCTGTCGTAGCTTCATATGCCTTATAATCTAACTTAAGACTAGTACAGGCACAACATCCAGTCCCCAGCCATTAATTCATCACTGTGAAAGGGTAAACCCACATTTCACAAATGATAATATTTTTCGGCCACGCTGGGAATCGAACCCGGGACCCCTAACTCAATAGATAAACACGCTACCGACGGAACTAAGGTGTCAGATTGGATATATATATAATGTTAAACAAATTTCATAATCTAATTTTAAATGTACCACATACTTGACATTGGGTAGCGATGGCGGAAGAGAAGGGGCCCCATAGTCATAGTCATCGTAGTCCTCTTCATTCTTGTTTGTGATGTTGAGCAAGTCAGGTATGACGTCCTTTACAGGGGGTGCCTGGGAGCTGTTCTTCTCCACTATGTTCACGTTCTTCCTTAGGGTGACGTCCGTCACCAACATGTCCTCAGGGATGATCACTGTTGCTGACAGAGAGGTGAGAAAGGTCGTCTCGGTTTCCATGGTGACGGGTGTCTCGTTGTCTTCCACATTCTCGTCCTCCCTGCGACGGAATAACCGGAAGAGTTGTTTTTGTTTGAGCCGGTGTGATTTGTGACCACTGCTGTATGACGTATCACTTAAGTTTAAACATGGTTAAAGCAGCTCTCCAATCGGATCGCCAAAAGAAGAAATCTGGTAGACAGTTAAAAATGCTACTACACTGAATATCATCGCTGAGGGAATTGCATGTTTACTGTTGGAAACAGTGTTGTCGTTCTCTCGTTGTTGCGTGGTCAATCACCCCTCAAATTTAGCACAATTTTCGCAACGCTGGTTGGTTGAGGTTGCCAGTGGCTCCTTCTTACCCCCACCACACCCCCTCCCGACATAACTAAGGGCGAGGATATTTGGCAACAGTTAACCGAACGAGAGCGAAGATGAAGCTTTTCTCCATAAAACCTGCAGTTCCCACAGCAATTATATTTGGTGTAGACATCTTTTCATGTAGTCAAATGTCTATCTATGTTTTTATAGTGGTCACTTTAGAAATCTATAATATAAATATAATGACATTTTGTAAATGATGGTCACGTGACATTTATGTTTTTAAATGGCCCTTAAAGGTTCTTCATTTGACGATCTAACTAACTTTATATAACTGCTAAACAGGGCTCAAAGCAATTAATGTGCTCGTATTGAATTTAGAGTAAATTAGCTTGATCTCAGAGAGGATAATATATAGGGGTGATGTAGTTTAATAATGAATGTATTTTAAATTATTATCAGATTATATTATATTTAGTGTTTGATACGATTGTTCACATCAATACATTGTTCAACCCAGTCCAACTCTTGAAGAAGTATACGGTTGCTTAACATTATTGATATGTTATAAGTTATAACTCTCTCCATCTGGGAAAGCGTCTTTCAAAATACTCTCCGCCAAACCCTCTGGTTTTGTATTGTATCAAAGAAAGTGATTTTTTTAGCACTACTTCTTACTACCCATTTTGGTTATACGCTTATGTACTAATAATGCTAATGGATTAGTGATGAGGAAGTTTGAGTTTGGAGAAAGTGTACCCACATTTGCGTGGAGAGATAGTAGGAAACTATTTAGGAAAAAAACACCCTTAATACTCCCGACAAGGATAAAACCACAATCCCCCCTCCCCTTCTATCATGCAAAAAAAACTTCTCTTAACTATGGTCACAAATAATATTCAAACTAAAATTACATTATCTTTGATGAAAAACAAAATTAATTGAGCTCGAAGAAAGCACTTTAACGGATGCTTGCTTGATGACGAGAATATATTATAACTAGTATTACTAATATCATGATCTATATTCCAAAGTCGTATCCATACAAATGCGATTATTAATGACCTTACCTACGAAGGGCTATCGTTGTTGTCACTACACTGCTATTAAGTTCTGTCTCAACATCTATCTCATTAGCAAGAGTTGGTTCAAACATCTCTGGCGAAGTCTCCGTGGGTTTGAGGCTGGTTTCCGGAGTTTTAGCGGAAGTTTCGTTGATAGCATAAGCACCGGTTGTGTTTACAAGTGTCCCTCTATTGGTGGTAGCGTCGGTTGTGGTGCCCTCGCCTTCCATGGTCGTCGATTCGGTGATTATTGTGGTGGTGGCGTCATCTGTGTTGCTAGAAATAGTATCTTCAGTAGACGTAACAATGCTAGTTTCTTGTTCGGTGACCGTCGTTACGACGGTGGTTTCTGTCTCACTTTGCGTGCTGATCTCTATCGTCATCAATGTGGAGGTGTCCTGAACGTCTATTTTACTTACAGAGGTCGTTTGTTTTAACGGGACGACCATTTCTCGGTGACTGCGCGCTTCATTTATTAACTGCTCCTTGGTCATTGTTGTAGTGTTTTTTGAAGGTACTGGATATTTGTTTGTTCTTTCCTGAAATTAGTCGTAGTCAAATTATTAATAAGAACAAATTAACTAAATAAAATCACTAAAATACGAATGAATCAGCGCCACACATTATACCATGAATTATTATTATTATTATTATTATTAGCACCGCGTCTTACTAATCGTTCGGGTTATACGCACTTACGCTAATGTGTAATGGTAGGGTGATTGTGAGATGAAATGTAGGACCTACAGTTTAACGTGGGATCCGAACCACGGTGGAGGCCTGGCATTCCACACATTCACAAGATGTCTTGTCAGAGGTGGAGGAAGGGTTTGGTAATCAGATAAATTTATGCCGGGACCGAGGATTGAACCCCGGACCCCCAGCACAGAAGTCCGACACCTTATCACTATACCGCCAGGACACCCTAGTATAACATAAAACTAGGTTGTCGCATCGTGTGTTAACACATAATGTTCGTTGCAGTGTGAATCCAGCCTAAGTCATGTTCAATTTATGCCAGTGTCATTTAATGTATACCTGGAGTTGTGTTCTTGGGCGCTCTACCAGCGATTGGGTTTGGGTTTCATTTCTCTCAGCATCTACCAACATAAGAGAAAATGTATGTTCAACATAGGCTTGTTATTGTTGAAATTAATGTTTAAACTCATAGTCTTACTCATAATTATTTTATTATACACGGTGCAAAATGTACAACCATTTATTGTAATGGTTATGATGGTAGGTTAATCTGATATGTAAGTTAAAAAAAATTACACTATTTTTAACAACTACTTTCCTTTGATATAACATGTTCTTCTCATTGCTATATAAACTGAGCTACCCAACACATTTAATTTTATCCAACTATCTTATAAAATACTCTTTATATTGAAATATTACACCTGGACACGGGAATCGAATCCGGGACCTTAAACTTAGTACGTCATTACTCTAACCACTGAGCTATCCAAGAAGCGCCCCGTACCCAAGGTCATCTCTCACTCATATTGTAGGGCAGAGTTGCAATATTAGATGTCAGCTGAAATATTAATAAAAACCTGGATGTACATCAGGTTGTTGAGAATTGAATAGTCTAATCTAATTAATTAAATGCACGAAGAATATATAATTTAAATAATATTCATCTTTGTCTAAATGATATGTAAGGTTCTTACTACAGTTGTAACTGGAAGGGCAGCATTCTCCGAGTCTTGTTATTGGCTGACAGTCGTGTACAGGCTTGGGGCAGGACAAAGATACGCATCGTATCTTTCTTCTGATGCAGAAACAATTCTCGCAAGTGGTGTTGGCAGCTTCCTGAACCATCTCGCCTTCCTTGTACTTCTTTCCGTCCACGAGGCATCCTGGAGCGGAGTGTGGAGTAGTTACAGGAAGGGAGGGGTATCTTATCAAAGCTTGACACGACTGTACTAGTAAACTGTTCCTTCCCCCTCACTATCCATTTGACCGACCACAGACAGAATCGTTACTGAACGGTTGTTTGTGTTTATTGGTTCTAGAGGACCAGTTTTAAACTAAATGGGAGTAAACAATTTAATAGTAAATACCTATTAGTGTGGGAGTGTAGGGGACATGAGTTAATGGCAGTATTTTTTGCAGTTTTGATATAATTTTTTTTGGTCAAAATAAATAAAAGATTACTCCATTGATTGTAATTTTATTTACGTGGTGATATCAACAGTTCTTGAATGTTTATCAAGGTTGTCCTGGAATTTAATGACAGCTTTTTCTCTTCATCTAAAAAGTTTGTCATCTAATGCCACTATGCTCCTGGCAGATATTAAAGAACTGTAGAAATCACCATGTGAATAAAATTATTATTATTATTAGTACCGCATCTTACTACCCGTTCGGGTTATACGCACTTACGCTAATATGTAATGGTAGGGTGATTGTGAGATGAAATGAAGGACCTACAGTTTAACGTGGAATCCGAACCACGGTGGAGGCCTGGCATTCTCCACATTCACAAGATGTCTTGTCAGAGGTGGAGGAAGGGTTTGGTAATCAGATAAATTTATGCCGGGACCGAGGATTGAACCCCGGACGCCAGCATAGAAGTCTAACACCTTACCCCTAGACCGCCAGGTCACCTTGAATAAAATTAAACTCTATGCTTCTAATGAAGCAATATTTTATTTAGTTTGGCAAAAAATAATGTCGGGCTTTAAAACCCGCAAACAAAAAGCTGCCCTTACCTCGCGTTCGCTAATGTATTAAGTATCGATTGCCTTGGCAACAGCACAAGAGCTACCCCAGAATATCAGAGATGACGCTAAGGAACAATGTGAAGAATATTAGAGGATATTAGCCATTTAGTTAATATATGAATCTTTCAATGCCGATATTAAGAGTACTAAAAGTGCTAAACCATTTTATTCCAATCACTTTCTCTTTTCAGTACATACCTAAAAATGGTACCGGGGCTACAGTAGTGCTTCCATCTACATTCACGTGACCTAAACAAACAAAGCATGATTATTAATCACTTTTTGGTCATACCGGATTTGAAAAGGAAATAGATACCCGCCTTGTAAGGGCAAAGAGAGGATTTGTTGAGCGCCAACTTACTACAGTGGTATTTGGTCGGACAACAGGACAGCTTGTTGTGGATGGGAGTACAGCCTTGGACCTTCATCACACACTGAGGTCGAACACAGGTCTGCTGCCCCCGAAGACAGTAACAGTAGTCGCACATACCAGAGTTAGCCAGGGCGGAACCTTCCGCGTACACTGTGCCGTTTATACTGCACCCTGAAACACTCCGCACTCTGCAATAATGGCGGACACGCGAGGCTTTGATATTTCAAGATTATTTTAATAGCAAACTTGCTCTGCAATTTCCTTTTTTTATTTATTGCTACACTCTGGCTAGCTGGTACATAAACTATCTTACCTATGTAAACAAGAATGGGAAAGTAAACTTTATGGAGATATTTTGACATTCACCCGGGGAAAAAACCAGGGAACTAAAATGTAGTATACAATTCACCCTCTAGGGCAGAGGTTCTCAAAAATTTTCAATCCATACCACTATTTTTTTATTCAAGACATTAAATGTACCACTAACCAAATGTATTCTGGTCAAACGTAAGGTGTTGGTCCCAGGGGCGAAATAAACGTTTATATGCACTCCTATCACTAATCAATAACGTATTGCTTGATTTAAAATGACACTTAAAATCAATATAAGTTGTAAATATAGTACATTGTTAATCACACAACTCACATTCTTGTTTCTGTGTGAAGGTTGTGCTTGTTTCGTTATGTCTGGTTTCAATTGAGTCAATCTCAATCTTAAATCAGGTTCAACATTCAACTTGTTCCTGTACATATTTTTTAAAATGAAAATTAGAAAAGAAACCCAGCTCTCGCAAAGGTAAATAGTTGTAAAACCAGCACAAATTTTACAGCCTTTTCTGAGGTCGGAGGATATTCATTTCCTCTTGCCAAACAAAATTCTGTTAAATCCATCCTCTTTATCATTTATCTGAGACTTCAATCACAAGAGAACTCGATCATATCATCTTTTTCGGAAAGAGTTAACGATTCTGGCACGATCGTCAGTATAAAATGAGTCTTTAATCCAAAATTCTGAAGTTAGGTTTTCAGGGAAGTATTCCTTAAAATGTGTGATTAGGCTCCCACGGTGCTCCTTTATATTCACCGCTTGTTCACTATTAAGAAGAATTTCATTTTAACTTAAGAAAGCCTTCAACAATGGGAAGGAGAACGTGTTTGGTTTTCTCCTGTATCACGAATAAGAAAGTACATGCATCCTGCAAGCTCTTATTCGCCTGGTTGAGGTGGCAAACTATAATAATTTAAGTTCGAAGACGTTTCAGAGAGAAAAATCTGCACTTCTGGATGAAGTTCAAACAAACGGCTCGATAAATTCCCCCTCGACAGTCACCTAACTTCGGTATGAAGTAGAAGTGAATCATGCTCAACGCCTATTTCACTGCACACAATCGAAAATAGTCGTGAGTTCATAGCTCTGGACTTAATGAAGTTGATAACTCTCATTGCTTCAGCCAAAACTGTCTTCAGAGCAACTGGCATTTTTCTTTCGGCTAAAGCATCCCGATGAATGCTACAATGTACAAACTTAGCCTCAGGAGTGACTTATTTAAATCTGGCAACAGTCCTACTATGTTTCCCAATCATTGCACTTGCTTTATCGGAACAAACACCAACACATTTTGCGTATAGCCCGAACGGGTAGTAAGACGCAGTGCTAATAATAATAAAACCAACACATTTATTCTACTGTATATTATCCATATTCCTAAACTGGTCTAGTTTTGCGAATATTTCATTAGAAGTTGTTCGACCAAGCAATGGTTCACAAAACAAGAACTCTTCTTTCACTGTCTTCCCATTTAGAAATCTTACATACGTAAGAAGTCGGGCCATGTTGGTAATGCCATTAGTTTCATCCAAATGAATAGAATAATATTTACCAATACAACTCTTTCAGTACCTCGGATGAATCACTGACTGTACACAGACTGAATGAACCCTCTCTCATTGAACTGAAACAGGCTCGCTGCAGCCTATAAGATCGACTGTCTCTGGGATATTAGAGCAATTCCCGAGTAGTGGCGAGTTCTAGCGTTTTCCCGACGAAGCTTCTCGCTGCCCTCGGGGGCTTGGGGTTTCACAACCCACCGCGCCCAGCTAAATCTTCTTTCTTGGAACTGTGATAACGGGGTGAGGTGAGGATGAGTGATTTAAACACAATCTAGGGGTTTCACAACCCACCGCGCCCAGCTAAATCTTCTTTCTTGGAACTGTGATAACGGGGCGAGGTGAGGATGAGTGATTTAAACACAATCTATTGTTGAGGATAATTTAGACTATAATTGTTTTCATTTAGTTACATGAAATGTTTTAAGTAGAAAAGTTACACATTCGTGCATACAGTTCAACTCATGTAGGGATTAAACAAATATTTTTATATTTTATGTTAATTTATATTTTTATTCTATACCTCGTTCCCGTATCACCCAATACTGGCTCACATACCAGCAGTGGTATGCGTACCATAGGTTGAAGAACGCTGCTCTACGGTAACAAACTTATCTAAGCCAGGCTTTCTAATGTACACTCCATTTACCCTGAAAAGTAGTAGTGCTACTTTGGTTGGCTACAGTATGACCCTATCTTGTAAGCTATACCATAGCACAAAAATGCAAGGTAAACCTACAGGGTAGGTGAAGATTACACTCCGTTTACACAGAAAAATAGCAGTCTTGCCTTGACCAATTACAGTACCACCATATTTTATAATCTGCACCATAGTGTAACCAGTCAAGGTGAGCTTGTCTTCTATCAAAGTAATCGAAGTGTACACTTAACTAAAACTATAGGTGTCCCATTTTATTTGAGACTCAAAGTAGACTATCCCTTCTTATATATTTTAGCACCGCGTCTTACTAACCGTTCGGGTTATACGCTTCAAGTACTAATTACTCTAATGGATTAGGAATTGGGAAGGTTGAATTAGAGGAAGTGAACCCGCATTTGCGTGGAGGGAGAGTGGAAAACCATTTAGCAAAAACCACCCCCAGTCCACCCAACCGAGATTCGAACCTCGATCTCCCCGTCCTCAGCAGTAGAGCTCAACACGACAAGCGCGTTAGCCAACTACGCCACTGAGGCGGGTTATCCCTTCTTAAATGTTTAGAATTGTATTATTGGTCATAACATATTTATGGCGCGTTCATTTTTCATTGTGATAATATTTGCGTTAAAGATACACAAAGGTACTAGTAACAATAATAATAATAATAATAATAATAATACTTGGCACCACGTCTTACTACCCGTTTGGGTTATATGCTTAAGTACAAATTACGCTAATGGATTAGGAATTGGTAGGGTTGAATTTAGAGGAAGTGAACCAGCATTTGCGTGGAGGGAGAATGGATAACTATTTAGGAAAAACCACCCCCCAGTCCACCCGATCGAGATTAGAACCTCGATCTTCCCGTCCTCGGTAGTCTAGCTCAGCACGAAACTGATGCGTTGGCTAACTACGCCACCAAGGTTTGTAGTAACAATAATAAATTGTCATCAAAGAAATCCTTGGCAGGCGCTACTAACACTATAAGAGGACAATGGGCTTGAAACTGCTAGTAGCGAGAAGCCAGACGCCAAAAAAATCTGGTAGTATTTTACTCCCTCTTTTCTTTGTTTAAGACGAGTCTCAAGTAAAATGGGAGACTATATAATAACGTTCACTTTGGAATATTTAATCTAGAGAAATCTTGCGCTAGTTATACGATTAATTTGGTTTTAGAATCACTTTCTAAGCACAATTGTGTTTTATTAATATGATATCTAATCTCACCAAAAGCCTGACCGACCACTATGAATTTACACTTTAATCCAACAGCTTTAAATTCCACTAGAGCTACTTTCATGTATTTATATGCCAAACTAATGTGTTCTGAAGCCATAAATCTTAACATATGTGGTAATTTTAGACATCTGTAGGATGAATATAGGGACATTTGACCAATTTTGAATATTGTCATGGTTTGCAGACTTTAGTAATCAAAAGCATGCAAGGATGACGTAAGCCTAAGCAATCGTTACTATCAATTGTTTCACACCAGCTGTCGTGCACGTGCATCAAGTCATGTTTTTAAAACAAAGACTGTTTTGCCAACTAGCACAACACAGTGTATTGACAAAAACATTAACTCAGGGGAAAACACCCCTCTTTAGGTGGTATACACCAGTAAGTCTTAGACCTTTTCGAGAAGGGGAGAGGTGGGCGGAAGGGCGCCAGTTGTGTTAAGGGGCTTACTTCGAAGTTCTTTACATACTCAGCTACCGAGTTACATTAACCTGTATGGATAATATCCTACATCTTGAGTCCCTGTTCAGTATGAAGGAGGTAGGCCCCCACCCCTCAAACCATCTTGAAAGTCTGAGCTGTGTAACAACCACCGCGCATAGTCAAGCAACCGTGTGCTATATACAATAGTCAAAGTTATAACAACGAAGATAGGTCAGGGCGCACTGGGACATTGACAGAACAAGAACCTGTTTTTCAAACTCTTTCAACTTGTTTTAAAAAGCTAGATCACATTTATACACTCCTATAGTAACTTATCTATTTAAATAAACAAGTTCAAAACACTCCACAGGTTGGGGGAGTTGTGACAGTATCCTTAGTTGATTTTATACCTTCACGAAATGTCATTATAACGCGAACTTAGTGTATTACTGTAGACCCGGTGGCGTCAATCAGGGGAAGTAAACGTGACAGGGCCGGTCCTAGGCAATTTGGGATTCCCTGCGAACTGTAGAATGTGGGCCCCATAGATATTTTTTTAATAAAAAATTAGAGCAGTCCAATCACATAACAAATTAGACAATAGAAATCAGACTAAACAAAAAATACTATTAGGGCAGCAATATCTTATACGATCTTGAGAATAAAACTAGCATGTGAGCTTGAACTAATTATTTAAAAAGAGACTATTGATTGACATTAAAAAAACACACAAGTGATTTAAACTGATTGTTGTTTAAATATTTTGGTCTTGAGCTTAACTTGTATTTCAAAAACGTAGTTATCCCTCTTAAGACGGCATTATCAAATGGTAAGCTTGAGTTCACTTGTATGAAGCAAATAAAACATTCTAAAAAACTGAGTTCTATTCTTGCGTGCATCCGATGTTTAGTCTTTGATATCCTCTATGGCTCTATAGGTGTGCCGATTTGTGTACCAATGAATAGTAACAGAGTTATTATTTGTGTATCAGAAATAAATCATAATCGGTGATTATCATGCTGATTAATCTGTGATTTGTCTTAATATTCAAAATTTGTAGCGCAATTAACACGAACAAATAATGGCAAACACAAGTAACGTGCGATAGATAGATGGTCATGTTTACAACATTACACTCAACAACAACTAATAGAAAGGGAAATGTGCGACGTGACCTCAGGAGGGAAGACGAGTGACGTGGTCTCAAAAGAGGAGAGACGAGTAACAAGGCCTCAGGAGGGGAGGATCGACGAGCAACGGAGCCTCAGGAGAGGAGGAGAAACGAGCGATGTAACCTCAGGAAGGTGTGAGAGACGAAGAGCATGACCTCAAGAGGAGAGGAAGGACAAGCGGTAGGCCCTCAAGAAGGGAGGGAAGACTAGCGACGTGGCCTCAGGATAAGAGGAGGGATGAGTGATGGGCCCTCAAGAAGGGAGGGAAAACTAGCGACGTGGCCTCAGGATAAGAGGATGGATGAGTGGTGGGCCCTCAAGAAGGGAGGGAAAACTAGCGACGTGGCCTCAGGATAAGAGGAGGGATGAGTGGATGGGCCCTTAAGAAGGGAGGGGTGAACAGTGACATAGCCTGGGGAAAGGTGCTGTTGTAATTAATTTCATTTTACTGCTCTCATATTTTTTCTATCTTTTCATTCATTTACTTATTTATTTATTCAAACGATTAAGAAAAAGATAGCTTTGGGGCCCCCTGGTGACGCATCACTCGCACATGCCAAGAACCGTGCCTGACAAGTGACTACAATTTCGGTATCAGGTGCTATATTACCCCTTAACTTGGTTTAAGAGCCTCAAAACATATACAATAAATTTAAATAAAGGTGCACTTAACACTAAACATGTAGCAACACTACCAAGAATTTGAATATTATGGTGACCGGGCGTACCAATACAAAAAGAATAAATTATAGTACCATGTAATTTAACGACAATACCTTACAACTTTTCGCCAATGCAAATTAAAAGGGTTGATTGCTATATTTTATTGTTAACATTTAATTCAATTCATATAACTGCTCAAGCCTACTAATTTCACCATGGTTTTTAGTACTTAAACCAACTCTCATGGGTAAAAATATTACATACTGTATATAGGGGAATGTGAACATTTTATTACGTCGATTAATGGTTTTAATTCCTTTTAACTCACCCATATTTCTTAGCAAGCTTGGTATTTGCTTAATTTCATCATTCGTGCGTGCCCCGTAGTCTGAAATCACAAGTTTTATTAAGTTAAATAATTACATAACCTGAAAATGTCTTAAATTAATCGGTAATGAGTTTTAAACAAACAATAATAAATTAATTGTTGACGAAAGCGTCAGAAATAAGCAGTTTTAAACTAAGCAAACACTATTAAATTAATTAATTAATAATCTAATAATGGCAATCTTGATTAAATTAAATTATATCCTTGAAACAACATTATTGCATTTAATAATTGACATGGCATTAAAAGTCTTAAATTAAATTAATCAATAAATATCCTAAAACCAACAGTAAATATTACGCAAGTCAATAAATAAATAGGCCTACATTGAACTCAATCGTCCTTAGTTATTAGAAATAACGTGAAATCAAGTTTATTTTAAATAATTAGACACCTCTGACAAGAAGTGCTAATAATAATAACAACTAATTATAAACCTAAAAAATGTGTAGAAAACCTTAAACGAACCATCTTAAATTAATGAATAATTTTTTTTTTTTAGGTTCACTTTATAACGTTAAATAATATTGAACATGGTGACCTGGTGGTCTAGGGGTAAGGTGTCAGACTTCTATGCTGGCGGCCGGGGTTCAATCCTCGGTCCCGGCACAGATTTATCTGATTACCAAACCTTTCCTTCACCTCTGACAAGACATCTTGTGAATGTGGGGAATGCCAGGCCTCCACCGTGGTTCGGATTCCACGTTAAACTGTAGGTCCTCCATTTCATCTCACAATCACCCTACCATTACACATTAGCGTAAGTGCGTATAACCCGAACGGGTAGTAAGACGCGGTGCTAATGATAATAATAATATTGAACATCTTTATAGATTTGATATAAAAACTAATTTTTTGACTTTAAAAAAATCTTTATAAGCAGTATATATAAATATATAAGCTTTAAACGAAACATAAATTGTTACTTATATATATATATATATATTTAAATTTACGATAGTTGTACATTTTAGCATTAAGTGTACAAAGATCCAACCCCGTACCCCTTCAAACCATAATTTCAAGCACATTTTCCTTAACTTACGTGCGTTCATTATTTAGATTGCATTCAAACTGTCTCCCACAACCGAATTCCTCTCGAAAACTTACCTCAGGCAGGTTAAGGTGCATCTTAAACGAATGTTCATCAAACTGGCTTTTAACGGCTATAAAACGCTCACGAGAAGATGTGTTTATTGCCGCCTCGCCTAAAGGTAATTCGTTCTTACAAAGAGGCCTTGACCAAAAGAAGTTACGGTGGGGATGTTGGGAATGAAAGCGGTGGTCAGTGTTTTTGCAGTTTTTATACACACATTTTGTTGACCAAAATAAATCAAATATTGCTCCAGTACAATCATAGAGTTTAATCTTCTTCACGTGTTGATATCAACAGTTGTTGAATATCTGTCAAGGATGTCCTGGAATTTAATGACAGCTTTTTCTCTTAATTTAAAAAGTTTTTCATCTAATGCCGTTGTGCTCATAACAACTGTTGATATCACCATGTGTGGAAAGTTAAACTATATATTGGTACTGGATCAGTATTTGATTTATTATGACCAAGAAAAATTAACCAAGCCAGTCATTACAGTGTTAAGTGTGCAAGGGCGAGATTTGGTTAGCTTGCCAAAGAAACCACACGAAATACAATAATTTACTTGTGAAAAAAAGAAGAATGTGTACAATATTGTATTTACATTCATTTAGACTGAAAAATTGACATGTTTAACTTGAATGAACTATTTAGAACTAGTTTGTGCTATTTTATAAATGAGTGATATAAAATAAATCATAATGCTAGAGTGAAATATAACTTTCACAAATGACTACCGTTGAATAAGATGTCACTACACTAGAGATAATGATACATCTATTGATTCATTCACATTGAATTCACATTATTAGTGCTAGACAGTAAAATTATATTTCACAAGGTTTAATTAAACTCAATTTTTTTAACTTCAATTATTTTTAAAATCACTTGTTACTTCTTAAACAAAATCAAATTTTGATTGAAAAGCTAGTTTTAACGCTTAAGACCATGTGGCCATCGGCGAGGGTACATTGTACAAAAAAAAGCTCTGTTGTTAAAAAAACCAAACAACTTTTTTTTGTCAACAATAATTACATGTTAGTATGCGTATAACTTGAACAGGTGGTGCCAAAATAAATTAGAAAACACATAATATAATATATATTATTAGTGTTATTTTATAGTTATTGATAGTATATACCAAAGTTGACATCTGCAGATCATATGACTTGACGTATGAATTCGTGAGAGTTGACGTATTAACTTTTATAGTTGTAAGGACAAGGTTCTTCATATGGAAATTGGACTGTAGATAGGTGAGACTGTAGTGTTCAGTGTTATAGCAAGGGTTTCAATACAAGGCCCGAATAAAAAGGATAAGACACCAAGTTCCTTGTATGAAGTGGTCATAATGCTCTCTGCCATAGTTTTCCAATTGATTTGAATGCTAATCTCATTGGGGTCACTTTTGGGGTAGTATTGAAGTAGACAGTTTTGTTTAATTAATGATTGTAATAGGTTAAAGATTTATAATTTAATAATAATAGGTATCTGATTATGTATGTATTAGTTATGTAAAGTTATCAAGGTTGTCATTATTACAAGTCATTGACTTTAAAGTATCATTTTAGTTATTATAAGTTGAATATTAAATATAAATGGTATCAGGGTCATAAGAGGCTTACCTTTTAATCTAATTCCAAATAACAACGCAACGCAACGAGACTTTCAAGTCAACTTTTTTTTTTAAGTATTCTAAGCTCCCTTGTAATCATTCTGAAAACCTCCCCTTGTGTCCGCTCAGGCTCGTCGTTAAATTTTACAACCGGTTGTTTGACGAAAGCATAAATGGCCTGAAAAGTCCCGCCTCCTCTTTACTGCAGGTAACACACTTAACAACACATAAATTAGCGGTGCAAGACGTTTTCATTACACGCTTATTTTTTTTTTCCCCCCATCGAGAGGCGGGCATTTGAAAATAAAATATTGCCTACCATTAGGTACTCTATTTAAAATATATATCTTCTTATACTCCTTACCCTCTCCACCCTCCGTTGGGCCAAAATGTATCTGTCCTATGCAGTGCCGGATTTGCGTATATGGGGAGGGGGGGGGG
>CABFOW010000427.1:124296-141429 GCA_902141385.1 Timema californicum | reverse complement strand
GGGGCGATCTCGGGTCGTGTTAAAGCCCCCATAAACTCATGTAAATTACATTTTAGCATGTCTGAGGAAAAGTAAAAAATAAGCAACTGTTTGATAACTAAATGATCAATGGAGACTCTCCTGGTAAATCTTTCAAGTCTCGGCAGAATTTGAGTTAATGTTTTCTTTATTGTGGATGTTTGTGCGGGGGGTAGGGGGATGTCTGATCCTCCTCCTTTGAATCCGGGACTGGTCCCATGAAATGAACATAAAATAAAAAACGTGTTTGGTTAATTCAAGGAAGGTGCTAGCAGGGCGGCGCAGCCTGAATGCAGCGCAACCCAGAATTTGGTTTGCCAATGGTAAAGGATGCACCTACCACATTTTGACATATTTCTAAAATATTTTTTATGTTTGGAAGACTACTGGGCTTGGATTCACTAAAGGGTGGAAATTGGCGCAAGTATAGTAATTGGCACAGCTTTGCATCTAGCTATGCTCCTTTTTTTTAATTTGTTTCAAATCTATTCACTAAGTAAGGAACCACCAACTGGTTGCAGGAAATATGGTAAACGTCATCATTTGAACCATCTTTAACAAATCTGCGTGAATAATAATTTACCCTCAAAGTCAAAGCTACTTTATTTCAATCTCTGACAGAAAACACAAATATTACTGAACGTTTTTCTTATAAACGATCTGCACTAGCGTGGAGAGAGAGTGAAAAACCATTCTGGCAAAACCACCCTCAGTACACTCAACCGGGATTTCAAACCCCGATTTCTGATTAAATATTTAACTGCAAATTTTCATATTTATAGGCCTGTAGTGTGCGTATACCTTTACGTGCTTTTGAGTGACACTATAAATTACTTCCCACTAATGGGTTTGATTAATTAAAACATTATCCACTTTGTCATTCAAGTGTATCTATAAACTACCTTGATTAAAAAAAAAAAAGCAGCAGAAACCCGTTGCAGTCCAATGTATTATTGTGTTGTAGCAGTTGACAATTATATTGATTTGATATGTAAATCAGATGTTAAATCTGTTTCATGTGTAAATGTTATTCTATATTTACATATTAAAGCAACGTTGCAGCGGTATATGCTGATACACAGTTATACACAGGATTGCAACTGGTTCCAACCAGCTATATTAACCATAAAGTGTATTTATCTACATTAGAAACTCTAATTATATCAGAAAAACAGGCAATACGTTATTAAAGCCATTAGTAAATCCTGCCTGCATATCTAAACATAGGCGCTGGATCCGTTATCCCCAGCCCTGTTTTCTTACAAGAGGGGGTGCAGTATTATATTCCCAGAGACAGCTAAAAATATAAAACAATCGAATTGGGTCAGTCGATTTCCTTTTTGTTCAGTGACAAATTAACAAAATATATTATTTTTGTAGTTTTATTATATAGAGTGTTAAAAAACATGGGAGCTCAGAAATATAGGGGCCGTATGCAATAACTTGACTAAGTGAATATTTTGTGGACACTAGTGTGGGCTTACTTGCGTTAAATGGTGGAGCGATAGGGTGCTCGAGACCAGGGGCGGATCCTGATCATGTTCATAGGGAGGATCATAATTACAAATAACATGGTTATTTACAATGATAAATTTCTTTTTAGAGCCGTTTAATAGTTTCTCATTCATATTTATATGTTTTAAACTGTGGTCATCCTCTCCAATTTTTAAAAATCAGATAGTTTTTATAAGTTATTTGGAGTGAGCCCTCCTCCAACAATTTTTTGAAAAATGGTTCACTCTAGAAGCTATGAGTAGTCTTCGCATTAATTTTTTTAATTAGAATCTTTTATAAGCCATTTAAAGTATTCCTCATCCATACATTTTTTAAATTTAGATTCCCCTTGAAGCTATTTAGAGTGATCCTCACCTTAATTTTTTTACAATAATTAGACACCTCTAGAAGATAATCTTTGAAGTAGTATTCCGCCAACAAAGGTTTGAAAATTGAACTATTTCAGAAAATAGACTATTTGGGGTGACCCTCGCCTGAAAATATTTCAAAATTACATTCATCTAGAATCTATTTGGAGTTGTCCTTCCTTAGATATTTTTGAAATTTGAATGGCCTTAGAAGCCATTTAGAGCTTTCCTCCCCTGATTTTGTCTGCCAGATGCCTCTAGTCTAGTAGTTATTTGAAGCGGTCTTCTTCGGCAAATTTTTGACAAGAGAATGCATCTAGAGTTTGATTTAAGGCCATCTTTCGATTTCATATTCGATTATATTTGAGTATTTGAAATACATATAGGGGGGAATTTATTCTTGGGAGGGGCAAACTATTTCCAAGGGGCAGAGTCCCCCACAGTTCCGCCACCCCTGCTGTCCACACATTCTCTATAATCGGTATTTGTGGATGAACTGCTCTCAGGTGATTATCAGTCTTCTTTGATGTGTGGTAGTCTACCGTCTATATGCGGAACAATGTTCGTTACTCGCTATGCACGACAAATATTCTTACGTGAAAACAAATATTTTTTCCAAACTTGCGTAAGTCATATCGAAAATTGAGTAAACGTGGATGAATAACGCACGTGTGAACCCGGCTTAAGAGTTGTCTGTGCGTAAAAAGATAAAAAAAATTGTATAGTTTATCTGTGTTGTATTTTCTTTCTAAATTTGAACTTGCATTTTGTCTTTTGTATTAATTTTTTAACTTTAACAGGGGGTCAACTGACCATTTGAACCCCCTCCCACCCCTCCTGAATCCACGTCTTCTCGGGACCAAACTATCGGTCCACTAAGCATTCACTATACGTTCTTGCATGCCACCCTAGGATCTTGTAGAACCAATTCAAATTTGTAAAAAAAAGTCTTAGTGAACTTAACTAATACAAAAATACGGGCGATAATAGGTCTAGAAGGCCTAGTCACATGTTCCCCCTACCCTGGCTCATCAAAATAATCCTTTGATATTTTTTTATGTGGGTACTTAAGAATTTAGTGTATTCGTATTCAATTAATGATTTTATTAAACTTACAACGGCTAGTTGAAAACGGTTGTCAGACGATTCTAATGAAGCCAAAGATTTTTCAAAGAGCATGCAACAGTCTGATTCAAAGATATTACTTTTTACGGAAACAACTTTTATAGGGATAAGGTTAATTCATTCTAAGGTTCATTCTAATTTTGGTTATTAATGAAAGACAAATTTGCCTGTATCTCTGTGTGTTGGTTTGCTGAGCAGACTTTTTTACCCATTTTAATGAGCCTTAAGTTTAGAAACCCTTTTTTTTTTACTAATATCTTGTATAACAAAGCTATAATAAATATTTAGTATAAGCTTTTCATGATAAAAGTGCAGGTAATGTAATAAACTGCTTTTATTTTGCATATTGATGTGAAAATGGGTAAACCTAATGGTAATAATCAATATGATAAGATTGTTTGTGTGCGCTCACTTACGGCAGACGAGCTGGGGGCAGCATTGGTGGTTGCGATGCAACAATATACATCCCGGCGGCGGGGGGTTCGGCAAGTGTGGACACACCTTGAGATAACACACTAGCGACCCGCGCACACACGAACAGTTGAGGCAGGGTTCCTCCGTCAAGATGTGCTCGCCTTCAGCATACACGGCCTCTGCGTAGTGGCAATCTGTGAACAGTGTGAACACTCCTTGAGTTCACATACCAAACACCCGTACACACATGAGCAGAAGATACACCTACAATCAAAGGACAGTGTGAACACTACTTGAGGTAGCATACCAAACACCTATACACACATGAGCAGAAGATACACCAGAACCAAAGGACAGTGTGAACACTCCTTGAGTTCCCATACAAATGACCCATACACACATGAGCAGAAGATACACCTACAATCAAAGGACAGTGTGAACACTACTTGAGGTGACAAAAACTAAGCCTCCCCCCCCCTGCATAAATAGACACTTGAGGCAACCTACAATTTGAGGACAGTGAGTTGTTTGGTAAATAAATGGCTGTAGTTGATATATTGATCCTTTGGGCAAGGATGTTGCGTTTGCCCAGAAATTAAGGCAGTGTTTTTAATAAATTTTTTTCAGTATCCCGTCTTAGGTTGTTAGTTTCATGTACAGATATTACATTAGTAAGCAATTATGTTTCAAAATTCTAAGGAGCCTTAGATAATTTTGAAAAAGCTCAATTTATTAACCATATATTAAAAGTTTAGCTCTACTGTTGGTTGATTGGTAATAAAGCAGTTGTTTTAGGTTGAGTTAGTTTTGTAGTTCATGTACTATTAAAACCATATTTTTATAAAGTACATGTTAGGTACCTAAAATAAAATGGGGAGGGCTTTAACCGCTTCGGTGGTCTCATAATTTATTGCATCACTTTCACAAGAGACTGGATTACTCTTTTTTAGCAACGCTTCTAATTACTCTTTCGGGCTATAAGCTTATGCACTAACTACGTTGATGGTTTTAGGGGTAAGGAAGGTTATATTTATATGAAGTGTACCTGCATTTGCGTGGCGATAGAGTGGAAAACCATTTAGGAAAAAACTCAGACCACCCGACCGAGATTTGAACATCAATCTCTCTGTCATATGAAGCTTAATCTACTGTGAAAGTAGCGCGTTAGACGACGCGGTCACCGAAGTAAGTGACTGGATTACTGATGATGGAAAGACCAGGGTTTGAATTCCTGTCGGCTGTGCCGAGAGTGTTTTTTCCTAAAGGGTTTCTCGCTCTCCCTCCACGAAAATGTGTGAACATTTCCATTAAATTCCTCCTTCATCTCCCTTAGCCCAATAGTGTTTGATATGCATCCATATAAAAGGGCTCTACTATATGTCAGCGTTTTACAACCGGTTTCCCCGCAAAGGGTCAGCAGATATTTCGCGGGAGGTTTTTTTGAGGCAGATAAAAAAGAAGCAAGAAAAAAATTGAGGAGTAAAAATATTTTTTTTCAAAATCCATGATAACATTATTTTGAAAAATATACCAATTATTAAAATTCTATCTATTGAACTTTTAAACACAATCTTAATATATCTTACTCGTTTTTTAAGTGATAAAATCTTTCTTTAAACAAATTGAGGGTGTGGATTGACAATTATGGCACCCTTTTAAGTGTTCCGTGAGTTGAAAAATGTTGAAAGTGGTTTCTCTATGTGTTTGCATCTGTCTGACTTTATTTTTCGTCAGTACGTGCTGGATAAGGTGATTGTCAACCCAGACTATGAACAAGTATGAACGGAGATAACATTTAGCGTGGGAAAGTTTGCACTTTGAATTATTGAATCGGTATCAAACGTCCGAATGGCCGTGGGTTTTTCTCCAACCCACGTAGCTAATGGAAACAATGACTTGCCAAAATCAGGTCATTTAAAAAGATAGATTAGCCCTGTGGGGGGTTAAGCGAGCTGTCAGCACGGATGGTTCTGGTTTTAGAGAGATTGAGATTAGTTGTTGTTTATCCATCCCCTCCCTCTCCTTTCCCTAGTACCTCAAGGGGAATAACTGACAAGCTCACTTAAAATATACCTTCTTGATCTTTCTTTATCTCTTAATAATATTAATATTTTAATGAAATATTTATATTATTAATACACATCAGTAATAATAATATTAACATTATAAATATTCCAATGAAAGATTTATGTTATTAATATTATAAATACTTCATTGTGTACACCTCCTATAAATAATAGCTAGTTATAATAAATTTCAGTCCATATATTAATTCCTTTACTTTAACAGTAATGCAAAAAAAAAGTATAAAATAGCAAGTTTGACCCCCTTATAACTCGTGAGCTGTAATGATTTGAAATCATTGAACCACTATTTATTCTTGATAATAATATACACTTGTTAAAATTGTACAATACAATTTTGATAGTCGAAGGACATTAAATTACGCAGAGAAAATAAAATGTTCACCAATATTTTTAAGTGGTTATTTTCAAAAATGATGAACTTTAAATGGCAGTTTCTTTCCAACAAATATAACTCTAAGGTGGAATCCACAACACACTTTTTAATGCATACTTTACTAAAAAAACAAAGGAGTATTCCAAATGATTTTCACGTGATTACGCTTCCACTGTAACTGCAGCCTTATGTTAGCCTCTCGATATGTGTTTCATATTTAAAATAAAGAGTGCGTTTTAAAAAGTAACAGGAGGTCTCTGTGAAATGTTTTATAGCCTCTACTGGGTGAGTTATTGCAGTCATTAGTTACGTACACGAGGAAGACATGCGCCGTGTGAAACAAAGTAGGCCTATCGCACAGCACCTCCCTTGGTTCTGATGTCATTCCTATTATGGAACAAGACATCTTTCATCCTACCTTACCGGTTTGTATTCTTCAATGGTCCAATTAATGTTGTTTTAGTTAGTTGTTATCCTACCTCTTACTCTTCTGTCACTTTTTTTTTAATTTCACTCTCGTGTGAATGAGTTTTATCTGTAACTGTTTAAGTGCTTGACGTCATGTGGAGTGTGTACGCAGGTTATTTTAATTGATATTTATAATATTTATTTATAAAAAAAGGCCCACGCCGATTAGAACGAGGGTAAAGGTATAAGTCTTATCTTGCCTGGTTTGTCACTGATGAGGAAGTCAGGGTTCAAATCCTGGCAGGTTCTACTTCTTGAAAAAAAAGCTTTTACATATTTTTATATAAGCCTACTCGCGAATTCGGATATACTTTAAATAAATTCTATCTCCTTTTCCCCTGCTTTAATAGTGCAATGCAAATGGCCTGGATGGGTGGTAAGACGTGGTATACATTTTTTGTTGATTAAAGAACTACGGTTTCCATTAATTTAACTTTATATGGCTTAAGTGTTTTTAATATGATCATTAACAGCTGTAGTGTGTGGCGTATTACTTAATTTAAACGGCTTTATCTATCAATACTTTTCTAAAACAAGTTATTTATGTAGGTGTGCTTAAATTTCATCTATTTTTTGCATTTATTTGAGATAGTAAATTAGCGTGCACTTTCTAAACTGACCGATTATATCAGCACACAACTTATAAAATAACTCAACTATATAGAAAAGACACGACATCCAGCCACCAGCCGTTAATTCATTACTGTGAATGAGTAAAACCAAATTTAACCAATGATACATTTTTCCGATTCGCTGGGAATAAGACCCGGGACCCTTAGTTCTATAGACAGACACGTTACTGACTGAGCTAAGGTGTTGGACTACGGTTTGTTTGAAGTTTAATGGTCCAGCAACACACTGCATTGCAACTCGAAAATAATTATTGTATAACAATATTATTATTGTATTATTGTATAGTTATTATTATTATTAGCATCGCGTCTTACTACCGGTTCGGGTTATACACACTTACGCTAATGTGAAATGGTAGGGTGATTGTGAGATAAAAATGAAGGATCTACAGTTTAACGTGGAATCCGAACCACGGTGGAGGTCTGGCATTCCTCACATTCACAAGACGTCTTGCCAGAGGTGAAGGAAGGGTTTGGTAATCAGATAAATTTTTGCCGGGACCAAGGATTGAACCCCGGCCGCCAGCATAGAAGTCTGACACCTTACCTCTAGACCGCCAGGTCACCTATAACTGTAATTACATAATAAACATACCAATCAACTCCGTGATACAGTCAGCTATAAATCGTAAACTTACACGAACACTATTACATGCGGACCATTTCTGATTAAACATTAATGGAGATAAAGGGTCAAAAGAAGTTCCTAATACTTAACCTTGTTGAAATATTAAAAGATATTAGGATAAAAACGTCATTGAAAATGCCGTTCTAAACCATTTTAGAATGGCTTCACAGATAAGTACTGTGAACAAATCTTAATTCTGTCATAAAAAGTACATAATATAGTTATTAACATGAAACTTTGTTGCTTTGTCACCCATCGTCTCCGTGGAAAATTTCGAGTAATCGTTCAAATACGAATGCACTGCATACATTTCTGTCATATCTTTGGTCTTTTTTTCCCTTTTACTCCCACCATACCTCGCGTGCATACACAGGAGGTAAGCTGGACCTGTTATGATGAACGCTCTTAATAGGATAAACTCCCATGGGTATACTTGGGGGTAGGGAGAAGGGGAGGGGATCCTATTCCAATATTTGGATAGGAGTGTAGGGGACACAATAGAAGGTAAGGATATTTTTTGAGTTTTTGTAGCAAATTCTTGGCCAAAATAAATAAAATAATTCTCCAGTAGAAACATAAGACTGTAATTTTTCTTCATATGATGATATCAACAGTTGTTGAATATCTGTCCAGAGCATAGCAGTATTAGATGATACCGTTTTAAATGAAGAGAAAGGGTTGTCATTAAATTCTAGGACATCCTTAACATTCATTCACGAACTGTTGAAGTCACCACGGGAAGAAAATGTACACTGTATGTTTATAATGTAGCAATATTTTATCTATTCTAGCCCAAAAAAGTTTTGATGTACAAACTGCAAAAATACTGCCCTTTTCTCGCCTTCCTTTCAATCTAAACTTACGGGAAATTGCCCCTAAATGCATAGTTTAATTTCATTCATTTATAGTTTACTTATTTATTAGATCGTATTCACTTAACTCAGGCATTACTATACAAATTGACTTTTACTTCATTTATAGGGACAGCGGCTCAAGTTTATCATGCAAGGTGGATATATTTTTGTTATTCAACTATGTCAATTTAAAACATACACGCGAGTCTGTTTAATAAAAGAGGATTAATTACGTAGCTGTGTCACATACCCGTACATACGGATATTTGGTAAATGATAAGGATTTATGTTTTTTTTATATCACCGCGTCTTACTACCTGTTCAGATTATACTTATATTTGATAATTACTCTCATAGAGTAAGGATAAGGAAGGAGCATTTTAGAGGTAATCTACACACATTTGTTTGGATGGAGAGTGGGAAAATATTTAGGGGAAAAAACACCTTCAGAAGACCCGACCTTTAATTCGATCCTTGATCTCCCCGTTATCAGCAGACCAGTCTAACACGAGAATGACTCGTTGGATTAGACTGTTTGGCCACTGAAGCGGGTGATTTATTTTATTATTTTAACAAGCTTACATATTATATAGTCTATAGTTGATGAAAGAAAAAAAAAGTGTTTGGTGAAGTCAATGTTCTATTAAATTAAATGGTAGCTACTTAACAGAGAATTAATGGCACTCTTGTAACCAGGTCTATGCCTATAATATTAATTTTAGGCTAAAAGAGGGTATTTTGAATATGAAGCTGTTATTTAATGTGTAATGTTATATCTTACTCCATTTATGTTACACATGTAATCACCGGTGAATATAAAATTAATAATAAGATAGATATCCGTACTTTCACCACAAAGTTGTTTATTTTTTATTTTTTTATTTAGCACCGCGTCTTACTACCCGTTCGGGTTATACGCTTTAAGTACTAATTACGCTAATGGATTAGGAATTGGGAAGGTTGAATTAGAGGAAGTGAACCCACATTTGCGTGGAGGTAGAGTGGAAAACCATTTGGAAACACCCCCCCTCCCCCCCAGTTCACCCGACCGAGATTCGAACCTCGATCTCCCCGTCCTCAGCAGTCGAGCTCAACACTACAAGCACGTTACGCCACTGAGGCGGGTTACAAAGTTGTTAAGTCAGGCAAGTCCGTATAAACATCTATGTTTTTATTAGGATGATTGATGTGACTCAGCTATAAACTTAAGGTAGTTGTACTACTTAACAAGATAAGTCTGCGATTAACTGATCAGCTGTATTATATGACCTATTGGAATCACCATTAGCCCCGTGGCTGAGTGGATAGCGAGGCCAGACACAGTTAAATAAGATCAGAAGATCCCGTTAAAGGAGAAGAATATATAAGAAAATATAGTTTAGGATCAAATATTATTAATTTGAACGTCATATAAATATATACACATGATACGTTCAATTAAAAGTGTGAAATAATAATAATAATAATAATAATGGCGTGTCTAGGATACATAAATCTTTAACTCATTTTGCGGAAATATTAGCCAGTACTAATGTACCGATTCCCAGGGGACGTCCGAATGTACTAATCGTACATTCTTTCCTTGTAGGTTCTTTCCATGTTCCGATTAGTTGAGGAGATGATGATAGTGAATGTGATGGGGTGGAGTCAATGAAGATCCCAACCTAACTGAAACATAATTAACCAAACCCTGGTGACGATGGGAATTATTCCCCTTTCAAAAAAAATCCCCAAGTATCAGCCGGGAAACGAACATGAGACCTCTAGGTCAGCATCCAGGAGCTCTGACAACCACACCACGTGGCCGGTTAGCTGTGAAATTAAATAAATTTATAACCGGAGACTCTAACAGGCGTGTAAGCGAGGAACTTGCTAGATATGTTGACCAGAAAATAAATTAAAGTAGTTTTTTTTTAAAAGAATGTCTAATACAGAAATGTTAAAGAAGACTCTCACAACACGTATAAAAAAAGTCATTGTTCGTCCCAAGTGCATTTTCTTTTTAGATATAATTAAATACTATTTAATAGATTTCTTCTTCCTAGTAATCAAATATTCAAATGTTTGGTGATATGATTGAGTGTTTAGGGCAGTGGCGTGTGATGAAGTGTTTCCAGGGTTATCATAGCTTGTTAAAACTTTACCTGTGATATGTTCTCCCTTCTCATATTTCAATACGATTAATCAAACATAGCTACCATGGGAGTGTATTTTCATAGATACATGATAAAGTGATTCTATTGAGAGGAGAGAACATAAACACATTTTTAAATCTCCGCGTCCTAATTCCTGTTCGGGCTATACTCATACATAATAATTACTCTAATGGGGTAGGGATGAGGAATGAAACATTATAAAGCGAATCTACTCGCATTAGCGTGAAAGGAGAGTGGGAAACTATTTAAGAAAAATATAACATTTCACTTGACCTGACCAGGATTCAAATCCCGATCTCCAAGTCATAAGCAGGCCAGTCCAACACCAGAGTGACGCCATAGACTATTCGGCCACAGTCGTGGGTTGATACAATTTAAGCTAAGTCAGATTACTCTGACAACATTCCACGACACGACACTGTATTAGGCTAAGAGGAGAGTATTGATAGTTCAGGTTGAATGGCACTAGGTTCATCTAGAGCTATGGAAAACTCGAACTACACTGAACCCACTTCGATGGCCACATGGTCTGAGGCATCACTCTCGTAAAAGATTAGACTGCCGAAGACGAGGAGCTCGAGCCTGTCGGATAGACTTCGGGTGGTTTTTCTTAAAGTGTTTCCCAATCTCACTTTCTACACGCAAACGTGGGTACACTTCCTCTAAATTAAGCCTTCACAATCCTTAATATATTAGTGTAACTAGTACATAGATAAAACCAGAACAGGTAGTAAGACGCGGTGCTATTAACAACAGCAGCTTATCATTTAAAACGTAGTGTTTTTGGTTTTAAAAAATAGATTTTCACCATAGTTTTCCCCTTCTAACCCAGTCCAACATATGCTCAGAAGAACGAACTGCGATGTATAATGACAGCGACTGGTTTGTTTACATCTGCTATCTACTTAACTGGGAGTACCTGACGATTTAAACAGACAGGTGAGCAGCCCACTGAGTCTCCATCCCAAGTAAACTCCTCCCCCTCCCTCCCAACCCTTTCCCTCTTTCGAATTACAAGTCCAGCTATAGATGAATATTCATCAGTGTGGTGGACGACAAAACTGGCGACTCTACACTTGCGGGAGATATACCTTGACAGGGGGTTAAGGGGAGCTGGGGAGGAGGGGGAGGGGAGGCTACCTTATCTGGCATTGGCTGCGGGAACCTTTCAGCTAACGCTTTATAATACGAAATTAATGATTATACAGTTATTTGGCAAATTATCTTAGCTTAATCTGAGGACAAACATATCCCTAGTTAAGAGTCTGCTCATGATAGGTTTTTACTTGGATGACAGTTCAAAAATCATATGTTGAGGTTTTAGATTGCCAATACTTGTAAAAGATCAGGGTGTTGTTGTAAATATTAAGTTTTTTAATTATACGTTATATTTTACATTAAAAATAATGTAAACTTAAGTTTTCTCATACTATTTAATTACTTTTAATCATTTCTTTTTATCCGATTCGAAACAATATTTTATACATAATTAAAAGTCCTTATTCTTCGTTTCGAAATGTTGTTTATGATGTGTAATATAGGGCATACATTAATACTTTTTAATACAGGCATCGTATTTACTTAGAAGAAAGAAAATACTTGTAATTTTTTTAATATATAATCAATTGTTTTATGTTTATTTTATCGTATTTCGAAATATTTAACCAAATAAAATATGTTTATCCACTGCGTGGGTGCATCTTTGTAAATAACTGATTTCTGTCATGGTTTAAATTTGTCGGCCGCCATTTTAAAGTTATATTCGTTAGACCTTTTTTTAAAGTGCCACGAATAATATTTTTTTAAGTGGAATAAAACGATAAATAAGCTTTGTGTCTCACCTCATATAAATAATATTTGCCTAAATTACTGTGGCTAACTATCACATTCATACATTACCGTATGTTTTCTTTACAGTTATCCAAATTGATAGATGTCAGTTGTTGACGTAGGGCTACCTTAGGGACTATTTCTAGTAACTATTTGAACTGTCATTCAAGTAAACTAAGGTCGTGAATGAATTATAGTCATCTTGTGTCCTGGCAAAAAAAACTTCGTTCAGTAATGGTATATTTTCGGTTATCACTATAAATCGGATCTATAATTTATAGATTGACGATGGAAAAAGCCTTTTGTAAAAAACAAACTTTTTTGCGGCCAAAATTGATAGAATTTTACTATTTTATTTGGGTTATCTTATAGGTATTTATAATATATATCAAAAGTGACAGCTTTAGATAATATCATTGGATGTATAAATAAGTGAAATTAGTATTAGTAAATTGTCTAGTGGTTGTATGAAAATATGACTATAACTGAGATAGGCTAAAATTTAAGACTTTAAAACAGTTCATGGGATATTTAGAGAACATTTTTCAAAACACAAGGCAGGGTCGATACCAGTTTCACAAAATGAATTACTCTAAAAATATATACTTAACGCTAAGCACCTAATATTGGCGCAGTAAAATATAGTCAAGCGATTGTAAGACATAAAAAGCGGTGAACAAGCTTTATATTACAGTTCATTTAGTCTGCGTTGATGTTATTGTCAAAGTTCTAATCCCAGACTGGTACTCTTAAAATGGCTTTACAAATGTGATTTTGCCTGCGAGTTTCCCAATGCTCTCGCCAATATATTGTAGATTAATTTTTTTAACCACTTCGGTGGCCAAATGATCTAAGCGGTCACCCTCAAAATATACTGGACTGCCGATGACCGGGTAGTCGTGGTTCAAATCCCTGTTGGGTTTACTGAAGTTGTTTTTCCTTAAATAATTTTCCACTCTTCCTCCATACAAATGCAGGTATACTTCCTCTAAATTCAACCTTCCTCATCCCTTGCACATTAGCATAATTAGTGCATAGGCGTACAACCCAAACGAGTAATAAGATGCGGTGTTAAAAAAAATATTCTACTGGGTTATCTGTTAATAAACATGCCTCGCTTACCCTGAGACTTAGGCAACTCTACCTGCACTAAGTCTTGAATGGTAGAGCCATTCACTAACCGAATAACAAACTGTGAGCGTATTTATTTTAATCATCGTCAAATACGCCACTGTCCGGGTTGCAAGCTAAACTATGATAGTTTTTAATATAACTATTTTTGGGTATGGGTTATTTAACGCGCACGCTCTGAACCAACTGATGGTATCAGCACACTGTCGGCCCCCGGCATCAATGTGAGAGGGAAAAAACACATTTCATCAGTTATACTTGGTGACCTGGTGGCCTAAGGGTAAGGTGTCAGACTTCTGTGCTGGCGGCCGGGGTTCAATCCTCGGTCCCGGAACAGATTTATCTGATTACCAAACCCTTCCTTCACCTCTGACAAGACATCTTGTGAATGTGGGAAATGCCAGGCCTCCACTGTGGTTCGGATTCCACGTTAAACTGTAGGTCCTCCATTTCATCTCACAATCACCCTACCATTACACATTAGCGTAAGTGCGTACAACCCGAACGAGTAGTAAGACGCGGTGCTAATAATAATAATAATAATAATAATAATAATAATAATAATAATCAATTATACATTTTTAGGCCATGGCGTGAATCGAACCCGGGAACTCTAACTTGATAGGCACACACACTACCTACGAAGCTAAGGTGTAGGTCTTCTAATATTACCACCCGTGCACTTAAAGGCCCATAAATAATTATAATAATGCGCTCAAAGGATTTTTCCCCCCCTCTATCAAACTAATCGTACACGTCCGTTTTTTCAGTTTCAAGGTTCTTTGGTCGATTATTGAGCGCCAATCATTTTGGTCTGCCGATATGGTTGGCTCAGCGCCAAATACTCAGCCCTGATCTAGGAGGCCACGATTATGTTCTAGTCCCGGTTGGCTGCATTAAAGAGTGGTTTTTACACCATTGAGGTGAATGCTGATGCATCTCCTTTAAATATACCTTTCTCGCCATGTGCTATGAGCTTATTTAGACCTGATTCGGTGGCCACGTGGTCTAACGCACTACTCTCGTATTATACTAGATTTCCGATGACGGGGAGATACAGGTTTGAATCTCGGTCGGGTGTACTTAAGGTTGTTTTTCCAATATGGTTTTACACTTTTCTTTAACGCAAATGTGGACACACGTCTCTTAAATTCTACTTTTCTCATGCCTATACCACCAGTGAAATAATTAAACAAATGAAAAGCCCGGATGAGTAGTGATACACGGTGGAAAAATAAATAATTTTTTTTCTTCTTCTTCTTATAAACTCAATTGAAAATATGATTAAATTTTTTCTAAATTTGACCAATTTGGGGTTCCTACACCTTAGCTCTGTTGGTAGAGTGTATGTTTAGTCGGCTAAGGGTTCCGTGTTCGATTTCTGGCATGGCCGAAAATGTATCACGAGTGAAATGTGGATTTCCCCTTCCACAGTGATAAATTAGCGGCCGGGGGTTGGAAGTTGTGTGTAGTTTAGATTTAAATTAATTTATAAGGTGCGTGCTGATAATATAATCAGTCCGTTCAGAAAGTGCACCTTAAATACCTCAAACAAATTAAATAAAAAAAAGAGAGCGAATACTGAATTTTCTGGAACTTTTCATTTGTTTCGGGGCGAGAGCACAATAACGGGAAAAGGTTAATAACTCGTTAAGAATAATAATAATTTGGAGCTGAGGAGTTTGTTGATGGAGTATTAAGAGCCCTTGCCGGAAGTGTAAATGTGTTTAAGAGTGGACCATCTTCCGGTACTTTTCATTTATCTTCACGTGTGTTTGTTTAGGTCGTTCCCACCAGAAGTGTCACTCAAACGCTGTTATTAAGGTGGAATAGAAATGAACGCGAGCTAAGGTCCATATTTATTAGGAATGGGACCTTGAATCTTCTGCATCTTTAAGAATATTTGAGGATTAGAGAAAATTTCTGATTCGAGCATCAAATCCCCTCCTATCCCCATATTTTTTTCAATTTTTCAAGTGAAATCTATCTTAGAGCTTTAATACTGGTTTATGGTGGTTCCGAACCAATTATAATTACGAGGAACTGGACAATAAGGCTCCATACCAGTAATTTAACACTAAACTGAATGTATGAATGATATACTGAATGAATGATAAGAAAGAATGTTTACATTTTGCTACGATTTTTCTTTTCTTTTATTCTATTATAATTTTATTTCCTTTTATATTCATAATATTTCCCAAGATTCGGATTTGGGATTCTGGATCCAAAGGTAAATTGCAGATTCGAATTCGTCAAATAGTGATTTCTACCCAACTCTAATAATTAATCATATTGTTTTCTAATAGCAGAAAGCTTTGGCCAAAATAAGTAAAATATTGCTTCAGTAGAGATTTAATTTACTTTTATACACACAGTAATTTCAACCATCATAGAATATTTGTCTTGAGAATCTCAGAATTTTGGTCAGGGTATTTTATCTTAATTTAAATTTCTTATTCAAAGTTTATTTTCATGACGTGATATTTAAAAAAATCTTTGAAAATACTATATGTAGAAAATTAATAAATGTATAGGCCTATACTGGGGGAGAAAGCATATGTTCATATTTATTTAATTTATTTATTTGTGGTATTTAACGTGCACTTTATGAACCGACTGATTATATAAATACAAGAGGATTTCTATGAGTGAGAGTGAAAGTGCTCATCAATTTTGCCTGGAAAGGTAATTTCACATTCCATTTCAAATTCACTACCAGGGTTATTTTAGATTTCCCCAGTAGACGTGGGACCGACTGTTTTTCTTACCCTCCGGAGGAAATTTTGCTAAGGATTTTTATCGCTCAAGAAAAATCCGTTGATTTCGGCTGTGTTTGAACCCACGAACGTCGGATCCTGTGGCAAGCATTGACCTTAAGACCACTGAGATCAACCATAAAGTTGTAAAAACTCTGTTTTAAACTGTGTTGAGACGGGACGAATATTGGCTAGCTCAATGGTAAGGGTACTAGCGCACCAAGCTAAGGGTCCTAGGTTTGATTCCTGTGTTCAGGTGTCATTTTTAAAATCCTAGAATATATCTACTTATTATCATTCTTATATACGTACAAGGCGCTTGTATGTATTCTGGTAGGAAATTATCTGATAAACACAAAAGTTAATAAGACTCATTAAATATATTCATACGACAAATAATGGGATCTGAAATTGTCACTTTTGATATATATCAATACCTATAAAATAAAACAATGATGTAAAATATATCAATTTTGGCTACAAGAAATAGTTTTATATTTTCTAAAAGTTCCTTCATGTCAGAATCCTACTATAGGTATGTATGTCCTGATGCGCATGCGCACCGTGGCACCCCCATTCAGAACACCGCGGTCGTGTTGATGTCGGAGACACGACTCTTGAGCTCTCGACAACTTTGGAGCAGGCCCAACCCGCAATACTCACGTCCCGGCCTTCACTTGTGCCCTCAACACTAGCGAGACTTTATTAAATATTCATTTCATTCATAAACCAATGCAACCCACACCGTCAAGCTCCTCTCAACAAGGCCGTAGTCAACCCCCCCCCCCCCCCCCCC
>CABFOW010000427.1:21632-124288 GCA_902141385.1 Timema californicum | reverse complement strand
TAGTCAACCCCCCCCCCCTCTCCCCCGAAATTTAATGAACATAGTATATATGGCTTTATTTATAGTTCAAATAATATCAATAATAAGATACAAGTACAAATAACGGGGCTGTGTTACCATAAAAAGTACTCCAAAGGGCTTCTAAAGGTGTTAAATATTTATAATTTTTTTTCTAGCCTTCGGCAGTTAGGGGGCTATGTTGGCATAAAAATAATTTAGATAGCTTTTAGAAGTGTTTAGTATTTAGAAATTTTCCTAGCCTTTAGTGGTTAATGGGTTATATTGTCATAGAAAAACACTTCAGATAGCTTTTAGAGGTGTTTAATATTTAGAAATTTTCCTAGCCTTTAGTGGTTAATGGGTTATATTGTCATAGAAAAACACTTCAGATAGCATTCCTATCCCATTTAGAGTAATTATGATCGTTTTTGATTACAGCCCGAAAGATTATGTGTATTTGTTTGTTCTTTCGATTTGACGCGGTGATAAATAGAAGGGTCCGAATATCGAACGGGTGCTATGTTGATGTGTCTCCTTGTATAGCTTCCGACTTTCCCTTCACGCAAAATTCGGGTACATATTATCTGAATTTGACCTTAAATGTCACTGCCCCATTAGTGTAATTAAATAAGTAAATCCTGTTTGTGGGCATCAATTAAAGTTTGTGAATACATATTTAAGGACCAAATAGCCAAAGCTATTATTTATGCTTTTTAGTGAGGAATTATCCATCTAGATATCATATTCTGAAAATTGAAAAAGGACACCTGGACAAGGGAATCGCACCCGGGATCTTTGGATTAGTACGCCAATGCTCTAACCACTGAGCTATCCAGGATTCGTGCCGTGCCCAGGGTCTTTCTTCACTCATATTTTAAGGCCGGTGTAATTTTTCAATTTTCAGAATATAATATTTATATGGAGAATTCTCACTAAAAAGCATAAGTAATAGCTTTGGCTATTTGATCCTTAAATATGCAATCTCTTACAATTATAATAATTGTACAAGTGGCAGCATGAAGCCAACTAACGAGTCAAAGGTGGCTGCGTTATCTGATAACTTGTGGTCTTAATAAAATAAATAACACTTTAGTAGCCGACGATTTCCGCACGTCTCTCATAGACTCTGCCTTAAAATATGAGTGAAGAATGACCGTGAGAACGGGATGACTCCTGGATAGCTCAGTGGCGAGAGAATTGGTGTACTACGCCAAAGGTCCCGGGTTCGTGTCTAGGTGTCGTTTTTCAATCACCAGAATACATATTTAGCCAAACTGCTACATTAAAAAATATTAACAGTAGAGACTGATACAAAAAATTTAAATCCACTTTTCTCAATCGTTTTCCTTATTATGTTTATTTGTTTGTTCTTTCGATTTGAAAGCTAAGAAATTCAATTAAACTAGGTTAAATTGTAATTAAATTTATCTCTATCGCGTAGGTTCTTGTAATTTAAATAATGCCTAAAAATAATTAATAATAATATTTAGCACAGCGTCTTACTACCCGTTCGGGTTATACGCTTTAAGTACTAATTACTCTAATGGATTAGGAATTGGGAAGGTTGAATGAGAGGAAGTGAACCCGCATTTGCGTGGAGGCAGGGTGGAAAACCATTTAGGAAAAACCACCCCCAGTTCACTCGACCGAGATTCGAACCTCGATCTCCCCGTCCTCAGCAGTCGAGCTCAACATGACTAAAATCAATATTGAAACGAACAGTAAGCTTGTAAAACTATGAAAATAAATAGTTTGAACTAGGTTTAAAGAATGTCCCTGCCCAATTTTGTTAAAATTGGCCCACGCATTTGGCAGTTATCGCATGACAAAGATCCGGACATACAGACGAAAGCCAAATGCCCCAGTTTAAAAGGTATCTCACTTAACTCGGTCAATTAATTGTTCACGTTAAGATTTTCAACCCTCATTCCAGGTGAATTTTTATGTATTTCACTAAAACTCACCCACCTTATCCCGTCTGATTAAGTCTTTGTTAGACACTTTAGGTCCCAGAGTGTAATAATCAAAATAATTGAACGTCAAATACTCCAAATAAAATAAATCGGTGAGGGTAAAAAAACAAACAGATAGATTTCCATTAGATGAGACTATTATCTTTCTCCCCTGTCGTCTAGTTAAGACAAGCCAACCATGACGGCGTCCAAATTGCCGCTTCAACCCGGCCACACCTAGTTCAATTCTTTCCCGTGCTCTTGAGAAAACACACCTGTTCTTGACGCAATCACAACAAGAGATCTTGGTAGAGTTAGCCTCTTTCTCACTCCAAGCCAGTGGTTTACAACCTAGGAGTCGTGGCGTGATTCGGGTGGGGTCGCAATATTTCTTGAGCTTATAGTTTTTTTTGTAAAAAACGCAATTATAAAATGAATGGGAAGGCGTAAAATTCATAAAAACTTCTAAAATTATAAAAAAAGTTTTAGTTACTACCCCGGAGGTTCGCGAAGACATCTTAGGGGTTATTTACAATCGTATATAGGCTAGGGATGCAACATTGGTATTAAAAACATCGACATTGAAAACATCGATGTTCTTACGATAAAATCATCGATGTTAAGAAACATCAGCCATAAGAACGATTACATCGATGTTTTTCCGATGTTTTGAAATATTTTAGAAATATTATAGAAAAGTGACCTCACTTTATATCTTGTGATTCTGTTACCATCACATGGTTTAAAGTGAGCTCACAGACCTCTAAAACACAAATAAGAACTAGAAATGTTCAAATCATCATCAGAAATTTCACATAAAATGTTCCTATATATTCATACATTAGAGATACCAGCGTAAATCAAACATTTACAACCCAAAATATTAGGTGAAGAAATGTTTACTGACTAATCGATGCTTAACTAACTTAACTTACACTAGACCACCAAACTAAAAAAAAAACTATCTTAGATGGTACAAATATTTCTTTAATTTAATTTATGTAACAATTTTGAAATTGAGTTAAGTAAAAGAAGCTTAGAAAATCTAGTTCTCAGAAAACTATTTCTTTCCTGGGTGATGGTTGCCCCGGCTTCCGAGAACAAGCGTCCGCTTGGCACAGACGTGGCGACGATGGGGAGGTATATCATTGCAATCTTTGCAAGTGTTGGGAAAAGAGACTTCATATCCTCCCAGATCTCAATGGCGTCTCTTTTATTGGTGTGACAAGAGATGACAGATACAGCTGAACCTCTGTTTCGCTGATGGTTCCTGTAGTTGTAGAAGATTTATTTTTCATACTTTTGTGTGTCAACTGTTTATGTTATTTTCAAATATCAAATTGCGAATCATTATTATCAGACTCGTCAGAAGTGTCTTTCCTTGATGTAGACAAGCTGTTATGTTCCCGTACATATTTATTTAAGTAATTAATTACTTTGCCTTTGGCCGTGGCATCTTTGAAATGCATGAACTTAAATCTGGGGTTGAGAGTAGTTGAAATGGAAAGTATGGTGGAATGTTCAAGACAATGCTCAGAACTTCTATCTAGTTGTTTCTTTATCTCCTGTTTAAATTGTGTAATTCCATTTTTAGGTTTCATATTTTATATTGCTTCTCGGACGCAACTAACTAGTGGAATAACTTTGCTCACCATCACGTAACTATCTCCTGAAATTTCTTTTGGGCATAGTAATTCTACTATTTCTTTGACGCAATCTAGTTAACTGCTGGATACTATTGGGGGAGCTTCCGGTCGAGTCAAAAGTATTGCCCTTACAATGGACACTAACTCCATGAATCGCTGTTATATGTAGAATGATGAATTCCATCTTGTGCGAACATCAATAATATTTTTTTTATTTAGCCTTCTTTCAGTCACATTTCAATCTGTCTTTTCCGTAACTTGTCATTTGCATCGACATTATTTTTGATAGATTTAATTATATCTCGAATCTTACCAATTAATTCAGTACAGTTTTTTTTGCATTGACAATTGATTTAACTACGACTAAATTAGTTGTGTGGGCCAAGCAAGAAATATTTTTTCTCTCTCTAAACATTTCTCTGTTGACCTTCATTACAATAGCTGAAACTTTTTCAATTGAAATATTCCACTCGGTAAAAAATTCTGTAAGTTTTTCAGTGATATACAGTGACGTGCGGCTTTCTGTCAGCTCCATAACACCTAATGTTCCGCTGAGGGGTAGAGACTTGTCCAAAAAGCGAATAGTAACACCCACAAATGATTTATTTTGCATGGTTTCAGTCAAAATATCGGAGGAGATTCAATAGTTTTCAGCATCTTTTATGTAATTTTAAAAAATATGACTCATTGCCCCATATTTGTTGTCAATTCTGGTTTTTATTGTCTCTCGACTTGGCACCTTGTACAATGGACATACTTCCCTCATCAGTCGTAGAAAGCCTTTACCTTCTACAGTGGAAAATGGTTTATTATCCATGATAATACAATTCACAATCGCATCTGTTATTTTCTTTGATCTATCTCCATCCTGTGTGGTTATGTTATTTATGAAGTCATCAACGTTTGGTTGCGCCTGCAAACTTTTCTTAGGTAGAACAATGCTAGTTGAAGTACTGGCAACACTGGTGGAAGAATAGATATTTGGGTCTCTGTCCGATTTTGATGCTGTTGGAACGACATTATTAAAATCTCTATTTGCTGACGTTGCGGCATCTACTTCCATATAAGCAGTAATGGTACCAACTTTTTTTGACTTCATGTTAGGTATTTCCGCATCTAGCCACTGCTGCGAATGTACATTTTCTAAATGACCACGAATATTGCTTGCATTGCTAGAAGTTTTTAGGTTCTTATAACATATCTTGCATACAGCTTCTTTGTCACCAATTTTGTTGAAATAGTTCCGAATTTGGCTTTTCAATTTATTGGGTGGCATTAAGATCTGTAAAGAAATATAACACAATTTAGGATTTTAACTTTAGGATAAACTAAGTTAATTATAAAATAAATATAGCTTGAAAAGTAATTAAAGCAATGATGCACAAGCATAATATAGTAATCAAAGCATTCATTGTCATAAAAAATGACTATATTATATTAATAAAATTACATAAGTTGAAATAGAAACTAAATTTAGTCAAAAGTTTCATTAATACTGTTGTGTATAATAAATGAACATTCTCTTAACTAGGCCTATAATAACAAACACGAGTTTAGTAACTATTCTACTTTCAGATTTATGAAGCCACTTATCTGATGACGTCACCAAAGCGTCTTACGCAACGTCTTTGTTAGTTCCGGTCTATATTTCCGAGTGGCGAGCATGTGCTCTTTGTTCTTTAATTGTTTATTGTTCTTTCATAAATAAAACTAACAGGTTATGGGTTCAGGACGCTGTATTAACGTTTTGGAAGAAGATAAACATTGACTATTTGTTTTGTTAACGTGATAGGGCAGTGTAAATGCGGTAATATAAATATCGTTAGTGCCGCCTGAAATCACATCCATTAATTCAAGATGGCCGGCTTCTTGACACATATAGAAAAGCTGGGAAAGGAAAACTATGATACATGGAGACAACAAATGGAAGCAATTTTAATTAAGAACGACCACTGGGAATACGTCGATGGAACTAATCCTAGGCCTAAAGCGGCTGTAGGTGCTGACGCGGAAGCAATTGCTGATACCGCTAGACACGCGGCCACGTGGGACAAAGCTGACCGTAAAGCTAAAGCTGATATTATTTTAGCTGTGAGTCCTACAGAACTTTGTCACATAAGACATTGTGAAACATCGCAAGACGTTTGGCAAAAACTAGAACTAGTTTACCAGTCTAGAGGGCCTGCAAGAAAAGCTACACTTTTGAAAAAACTCTTGTTCACAAAAATGCAAGAAGGAGAAAACATGGCGGATCATCTCACGAATTTTCTCAACACAGTTGACAAACTCAATGAAATGGATATTCGCATTTCTGAAGAATTATTAACCATCGTGTTATTATACAGTGTGCCAGATAGCTACGATAATTTTCGTTGTGCAATCGAAGCTAGAGATGAACTACCGGACACAGAGTCTTTGAAAGTAAAACTTCTAGAAGAATTCAGTGCAAGACAGGACAAGAAAGCAGACTTAAATGGTGCGGGCGCTTTCTATGTAAAATCTTCGATAGGGCGAAGTCTAAATAAAAACAAACCTCCGGATAAAAACTGTGTAGGCCTACCTACAAATCAAAATAATAAAGTTTTTCAGATCAAAGGTCAAAGTGGTGTGCAAAATCAAAATAGGAATTTTAAAGCATCAAAACGGTTATATAAGTGTAACTATTGTAAAAAATTGGGACACAAGGCAGCCGATTGCTGGACAAAAATGGCGAATGAAAAGCAAGTTTCGATGGCATCAGAGCAAACCCATGCAGCAGCAGAAGAGATCGTGACATTGACATCATCTTCAGTGAGCACTCTCTGTGCGAAGTTAACGAGAAGAGATGACGTGTGGTGTGTTGACAGTGGAGCAACAACACACATGTGCCGCGACAAGAATAGTTTTTTGGAACTCACGCCAACCATAAGTCAGAAGGTTAGGTTAGCGGATGACAGAACAACTGACATTGAAGGCATTGGAACTGCAGTAATGAATGTTTCAAATAAAAAGGGCCAATTTGTAAAAGTGAGGTTAGAAAACACTCTTTTTGTACCCACACTTAAGACAAATTTATTTTCAATTTCAAAAACTGTTGAAAAAGGGCGAAGCGTGTGTTTTAATGCAAATGATGCTGAAATTGTCGAAAATGGTGAAGTGTTGTTAACTGCTCGTAAACGTGGAAATTTGTATTTTATCGAACCTTACATGCAAAGTGAGAGTTCGACACATGTAGCTAACGTGAGTAAGGCAGGCAATCTTAGTGAACTTGAAAAGTGGCACAGAAGATATGGACATTTAAATGCGTATGACTTGCAGAAACTCGTTCAGAAAGACATGGTTAGCGGTATGGATTTTAAGAAATCAGAAACATTTTCAACATGTGAAACCTGTATCTTAGGAAAGCAAGTTGCTACGCCTTTTCCAAAAAGGTCTGAGTCGAAGAGTGAAAAATTACTTGAATTAGTGCACTCAGATGTTTGTGGCCCAATGAGAGTGAAATCTCATGGTGGTGCTTCTTATTTTGCAACGTTTATTGATGATAAATCTAACTGGGTAGAAGTTCATTTTCTAAAACATAAAAGTGACGTGAAAAAGGCTTTTGAAACATTCAAAGCATTAGCGGAAAACCGTCACGAAAAGAAAATCAAAACTTTGCGGACAGACAATGGCCTGGAGTACTGCGGAAAAGAGTTCACAGAAGAAATGCGCATCGCAGGGATAAGAAGAGAACATACCGTAGCAGAAACTCCAGAACAGAACGGCAAAGCTGAACGCATGAATCTCACGCTGGTGGGGATGGCAAGATGTATGCTGTTGGAGTCTGGCTTACCAACAAGTTTTTGGGCCGAAGCGATTGCCACAGCTGCTTACATCAGAAACAGATGTCCATCAAAACAGCTGGAAGAACAAACCCCTTATGAAATTTGGTTCGGGCTAAAACCAAAAATAGGACATTTCAAGACGTTTGGTTGCAAGGCATATATGCTGAATAAGGCCCCAAATAAAGGAAAGTTTGACCCAAGATCCAAGGCAGGTATTTTTGTGGGTTACTCTACTGAATCGAAAGCGTATCGAATTTGGGACCCAGAAAAACAAAAAATATTGAGAAGCCGAGATGTAAAATTTTTGGAAAATTTTGAAACTGTCAAAGTTTCGGATGAACAAAAGGAGTGTGCGAACTTTGAACCTTCTTACTTATATGTTGATAACAGTGTGAAAGACCCTATTTCTAATGCTGATGGACATGTAGATAAAGTTCAAGAAAGTGATCCCATTGATCCTGATAGGCCTATTGAAGTCAATGAGAATTACCTCAAATCAGAAAATTTAAGCAAAGACTGCACAGTGATTGAGAATAAGAGGGGGCCTGGTCGACCTAAATTGATTAAAACAGGAAAGCCGGGACGACCAGCAAAACATTTTAATCTGGTTACGCCAAAACCTGAAAGTGCGAGCTTGATGTATGAAGAGGCAGTAAATCCATCTGTACAAGAAGCCTTAGAAGGACCTTATGCAGCTGAGTGGCAGAAATCGATGGAAGCTGAGTTCAACGCTCTGACACACAGCAAGGCCTGGACATTGAAACCACGCCCAAAAGATAAAGCTGTCATTGGTTGTCGGTGGGTACTCAGAACAAAGTATGGGCCAGACGGTAATGTCGAACGCCGGAAAGCTCGGTTGGTAGCGAAGGGCTATAACCAACGCCCAGGGATTGATTTCCATGAAACATTTTCACCTGTTGCAAGACTTAGCTCAATAAGACTAGTTGCTGCCCTAGCAGCTGAGTTAGGCCTTACTTTGTATCAGCTTGATGTTGTAATGGCCTACATAAATGGAGATCTTGACGAACAGATCTATATGGAACAGGCGGACGGTTTCATTACCCCTGGAATGGAGCGTCTAGTTTGTTCACTCGAAAAGTCCATATATGGCCTAAAGCAGTCGGGCCGACAGTGGTTCAAAAAGTTGCACGAGAGACTAGAAATTTTTGGACTCAAACAATTAGATTGTGACAAGTGTGTGTACCACATGAATGATGGTTGTGTGACTCTTATCGTGGTTGTTTATGTAGATGATTTGATCATAGCTACAAACAGTAAAGAAGCCTACACAAGATTGAGAGACGATTTGTCTCAAAACTTCCAAATGAAAGACTTAGGAAAGCTGCACTACTGTCTTGGAATTGAATTCAAACAAGATGAAAATTCAAAGTTGGTCACTATGTCACAGAAATCGTACATAGAAGATGTTCTCAAAAAGTTCGGAATGCAAGACTGCAAACCGGTAAATACCCCATTAGATGGAAACAGCAAATTATCCAAAGCCATGGAGCCATCTACGGAGGAGGAGGCAGAGGAAATGAGCGAAGTTCCGTACCAGCAACTCATCGGTTCTCTGATGTACCTCGCAGTATCTACACGACCAGACATTGCGTATGCGGTGAGCTCTTTGAGCCAGTACAACCTAAACCCCGGAAAAGGACACTGGGTTGCGGCGAAGCGCGTCTTACGATACTTGAAAGGTACGAGCAACCATGGACTAGTCTACAAGAGATCTGGCGCTGAACTGATTGGATACGTGGATGCAGATTGGGGAGGAGCCCTTGATGACAGAAGATCATACACAGGCTACGCCTTTCAAGTGGCAGGCTCTGCCGTGACATGGGAGGCGAGAAAACAATCCACCGTGGCTCTTTCAAGCACTGAAGCAGAGTACATGGCTCTTACGGAAGCAGCAAAAGAGACAGTTTACTTACGAAACCTGTTAAAAGAAATCGGGTTCTTGAGTGTTAATGCAATACCAACTCTTGTTTATTGTGACAATCAAGGAGCAGAAAAGCTCATGCATAATCCTGTGTACCACTCTCGTACCAAACACATTGACATTCGGCATCACTATGTGCGTGAAGTTTTTGAACGAGGCGAAATCAATGTGAAATACATTCCAACAAACAAGATGGTAGCTGATGTGCTCACGAAAGGACTGTTCGGACCAAGCCATCATCAGTGCATACAAGGACTTGGTGGGATAGACATTAATAAAGTTAACGCGTGTTTGAGAGGGGGTGTTGTGTATAATAAATGAACATTCTCTTAACTAGGCCTATAATAACAAACACGAGTTTAGTAACTATTCTACTTTCAGATTTATGAAGCCACTTATCTGATGACGTCACCAAAGCGTCTTACGCAACGTCTTTGTTAGTTCCGGTCTATATTTCCGAGTGGCGAGCATGTGCTCTTTGTTCTTTAATTGTTTATTGTTCTTTCATAAATAAAACTAACAAATACAATTCGACTCACAAGTATATATTTTACCCCAAATAATTGGTAATATTTCTTATGCTAGCATCCTTATATACCTATACAAACACATCATAGACGTTTACAAAGTGTCATGGCGCCATGGTGTGCACAAGCTAGCAAGAAATCAGTTTGTAAGTAAATCGTTGATAAACGTACTGACCGAAGCGCGTAACTCAATTGAAATATATATAGTAATAAAAAATATTATAAACATAACACTCTACTCACATAATATATCACTACTAACACTCCTGAAGTTTAAAAACCACTCAAAACGGTGAACTAAGCACTTTTAGGTTAGATACGCAAGGTGTCAAGTCAACGCGTGTCGACAGCAAAACATCCACAAACGGAATGAATGAATGTATTATTATTATTAGCACCGCGTCTTACTACCCGTTCGGGTTATACGCACTTACGCTAATGTGTAATGGTAGGGTGATTGTGAGATGAAATGAAGGACCTACAGTTTAACGTGGAATCCGAACCACGGTGGAGACCTGGCATTCCTCACATTCACAAGATGTCTTGTCAGAGGTGAAGGAATGGTTTGGTAATCAGATAAATCTTTTCCGGGACCGAGGATCGAACCCCAATGAATGTAGGAAGGGAGATAATTGAACGATATCGATTTTCAGTCATTTGGTCGGCTATGTATCGATCATCTAAACATCGATGTTAACGTCGATGTTTATGGATGATACATCAATGTTTTGCAAACATCGATGTATCGTTTGGATCCCTAAAATAGACCCCTACTGTATTTTATGTACCTTTAAATATTTCTCATTTAAACTAATTATTGAATACATTATTTTGGATGTAATTTATTTTATATGTAAACTATTATATACAAACAATTTGGGCGTACAAAGCTACTTATTTTTTAATTATTATTTAATGTAGTTAGCCTCCACTTTGTGAAACAATTGATTATATCAGCACACAATAATTTCTATGAGTGAGAGCAAACGGGCCTAATAATTTTCCCGGGAATGTTATTTTCACATGTTCCAGGGTTCATTTACATGTCAAAATCTACAGGAGATCAACGGCTTTACTTCCTTCCAAAGGAAATTGTGGTAAATATTTTTATCACTCAAGAAAAAACCTTTGACTTCGTATGAGTTTGAACCCACGAACATCGGGTTTTGAGGTTTACCCTAAGAGCACCGAGGTCAACAGGGTACAAAGTTGAAGAGAAATAATAACTAGGGTTGTGCGAACAAAAAAAAAAGTTGAATGCCATTTGTGTAAACTCTATTATGTAGTGTATAATTTCTTTCTAAATCACAAATAAAAGAAGATGGCTATAATAATCAAAGCATTCAAACGTAACAGTATTGTAAGGTCCGTAATTCTTGATTATTAGATGGTAGTAAAAACCGTATCATGATCTTTGACGAACATGTAGACACACATCAAGGTGTGCATCCCCAATAGTTATTATTTTGTTTTTATCGCAACACTATAGCCCGAAGCTGCATTCAAAGTTTTAAAAAGAACCAAAATTTCACTAGGTCATAAAGCTTCCCACTTTATGTGATGAATACAAATTACATATTCATGTTTGTATGCGTGTGCTTTATTCGCCTTCTTGAACTCAAGGATGGATTTCTATCAAATCTGGTGACATATAGCTTTCACCGCGTCTTACTACCAGTTCTGGTTATACGCTTATCTGCTAATCATTCTAATGGCGTAGGGATTAGGAAGACAGTAGTTTATAGAGGTAATATACCCGCATTTGGGTGGAGAGAGAGAGTGGAAAACCACTTAGTAAAACTACCCTCAGTACACCTGACTGGGAATGAACACCGATATCTCCGCCATCGACAGTCTATAATCAGTTGTTTCTAGTTCAGGTTGCAAAGCATTATGGGTCAACGTGCAATCGTGTGAACTACTGCACCACTCAAGCAGACTCTGGTTTCTATTTTCGGTGAACGTGTGAATCGGATTGTATCCCTCAGACAATAGTGCCAATATAACAGATTCTTTCTTTACCTATCAGGGTTTTCATATATCTACTACACATCGCAAACTACTTTCTTCCTCAAGAATATCACATACATGTACTGCCATAACAATCCATCGAAGGAGGTAAACAAAGGATGCCCGACACCTTAGCTTAGTCAGTATAGTATGTCTGTTTTTTAGCTAAGGATCTCGGGTTCAATTCCCAGCATGGCTGAACAATGTGTCATTGGTAAAATAGGGCTCTGCCCTTTCACAGTGATGAACCAATGGCTCGGGGCTGGATGTTATGTCTATCCTAAAATTAAATAAGTTTATAAGTCTTATGTGGATATAATCATTCGGTTCAAAAAGTACACTTTAAATACCTCAAATAAATGAAAATGAAAGTAAACAGCGGCTGCATCTGCGAGTCGCATTGTGAATGAGGGAGAGCGTGCCTTTAGTAGTAGCGTTGTTGCATTCTCTGTCTTCTTCAAGGGATATTTTTAACGTAGGCCTACCTTTTCTAAAACTATGGGCTATTTTGTGTTTCTACCTCGCAATTAAATCGAAATAGAGAACTCACGCATGCGCATTTACATTACGTGATACAGTGTATCCCCCCACGCCACGTGTTCGGCCATCCTTTTTAGTTATAATTGTCTTATGAAAGAGTAAACATGTGTGCTTAAAGAAATGCTCCTCCCAGCTGTAAAATTCGCGCTGCCATTAGTTTTTCAGGCTGAGAGCAAAACTGCTTCTGAAATTCATTGTAGAACGAGTACAGTGTATGGTCTAAACTTGTTAAGTCAAGGATATGTCAGAGAATGGTGTAGAACATTTAGAAATGAGATAAATGACGTACACGATGAAGGTGGTCAAGGTCAGCCATCATTGGTGACTAATGAACTTGTTCGCTGTTGACCAAAAGTTCACGAAAGACGTCGTTTCACGATTTCAGAGCTTACGTATGAATTTCCCCATATTTTTCAAACCGATCTGTACGAGATCATGATAGTTAGGGTTAAGCTACCACAAGTTTTCTGTGAGATGAGTTCCAAAAATGCTTACCGATGTTAACAGAGCGCAGAGAATTGGATCAGCTTTGACATCCTTGCAATGCTACATCAAATATGAGGATGAATTTCTTGATCAAATCATTACAGGTGATGAAACTTCGGTTCAATTTATGAATGTTGAAAGCAAAGAGCAGTCAAAGTGGTGGATACACACACAGTCACAAAAAAAAACTTTACCTTTTTTAACAAAAAGATGATGGTAACAGTTTTTCCGGGATAGGAAAGGTGACTAACTTAATGGGACCAGCAGGAACCACAATAACGGCAGAAATATATTGTAAAACATTATGAAAATTACGCAGGGAAATTCAGAAAAAAGGCAAAGTATGCTAACGTCAGGCATTGTGCTCTTTCACGACAACGCGTGGCCCCACACGGGTGCACGCAAGCAAGCATTGCTAGACAACTTTGGCTGGGTGGCGTTAAACCACCTTCAGCACATTCTGGACCTGGCACCAAGTGATTATCACCTCTTCCTCCACAAGTAAACCTTATTGGGGGACGTAATTCAAGAACAATGGAAAGTTGAAGGATGGTGTCCAATCATGGCTGAGTTCCCAGGTGGCAACCTTCTTTAACTCAGGGATACCAAAGTTCTTACCCCGATACGATTAGTATCTCATTTCAGTGGGTTATTATGTTGCCTAGATTTGTAGGTATTTACTGTACACATTAAAATATTTTTTTCCATCGCTTGTTATTTTAAAAATCCACCGGAGGTCGAAATACGAATAGCCTAAGTATCAGCACAATACTTACAAACCCAATTAACTTTGAATCAGACACAACGCTATGAACCTCTAGACGTCAATTTATAACTGTGAAAACAGTAAGCCACTAATATTTAAATTTCAAACCTCTGCGTGCGGTAGATCTCACCCAATGCTCATGACAGACACACACAAACTTAGATATATAAAATAAAGTGTTTGTGTGTAAGCCCCCAATAAAAACTAACTTTATACCCACGCCCTTGGATGTAGATAAAAAAAATAATTCTGAAGCAAGAGCACAGTCGCTCAGTTGCTCTAGTTGGCTTTTGGTGTCCTAATGTGAACGCAGCTTGATAGCATACGACACGACTCTTTGAAAGAGAAGAGGGGTGTGGACAAGAGCTCTGAGGAGCTAGACAAAGAGAGGAGTAGGTGAGTGTTTGGAGCAGGCCGTCCGGCCTCGGGCCGTACCCAACACCTGTGTCGACTGCTGCTTACCTTTTGTGTGTGAATGAAACCTGCCAGATACATTCAACCGCCTGAGACCAACCGGCAAAAAAATTAAAAATAACAATAATAAATAAAAAATAGATAAATAAATAAACAAGGGAAAAAAACACCAAGTGGTTATTTTATCCCCCAGCGGCCTTGCATTCACATGAATCACATGCATACACACACTCACACACGATCCCTATACCCCGGCGCGGAACAGATGTTCGATCGCCATCATCATCATTATTACCATCATCGTCGTTATATTTTTATTATAGTTATTATTGTTATTATTATTATTACTACTACTACGCGGCTGTCGATACAAATTGGGGTTGGATGCACTCGTCTTCACCTCTAGTGAGGATAATGAGAATAACGGATCTACTTTTATTATAGTATACATTGATTTATATTGGTTTTGTTTATTTAACGGACATCTTTGGTTACGTGGAATAAACGTCGAGGTCGTCTAGTCTGGCTCACTGGTAGATAGGTAAGTCATGGTTCGAATCCAGGGTGGGTATAGTGGGCATTGTGTTTTCCTAAATTATTTTCTACTCTCCCACCATGTAATAGTGGTACATTTTCTCTAAATTCTACCTTTATCATACTTTTTCTAGCATCACGTCTTATTACTTGTTCGGTTTGTATGCCTATATACTGATTACGCTAATTGACTAGGGATAGTAAAGGTTGAATTTATAGGAAGTGTATCGGCATTTTCGTGGGGCGTAAGTGGAAAACCATTTAAGGAAAACCACCCTAAGTAAATTTGAACAGGATCTGACCACAATCTCCCCATCATCGGCATTCTAATTTACTGCAAGGATGACACCATCGAGGTGGGTTTGTTTTGTTAATAGTCAATGCTAGCAACAAGTAAAATTCCTCCTAGAAAACGGTTTGTGCATTTATAAATTAAAACTTTAGTATATGTTTTCTAACAATCCAACATATTATTTGAATTATAAATGCATCTAATTTAAAAAAAATCACTTACCTCAACCTTTCATCAAAACATTCATTTCGTTTCGCATTTGTTTGAAAGGTAAGGAAATCACTGTTCTAACGAAAGACTATTAGCATCATTTATGAACGTGCGTCTTATTTTACGTTGTTTGAACAGAGTTAATGTTGAGAAAAATCTGTAAGATGGCATTTGTGTCGCTGAGGATAAGGTGAAAGTGGATTCAAACGTTCCGTTCCGTTGAGAACAAAAATTTATCTTCGTCAGTGGTGGCGTGACTGTAAAATAAAGTATTGGGATGAAGTTCTGGGGGTGGGTAAAGAGGGTGGTAGAGGGGGCGGGTTAACAGGTAGACAGTCCTCTCTGGCTATTATTAATATAAACTATAAGTCAGGGACCGAACTAAACCAACTGTTCATTTTTAAAGTTACCTCAACTTGATTTAAACACTAAGCTCATTTATTTTATTTTAACGATGAATGGTGGTCAGAGTTCAAATACCGAATGAGTAAACAAAGGGTGCATCTTTCTAAATGATTTCTCTTTGTCCCTACACAAAAATGTGGGTGGATTTCCTCTGTCTTAGATATTGCTCAACATTAACACACTAGTGTAGTTAATAAAAAATATAAATATTAATTACACTAAGTGTGCTATATGCAGATAGGCCGAACTAATATAGTGGAGGGAAAAGGGGGGTGGATGTTGTATTTAAATCATTATATCTACATGATGTCGAATACGAGTATTTGTTAATTATGGTTATAGCCTCATCTACATATAATTTAAATCAAAAAATAACATCTGGACACGGGAATTGAACTTGGAACCTACATACTATGTTTTGATAGTTGTTATAAAACTAATTAGCTACGCCTGAAAAGAGGGAAGAAAATCCAGTAGAAAAGATTTTGGTAAGAAAGGATTGAAAAAGAAAAATTTAAAATGTAGGCCTATATGTGTGTTATGATTGTGGAGGGGGAAAAGGGGAGCTGGAATATTAGTGTAGAGGTTCTGTGCACAAATGCACATACTGTTAGTGTCCATATGGACACGTCTGTAACCTGAACCTAGCTAATACCTCGCAAATTATGTTACGTGATGCCAATGTAGATTGTTGGTGCTATTTTTTAAAACTTACTACCTGTTCAGACTATACGCCTTTGTAATAATTACTCTAAGTAACCTTAAATCTGGGACAGACACACAATCCACCCCCCGGTCATCAATTCATCCCTGTGAAAGGGTAAACCCACATTCCAACAATGATAAATTTCTAGGCCATGCCAGGGATCGAGCCTGGGACCCTTAGATCCGTAGTTGGAAGCAATACAGACGGAGCTAAGCTTCGTAATTCTCTAGCATGATATAATTTTTTTACTAAGTTATTTCCACAAACAAATTTATAGATTTTTTGTCCTAAAGGGCTAATTTGTTTTTAAAAAAAGTGGGGAGTGTGCACAGCAAAGACGTTCTCACTACTGTAAATAAAATATATATATTTACTTAAAACGCGTAAGATATTTGAAACATTATAATAGACATTATTGCACATTCTACCAAAGAGCATAAACGAAATAATAAACATGTTAAAGAAAAGAGGAACATCACAGCCACTGAGCAGTACAGTGATTTACAAATTCAAAGACCTGCGTAATGTATATATTTTATAAGTGTACTATATATATTTCGGAAACTATTGGTTTTATAAAATATATTTTAAATAAAGATTTGTATATTCAATATGCCTTCGTTTTTAAATGATAAGTTATTTCGTATCTCAAAGAGGTGCGGAGGTACGATAAAAATTGGAAGTTTATTTAAGTGTTAATTACCCTCAAAGTTATTTTCATGAAGAAATAAGAACTTCCATTTTGTTTTAATATTAAACATTACATATATTTAAATTTTTATCGAGTTGAGTTGGATATCATATATTTTTTCTCTTTCCACCCTTTAGTAAAAATAGCTACCATTAATTTTAAGGTTGAATGAATTTTTTTTTTTTAAAAACCTCAGAGAAACCGTATGAAAACCCTACAGCCCAAGTTTTATCCCAATTGGTAAAATAGTTTCGTCTCTAGTCAAAGATACAGACTGACATTATTTATAAAATAAACACTTTTTCGGATTCAGGTGTTTTAGCAGTTTTTATGGTAATTCTTTTGCCAAAATCAATAAAATATTGCCTCCAGTACAAATATAGAACTTAATTTTCTTCACATGGGGACCTCAAAATTTCTTGAATATCTGTCAAGGGTGTACTTGAATTTGACGACAACTTTTTCTCTTAATTTAAAAAGTCTTTCATCTAATGCTGCTATGCTCATGACAGATATTCAACTGTTGATATCAACACGTGAAGATAATTAAACTCTATGTTTCTACTGGAGTATTATCTTATTTATTTAGGTCAAAGAAAGGTCTTACCATAAAAACCGCAAAAACACTAGCTTATTCTCACGTCCCCTTCCGCTCGCTTTAATCACACCTTAATAAGGGCCTATCGGAGAGCTGAGACACTTTGCCGATGTTTAGAAGTGGTTTGTTATTTCAAAATACGTCTTACACTAAAATGGATATGAAAAGTATCAACATGTCCCTATAATATTGAAAAATCTCACATATTTTTAAGTTTTATAATCTAAAATAAATTAAAATAAAGGTTAACTTGTTTAATTTTAAACAAACTTCAAGCGCAATGTCACAATTTGAAGATCAAGGTAAGTACTTAAAAACATATATCTATCCTTCTTCAGAGTCAAATTTTAAAATAGTTGAGGAGTTTTTGAGTAGTTTTAATGCCTCAGAGCCACTATATCCATAATACGTACAGCTGTGAAGATATTTCTCTTCAATTAGGCGGTGCACTCAGGACCAATTATTACTTCTAATTGGATCAAGATCAATAGATCATCACAGTGAATGAAAGTATTAATGAAACCAATTTAGCCTCAGCATTACTTTTTTTTTCGCTGTGTCTGATTATCCGTTCGGGATACATGTATAAATAGGGCCTCAATATATGTTATCACCCAGTCTTACCACCCATCCGAGTTTGATGTATATTTAATAATGACGCTAGTATGTTGAAATTAGGTTAGGTTGAATTTAGGGTAAGTGTACCCGAATTTGCGTAGAATGAGGGTGGAAAACTATTTAGGTAGAACCTTCTAGAGTACACCCAACCTTGATTCGAACCCCAATCTCCGCGTCACTGACAGCCTAGACCAGTGTGGTCTAACTGGCGGCCCGTGGGCCTGATGTGGCCCACGCTCACTGAAAGTGTTGGCCCCCATACTATCCTAGAGGGGAATTAAAGGGAGCCCTTTTGTCGAGATGTGAACAGAATTCCAATAAAATATGTATTTAAAAAGGTCATGATTGCAATATTATGCATTGATTTGATTAATAAAAATATGTATAGATGCTTATCTATATTTGTTTTTCAATAAATGTAATGTTGTATGTTGTATTCAACGCTAGTTAAGGAGAATAAAAGGCTAATGCCTTAACTAGCCAGATAAATAAAGCCCATTATTATTATTATTATTATTATTATTAATTTTACTACCATTAGTCTACTATTACTAGGCTGTTTTGTGAAAGTGTGTGTGCGTGCATATTTAACTATGCATTTTTGGGAAATTAATTCTAAACTTAATTATTTAGTAAAATTTGAAAGCTTCTACCAACAAAAAATACAATTTGTACATAAGTAATGAAATTAATTGGTTATTAATTTGATAAACTTGGTGGTCTTAGGGTACAGTGCTCGCTGCAGGAACCGATATTTGTGCGTTCAAATCCATTCGGGGTGGAAGGATTTTTCTTGAGCGATAAAAACCGTAGCACAACTTTCTTCGGAGGGAAGTAAAGCCGTCTGTACCATTTAGATTGTGGCATGTAAAATAGCCCTGGAAGGTATGTGAAAATGCCTTTGCCGGTAGAATTGGTAGGCCCTTTCACTATCGCTCATAAAAATTCTCGTATATATAATCAGTCGGTTAAAAAGTGTACGTTAAATACATCAAACAAATATCAGATAAATTATACGAAGGGTTGTTTTTAAGCCTTTATTCGGCTAATGAGATTACCAAATCTATCTTCTGCCCTCGGTGCAAACTGATAATCAGATTTAACCCTTAGGATGAAAAAACGTTTAAACACCCTAGCCTAGACTAAAGTAAGCTTGACACTTAGACCACGTGCCCACCGATGCGGGTTGCGGCATGCATGGCCCAAGGAATAGAACTAATACTCGGGAAGGTACACACAGTTTTGGTCAGTCGCTTGAAGTTTTCAGTTGGCCCGAAAGTTTCGGAGGTTGATGACGCCCGTCAACACGCTTCTCCAAACGAGAACAATGGGGAGGAGCTCTCATCCAAAGGGAGCATTGCTCACGACCTTCCTCGAGGCCAAGGAACGAAATACAAGGAGGAAGCCACCTACATTCGACAAACAATGAGATATCTCGCCGCACGTCTCTCTTCTCTGCTCCTTTTCCCACCGTCGGGACGTTTATTCCCACGGCCCATTGTAGTACCTCTTGATGGGGCGGAGGGGGGCGCGAAAAGGTTATGATTATCTCTGCGATGATCGCACCCATCTTAAAGAGTCGAGGTTCGGATGGTTTCTGTTGCCTATCCGATGGCCATCACGATAATTAGAAAACAAAACATTACGGTAAAAATAAACGTAGGCCCACTCATGATAATGTGAAACAGTTAAGAGTTAATTATTTTTTATATATAGTAGTTGATAATCGTCGCTTACATTAAATTTGGAAGTTTGTTTGTAATAATTTATCTTTTTACGGTGCATATGGGCTTTATGCATTTTAAAAAAACTAATGGGGTTGGAATTGAGAAAGGAAGAGTTGATCTATAGAAAAAGTACCATCATTTTCGGGAGAATAGGCTGAAAATCTATACAAAGTAAAACACCCTAAATACGCCTAGCTTAGATATGAACCCCGACCTCCCCATAGTAGGAAAATCCGTTTAATGTGAGCGTAACAGCATAGATAATGTGACCACCAATAAAGGTATATTTTAGTTTGGATCTAAGGTTTGAACAAGTGGTTTGACGCAAAAAAAAATTGTATCGGTGCATATGACCAGGGTTAGCCTTAGGGGCGGGGGCGAACTGTGTGGTTGCCCAGGGTGCTAGATCGAGGCGGGACACCAAACAAAGCACCAGCCTAGCCTAACGTAATCTGGGCAATGAATATAACCTCCAAACCTATTTTGGAAAAATAGCGCCCTGAAACAGTTATTTGCAATCATCCCATAAACCGTTCATTTTATCATTGTGTTTGTTATAATAAAAAATAGAACTTTGTCTATAAAACATGTTCTTTTAGGTTTCTTTGTAATCCTAATCCTTTTCGTACAATCTCGCATTGAAACGTTTGGAATATGATTTCCAATTATTACCATTTGTGAAATTTCCCATCAGATTAATTATTTTATTATCATACTCAGGCTACGTTAGATTCGGATTGGTTGGTTTGGAGATTATTTTCATATTTTCCTATTATTCCCCGGTAATACAGGGGGCTGCCAAAAATTAATCTCGCCCAGTCGCAAAATCTACCTTGGGCCAACCCTGCATGTGACCGCACTCCGAATACCTACCACTATGCTTGCTTTCAAACCAAATGAAGGATGAATATTTATAGTATGGTTTTGCTAGGAAGAACAGTAGTTTAAGTTAGTTATTAAATTTACTAAATCAATCTCAGATGAACTGGTGGTCTAGGAGTAAGGTGTCAGACTTCTGTTCTGGGGGTCCGGGGCTCAAACCTCGGTCCCGGCACTGATATATATGATTACCAAACCCTTCCTTCACATTTGACAAGACGTGAACTAATCACAACTTGGGAATGTGTGGAATGCCAGGCCTCCACCGTGGTTCGAATTCCTCGTTAAACTGTAGATCCTCCATTTCATCTCACAATCACCCTACCATTCATTACACATTAGCGTAAATCCGTATAACCCGAATGGGTAGTAAGGCACACTGCTAATTATAATAATAATAATCATAATAATAATACATCAAGTCATGTTGTCTGCAACTGTAACTTTTGATAAGTAATATAAATACCTATAAAATAAGACAAATAATATGTTAAATGCTATCAATGTGGGCCGCAAATAAATATGTTTGATTTTTTTCTAGGGAATAGTAAGGTAGAATTTAGAATGAAATGTGTCCACACTTGCGTGGAAGACGAGGAATGAGAAGCCATTAAAGAAGAATAAAAATAAAAATACGCCACGTTGAAATTTTAGCTTCAATCTCTCCGTCACCTAAAAACTAAACTAAATGAGCTTGGCATTTAGGAAAAAATTTTGTTTGTGAATAAAAGTGCGTTAGCATTTTTAGACTAAAAAAAAAAATAACGTCAGAGCGTGAATGTAGATTTAGTGGCAAGTTAGGGCTGGACAGTCACCACTCTAACACTCAAACAACACTCAGCCTTACTCACTTCGGTTAACGTACGGTATAAGACGTCACTCTCGCAAAATACCGTAATGCCGATGACGGGAAGATCAGGGCTTGAATTCCGGTCGGGTGTACTCAGGGTAGGTTTAACTATATGATTTTCTATTCTTCCTCTAAGCAAATGTGAGTACACTTTATCAAAAGTCAATCATTCTCATCCCTAGCACATTAACGTAATCAACCACATAATAAGCCGAACGGATAGTAAGATGTGCTGGTAAAAAATAAGTCTCGGCCTTGTTTTTGCACACCAAATTAACGCTTTCCATCTCAGAGCTTTCAACCACGGACAAGAACAAAGGCAAGGTCAAATCAGCATAGGCCCAGCCTTGGTTAGCGCGCTCAGTAACCATCCGTAAAGGCCGTATTACACGTAGCAGGTTGCAGCGCTGCTTTCTGACGTCGTTTTTCAGCGCTGCAAGATGATCATATAATATACCTAAATGATCGGTGCGCGTATCAGAAAGCTGGCAGCGCAAATATCAAACGAGTTTGATATTTTCTGATCGGACGACTGCTTTCTGCACCGTGTAATCGCTTTCTGCACTTCCAACTTGTCGAATGTTGTACTGCGCATGCGTGCGCCTGGTCAAGATAAGGTAGTACCATACCAGAGGATCCATTTTCTCAACATTTTTGTTCATGTGAACCACGCTCACTGTGTTTATATTAGACTATAGACCAAATATGCTTGTAGGTGTTTTCATTCATACGTAAGTAGTTTCGGAAGTCATAAGCATCTAATTCAGGTAAAATCGTCACAGTATGTGACACATTGTTCCATTTTAACACTAAATTTCTACTCCACACACGTTTCTTTATGCGTTTTACAACACTAGGAGATTTCAAACTTTGGTAGTACCCGTACAATATAAGCAGCTCTTCGTCTTGTTGTTGACGAGACATCTTAGCACAAAGTGAACCAGCAAAATCAAGTGCGGCCGATAAAATAACTCCCCCTCCTCTGAGTGGCAAGATGATCATTCGTCAGAATGCAGCTTGTGTGTAATAGGTAACCCAGATTTGTCAGCTCGCAGTGCTGCAAAATGACGTCAGAAAGCAGCGCTGTAACCTGCTACGTGTAATACAGCCTTTAAAGTGGGAGTGTAGGGGACGCGAGAAACGGTCAGTCAGCAGTTTTGATAGAAAAACATTATTTTTAGGTCAATATATATCAAATATTGCTCCGGTACAAACATAGAGTTTGACTTTCTTCATATGTTGATACCAACAGTTGTTGAATATCTGTTAAGGCTGTCCTGGAATTTAATGACAACTTTTTCTCTTCATTTAAAAAGTATGTCATCTCATGCCGCTATGCTCATTACATATATTTATCAACTCTTGATATCAACATGTGAAGAACATTAAACTCCAAGTTATTACTGAAGCAATATTTTATTTATTTTGAACAAAAAAAGTTTGGCTCTAAAAGCTGCAAAAACACTGGCCCTTTCTCGCTTCCCTACATCTTCACCTTAACGAGGGTATCTACTGTACTTCCTAAGGTTACAATATAGGCCCACACACTAGATTAATTTTGCAGAGAAGGGATCAAGTTTCAATCCAGGAAAATAGATAGCTTGGCCTAAAGACCATAGTTTTGCATTTCATTTATTCAAGGTATTTAACGTGCACTTTCTGAATCTACTGATTATATTAGTTCATGACTTATAAACTAACTTGAAATCTAGAACAAACACAACACCCAGCCCCCCAGCCGTTAATTCATCACTGTGAAAGAGGAAACCAACATTTCACCAATGATACATTTTTCAGCCATACCAGGAATTAAACCCGGGACCCTTAACTCAGTAGACAAACACACTACCGACTGAGCTAAGGTGTCGGACAAGATCAAAGTGAAGCTTACTTTTTGAAAATGGCTCTATTGATTTTGTTTAAAATGTATTAATGAAGAGTGCTCTAAGTCATAAATAGAATAATATTTTTGTTTTTTGTATAAAAAAATCCAATTATAATTTATTGAAGACTGATAATTGAACATTTTGAATTAACTGAAAATTGTTCTTTTGAATTTGTTCAAAATATCTATATGGGAAATGTTGTATGTACATAAATTAACTACAATATTCTAGATTTTTTTAGGCAGGAAAAGGGGGAGATATTTAAGGTTTGCCAAGGGTGATAGCCAATTTTTAATTATTATTTTTTACTCCAAGCTACAGGTGTCCCAAAATTCCCTACTGATGTTAGTGGACTATGCAGAATTTCAAACAAGTTTTTAAATTAGATGATTGTAATATATACAGCTAAATATATACCCAAAATAAAGTTTTAATCGATAAAAATATCATACACAGCTCAAAACTTTAGTTATTACTTTCCACGTGTGCTTCATCAGTGGCTCTATAAATTTAAAACTGGCCAGGCACTTTTTGGTACACATCAATTCAGGGGTTATTTTTTGAACTGCCTCCTTAACGCGTTTCTGAATGTTTCTGCAATGCACCTATGATTTTATTGAACCCTAGGCATGGATTGCGCTGTTTGTAGAACAGATTTTAAGAAATCTTCTTGAAAATCTTTCCCTGACATCACTAAAGTTCGCCCTTTCTATGTGACTTGTCATTAAAAATACATACACTTCAATCGTTAATATGGGTCTAGAAATAAAATAGTAAACACTATATAAACAATTGTGGCAAATTGCAAATACCCTACTTGTATCTTGTATAAAAATGATTTACAGATAAACATGTAACTAACAAATTTATTGAAATTCACCTATTCCACCAAAATAAGTAGGAAATCTGGGGACATTCTGTATAATATATATTATAAGATGGTATATACGTTTATGTCATACATTTTGTCTTTATTTGGTTTAAAGAATTACTTTTACGGAGTACTCGGTGTTGTTGCGTGACTACCGCAGGCAATGCTTTTCTTTGTTTCAAACATACAGAAAAAAACAACTCTTCATTTTATTTCTTCCGTCCCAGTTTATAATAAATTTAAAACAATCTAATCAAACTGCTTTGAAGTGCACATGTTTATACACAAGGGTTACTAATTTTAAAATTGCAACCCCTTGCTTGCGGTAGATATTTTCAATCAATTTTTTTTCTGGATAGAAGAAAAAAGTGATTTTTTTTAGCATCACGTCTTACTTACCAGTTTGAACACTATACATATGTGCTAATTACGGTAATGGTTTTTAGGGTTAAGGAAGGATACATTTTAGAGGAAGTGTATCCGCATTTGCATGTAGGGAGAGTGGAAAGCCATTTAGGAAAGACTACGCTGAGTTCAACTGACCGGATGCTAACTTCTATCTCTCCGTCATCGGCAGTATAGTCTACTGTGGGAGTAGCACATTAGATCACGCAGCCACCGAAGCATGTGTTATCTTCTTACGTGACGCTTAATTTTGTAACACCGTTCATATGTTTAGCTTTTCCTTTACGGTAAATATTACAATTCATAAAAAAAAAGTAGTTGGTATCGGTTGGTGGCTGCTTAGAGAGGAGGAGTTAACCCCCCTAAGGGGGTGTGGTGGGAGTGGGTGGGTGGGTGGGGGGTGCCGTTTAATTCATTATAAGTTTTGGTTCAGCCCGGGAGCTACGTGTGTGTAACTTACATAGGACCATATTTTATTAAGAAAACCGGCTGGAGTAGACGAGAGTCAAGACAAATTCATATATATATATAAAGAAATACTATGAGAGATAAAAATATATAGGCATCATGGACTTGTATAATTTTTAGTGTCAGATCATGCAAATACTTAATTTGGATACAAAAATAAAGCAAGAAAAATGAAAAAGAAACGGTAGAAAATATCCAGCTTTCAAAGAAAACAGGATCGTCCTGTGTGTATACATGTTTTTTTTTAAGAACGAGATATGTAAATCGGGATCGGTTAATGAACGATATATGAACCTGTATGAGGATCAAGCAGGTCCTAATTACAGCTTTCGTGTAATAAGAGGGGCGAGTGATCGCGATAATTGACAATAATTTGTTCATTTCTTCAATGAAGAATTGGTATAAAATGGTGGTTCAATGTCTCTCTACTTAGTGTTGTTACTTTTTTTTTTCAAGCGCGAGAAATAAGGGACCCTGGTGACGTTAACGCATACATGGACTACAAACATTTCCCTTGAGGCTACAGGTTTTTTTTTGTTATTTATTTTAAAGGTGTTACGCCGGCGGCCACTCGGTCAGGGTAGCTTGATGGCAGTCTCACGCCATGGGATATTTTTCATAAGTAAATCTAACCAATAAAACCCAATATACAATTAATTTGTATAAATTCTTGTAAATTGTTTTTAAAATGTATCAAGAGTTGTGATTTTTTTAAATGCTAGATTATACTTACAACTTGAGATTGTATTGTGATGACATGTTATATTTTTTTCATACATCACTGACAAGTCTCATGAGTACATAGATTCTGTTCATTATTCCCTCGCTGTGGACATTTTATATAAGGGAATATTTGGTCATTTTTTGTTATTTTGGACTTTTAGGCCATATTTTCTTGGTTTTAGACATATTTAATCATTGTTATGCCTTTGTGAGGAATTCTAGGCATTAATGTAGAATAATTACATCTTTAAATATTTTTTTTTACAAATGCATATGATCTAAAACATATATTTTTTAAACATTGATTTATCAAAATGAGAAGACAATGTCGTCAATGAACTTCGTATACTCTTTACTTAAAAGGGGGTTGTAAAATACGCATTCCTTGTGAAACCTTGCAACCGCGCTAGAAAGGGTTACTTTGGAAGGGGGTAGCTATTACTTCCGTAAATCAATATTACATTTAGTAGAATGCGAGAGTTTAGTTGTTAAATAATTTTCATTCCATCTATTTTTTGTTGTTGTCATTTTTCAAGTGCGCATTTGATTTAATCGTGTAGCGTCATTACGAGCTTTCACTCATAAGTTTAGGTATTTTTGTTAAATTTGAAGTTATATTTTAATTTTTCTATGTCATTTAAAAGGTATTTTTAAGTCATCAAAATCCAGGCCTGTTTAATACTTTATTAATGAGAGTATTCATTCCTTTTATAAGACTTATCCCCTATTCGTTTGCAATATGAAATTTATACTATATATATATATATACTTTATATGAGATCATGGGGTGGTAGTGATTATGAAGGCATGGGGTCAAAGGAATTCTTAAACCTAACTTAAGCGTGAGTAAACGAAATATGGTACCCCTCTCAGGAAAAATACCTATAGTAGGACTAAACAATCCAGGACTTCTAAATCAGTAGCCAGGAGCCTTGGCTACTAGAGAAAAAAGACAATCAAGGGTAAACATGTTTCAATCGAGTATATTGTTAAAAATGTTGAAATGTAAAACTCGACACGTAATCATAGCCAGTGATGAGTAGGCCTAATTTTAAATACATTCTGATATTTTTCTTAATTTTTGGCTTTAACTGTGAATAGTCTAGTACCTAGTCCAATATTTTAGTATACCGTATTTTATCACCTTCATTTACACGTCACTTCATTTCATGTAATTAATTTATTGACTCTATAATATATGAAAGAGGCTATAAGGTATCGGTTGGTTATCAAACTGTTTTCCACGGTAGTGTGTCAGGTAGTCAGCAGACGAGACCACAGGGGAATAAATTAATATTATATCCAAGAGTTAAAATAGTACAATATTCGTTCTTGATATACATGTACATTATTAGAATTTACAGTTTCAGTAAGAGAACAAGCGTGTATTATATTAAGGTGAGAGGGTCCACATGTACATTGTACCACTATCAAGTGATCCGTTACTGGTAAAAGTTAGCGAAACACTTATATTAGTTGTATTATGTACGCTACGTTTTCTCTGAAAGGTAACAGACCAATAAGTGGACGGCGAGCGAGCGACTAAAATATAAAATAGAACACATTGATTGTAATGAGAGGTGACCAGACTGCAGCGAGTGCGTGTGACCTAATTTAATTGGGGAGATTATAAACCATACCTATATATATGTGTGTGTAAAACAGATATGTTAAAATACTTCAATATTAAAATCAAAGTAAACCTTTACAAATGAGAATCACCATTAGCGTGGAGAGAGGATGAGAAAACCACAACGATAAATCACTTGTCAAAAACCACCCTTAGTTCACTGAGCCAATATTCAGATCCTCCTCGTCAACAGCTATCGAGAGCTATTTGCTAATCGCACGCTCGCCAGTTTGGCATGGTTCCATTAGGGCGCGACTTATAATGCCGAGATCACGATCAAATTAACCTAAGTTAAGGTAAAGGTTCTCCTCATATTTTTAAATGGGAGCGATCACGATGCAGTTGACTTAACGTTCACTTGCAGTTCACTTAGCTTAATAAATGTCCTAGGAGGTATTTAAGATTAAGTGAACGTTACATGATGGGTATCACGTGATCTAGTCAACCAATCATTTATGACCGGGGTTTACGTTTTAGCTTAATTTCTAGTGATCAGACATTGAAACAAAATAATTAAACTATAATAGGAAAGCTAAATTTATCAAAAACATTTAATGATACATATTTATTATATCGATAGAAAACAGCAAACATTCACAGATCATCACTTTACAAATAGTACAAATCCCAAATCAAAAGATATGCTTTAGAATGATGAAGTTTGGCCCGAGTTGTTACGTTAATTTACGTGAATCGTAATCACACATCTGTTTTTTTAAGTTAAGTGAACTCTAAGTTAAGTTAAGTTGAACGTGATCCCGGCATAAGATAGGGCCCATAGTGTAATCCGTCAATGAAGGGCGAAATGAACCATTTAAATGTCAACTACCTTATTCGGCTCATATCAATTATTTTTGGGTGACTTACTGAAAGTAAGAACACATTTCAATTTATCTCTTGTAAGGCCTAGTACTAGTGATGGTTTTTAGTGTTTTTTTTAAAATTCAGACCAAGGATAAAGTGATGGATTAAATCATTATATGCGCATTCATACAGTTGTCATTGTAATATTGGTAGCATAAAGCCCTCACGAGTTAAAGATGGCTGCGTTATCTGATAGCTCGTGATCTTATCATAATGTATCTGATTATTTCTGCACGTCTATCACCTGCCTTAAAGTAGGAACTTGGCTATTTAATCCATCACAATTATTTAGACTAAATGATACGTTGCAAAGTAGGCATGAATAAACATATTGTCGTTAAAAAATCTGTAAACAATAACAATTGGTATGGGTTTCTTAAAATTTTTGAAAGATTTATATACCAATGTGCATCGTGCAAGTATTAACAAAAATCAATTAGCTACACTAAAAGAAATATTGTCGAACATATAATAAAGGTGCCACAATCTAAAAGTTAAATGTTTGAAATAGAAATAATTTTTTTGGGATAGTGGCTCCTTGGTAAACCAAGACAAAAGAATGTCCAAATGTGGACCATATTTGGTTTTCAAAAGCTTAAATTATTATAAATATTTTAGGTTAACATAGTTTAACTTAATTAAAAACAACTTGCCATTCCCCTAGCCCATAAAAAGTAACAGACAAGAATGGTGCAGTGGCCCAGCCACCACGAATGGACACATAATAATTAAAAGTGTTTTGACGTGAATACAAAGACCTTGACCGTCAGTTTGAAAGTGGTTTAGAGTTTTTTATAACTATAATAATTCATGTATTCATTAATAATCCTTCTTTGTAATTTAAATTAAGTATGAATTAAAAAAATTATAACCTTTTTTAATTTTACTTGTTTAGTACAATAAATTTAAAATTCAGCTTACAACAAAATTTATTGTTGATTATTTCACACCATTAATTTACACCTTTACGTTAATAATTTCCAGCAATTTATAAATTGCGTAAAATAATGGTTGTTATTGATAACAAATCACAAAAAAACAAAAAAAAACACGACAAATTCAAGGTAATCAAGATGAGGATTGGGGTGGAGGAAGGAAGATTGGGAGTTTGCTTATTTTTGCTCACAAAAAGGGAAGGAAGTTTAAAATGGCCAAAAATACGCTTACGTAATAATTAAACGCCCCCTATGTATATTTTGACGATAGCTTATTCATTAAGAAATATTATTGCCTTATTGTCCAGCTATACAAGTTCCTCTGTAGGGCCCTTCTCCCGTTTTACCCCTTTCCCACGCTCCCATCATGCTAGTTACAGTAAGGAAATCGGCTGGCAAAAGGATTGATCATAATAATTTTGTTATCAAGATAAATAAACTATGGCATGAATATTGTTATATAGAATACTCACGCTAAAAGTATATTCCCTTTTATGTAAAACAAATTTCCTGGCTATAGCTATAGTCTGATTCAAATAGGAAGAAACTTCTTTGACAACTACAAAAGTTAACAAAAACCTTTTCATTTATTCATATGTAAAATAATATTTTCTTCCACTGTCATTTTTGATATAGATTATCAATACCTTTTAAATATTATTAGTAATATGGTAACATTTTATCAATGTTGACCACCAAAAAAAGTTTGGTCACGGTATAAAAAAGTCAAATGCTATTTTTTAAATATAAAATTAATTAAATATTTAAAAACTGACATTGGAGAACCCACATCAATTGTTGTATGGTTTAGCGCATCAATCTCATGTAATATTGGATTGCCGATCAGGTTTCGAGTCTTGGTAAGATATATTGAGGGAGGTGTTTACTAAATGGTTTCCCACTCTCCCTCAACGTAAATTTGGAAACATTTTCTCTAAAATTCTATATTGTTAATTTCTTTTTCTTTAGCGTAATTAATATATGCGTATAGCTCCAACTGAAACAAAGATGTGGCGAAAAATCATCGGATACTTTAACGGCCTAGTGAAAGATAGACATTATTTTAAAGTTTGATGATCAATATTTAGGGCCAGTTTGATAGTCAGATTCTGTACGCTTCAAATGCGGCGCTATACTAAACACAAGACTACACCTACCTAGACCATAATTGATTGGGACAGTTTCGCTTTATGATACTGGCCTATTCCATTAGTGTACGTTTATGCTGCATCTTGACTGTTGGCACATGGATGCTCGTCAGGCACCTCGCTACTGGCACATGGATGTTCGCCACGCACCTTGCTACTGGCACATGGATGCTCGTCAGGCACCTCGCTACTGGCACATGGATACTCGCCAGGCACCGCGCTGCTGGCACATGGATGCTCACCAGACACCTCACTGCTGGCACATGGATGCTCGCCAGACACCTCGTTGCTCGCACATGGATGCTCGTCAGGCATCTCGCTACTGGCACATGGATGCTCACCAGACACCTCACTGCTGGCACATGGATGCTCGCCACGCACCTCGCTACTGGCACATGGATGCTCGCCAGACACCTCGTTGCTCGCACATGGATGCTCGTCAGGCACCTCGCTACTGGCACATGGATGCTCGCCAAGCACTTCATTGCTCGCACATGGATGCTCATCAGGCACTTCGCTACTGGCACATGGATGCTCACCAGCACCTCGTTGCTCGCACATGGATGTTCGTCAGGCACCGCGCTGCTGGTACATTGATGCTCGCCACGCACCTCGCTACTGGCACATGGATGCTCGCCAGGCACCTCACTACTGGCACATGGATGCTCGTCAGGCACCTCGCTACTGGCACATGGATGCTCACCAGCACCTCGTTGCTCGCACATGGATGCTCGCCAAGCACCTCGTTGCTCGCACATGAATGATCGTCAGGCACCTCGCTACTGGCACATGGATGCTCGCCAGGCACCTCGCTACTGGCACATGGATGTTCGCATGCAGCTATGATGCTTGCTATGGAGCATTTACCCAGGATCTGTTCATATTGCTGTAAGATGCTGGCATCAGAGGTTGGCGAGTCGTGTTATTGGAACGTGTTTGGTGTTAAGGAACTATGCTGTATCAGTCATCTGATGACAGTGAAAGTGATTCATTTTTGAGAAAAAAATTTGTTTGTGACAAGGAGAAAATGAAGAAGGTATGGAGTGCACCCTTTGAATTAAGATCGCCATCGCCAAGGTTACTTTCACCAGTTCTATAAAGAGCTCAAGCTTCAAAGAGGTTTTTCAAGCACTTAAGGATGTCACAACCGACCTTTCTGTATAATTTTTCATCTTATTTAACAATAAATTGTGTGAAGGAACCTATCACCGAAGTTTCGAGGTGTCCGGCGATGCTCGAGACTCGGAAAACAAACTGATTTGTTATCATCGCTATATCGAGGATGGCACTGAGCAGCGCTGATGCAAGATAAATGGACCAATAAGGATCACTAGTTTGGTTTCATCGTCACCACGCATCAATGTTCATAGCTCGGCGATGTGTCAGCAGCGAGGGTGCAGCCTTTAGAAATTAGGCAGATATCTTGTAGTTAGTGTAGCGCTGCACATGAGGCGTACTTAGTCTGACTATGTAATTGGCCCATGAACTATTAACATTTTCCTTCAAAAGCGAAGGAGGGGGACCGGAGAAATTCATAGGCATGGATAAAAAGGAGGATGAGAAAACCTTAATGAAAATCCCATTTTTAAAAGAATCTCCAGTGTGTCAAATTTGTTATTGTTTTCGTCACCTTTTCTCACCATCTATTTGGGCTGTAAACATATACACTAATTATGCTAACGTATTATTTATAAGAAAAGTTGAATTTAGAAGAAATTGTAAACGCATTTGCATGGAGGAAAAGTTGAAAACCGTTTAGATAAAATCACCCTCAATACATCCGACCGGCATTCTAACCCCAAACTCCCCGTTACAGGCAATCCGGTTTATCACAAGAGTGACTCCAAAGACCGTGTGACCACTCGAATACCACTGCGAATGAGGAATCTGGAAGAAATTTATGATAAAAAAAATTAACTACTTTGGTTGGCAGCATGGTCTAAGGCATCACTCTCGCAATAGACCGGACTGCCTACGATTGAGAGATCAGGGTTCAAATCCCAATCGGGTGTAATGGGTGTGTTAAAAAAAATGTTTTCCACTATCCCTCAACGCAAATGCAGGTACACTTCCAATAACTTTAACCTTACTCATTCTTGACCCATTAGTGTAATTAATACATAGTCTTGTAGCCCGAACGAATAGTAAACCCTAAGTAAGACACGATACTAAAATTATTATTTTTCATTTCGCTCCAATGCTGAAAGAAGAAGTGAGTTAAAGATATCTGAAACTCGAACCAGTGACCACGTGGACAAATTCATCAGTTTATTTTGGTTTAATATGTCGGTGACGGGAAGTCCAGGGGTTGGATCCCCGTCTAATGTACTGAGGTGATATTTTCTTAAATAGGGTCACACTTTACCTTCAAGAAAATGCAGCTGCACTTCTTCTAAAAATATAAATACCTCGTGCCTAACCCATTAATTTGGTTAAAATGTGTTGAGCCTGGACTCTGGGCAGGTAATGAGATGTGGTCCAGACATTCTTAAATTTAATTTAGTTGACCTCGATGGTCTCGGGATAAAGTGCTCGCATCAGATCCCGATGATCGTGGGTTCAAACTCAGCCGGAGTGAACGAAATTTTTTCTTGACGGATGATAATCCATAGCAAAACTTCCTTAAGAGGAGAAGTAGTGACGAGGCTTGGGTCTCATGTCGATTGTGTCTTGTAAAATAATCTTGAACGATATGTGAAAATACTTTTCCTGGCAAAAAAAAATCGATAGGCCTTTTACTCTCACTTATAGTAATTCTCTTGTGCTAATATAAACAGTCATCTTAGAACTAGCTCGTTAAATACATCAAATGAATACATTTAAAAAATAGTTTTATTTTAAAATTTAACTTCATAAAATGTTTTAACGCGCATTTAAAAGGACTAACCAACTTCAACATTTAAAGTTCTAACATGATTAGTAATAATAAAGAGAATTGATAAAGCGAATTGACTTCGCATTTTTATCTGCATTAGTGGACATACAGCATAAACGTCAAACCCATCAAGTCTGGTTTACTAGTGGCGTGGGGGTCAAAGCTCAAATACCAGCTGTGTGTACTTTTTTTTTACTACTAAATTGTTTACTACCCTCTCCCCCTCCCCCTAAAATTTGAATACATTTCATCTATAACTCTACTTTCCTCATTCCTAATAGATTAGTGTGGTAAAATAAGCACATCCCCGACGTGTAGCAAAACGTAGAGAAAAACACTATGTTTTTATTTTTAGCACTGTTTCTTACTACCCGTTCAGATTATACGCATATATACTAATTACGCTAATGTGTTAAGAAAGGTTGAATTTCAGATGATCTGTTCCCACATTTGTGGGAAGGTGAATGGACAGTTTCCCCCTAGTAAACCTAACTGGGATTTGAAACCCGATCTCCCTGTCATTGGCAGAACAAATTCTTAATCATGTCTTGGTCACTGGAATAAAATTTGATCTCCTATTCATGATTCCTATTATATACACTGTAACTTAATATTTTTTATTGACCTAACAATATTTTATACTTTCCCTTTTTCCCCATATCGTCTTACTGCCCATCGAGGTTAACCGCATTTAATTACGTTACTGGTGTAGAAATAAGTAATATATAATTTTAGAGAGAAAGAAAACGCATTTGGGTGAAGGGAAAGTGGTAAACATCTAGGGTAAGAAATACCCTCAACACACCTTACCATTATTCGAACCCTGACCTCCCAGTTAGCGACCAATCAGACTAGATAGGCTTGACATTTAGTCCGCGTGTCTGACGGATGCGGGTATTTTCTCTACTTCTTGAAAAAAAGAGATTTCAGGAGGGTATACTTTTTATAGATTCAATAAAGATATCTTGTGAATCACATTAATGAATATTATTAGTGTAAATAAAAAATGACACACCTAATTAGACAACACTTAAAGGGATGATGTGACTATTTCAAACTTAATTGTAAAATACTTCTCTTAGACGGCGAAACGCCCACTGAACAAACCATGTAATGGGAGTTTTTACGAGCTACAACTAACTACTGTACCCCCTGTTACAGAAAAATATAGCAACATATAATTGTACTCGCGTGAGGTTAATATTAAGTATTGTTCAAAATATTTATTTGATTTATTCTGCGCAAAATTTCAAAACCAATGGATTATGTCACCACACAAACTATATATAGGCCCATATATATATATATATATATATATATATAAACTTCGCGAAACATGACATCACATTAAAATGGTGATTAACTTTTATTTAAAGTCATTTTAGCATTCTTTGTAGCCGTTAATGTGTTGAAACGTAAAATCTAAAAAAAAAAGCGAATAATTGTTATTTAGTATCAAATGAAATTAATTCGAATATTAATACAAAAAATACATATTTGTCATAAATACTATCACATATTTTATCTTTGACTAGTTTTTTTTTATCACCGCGTCCTATTACCTGTTCAGCTTTAATGCGTTTACAATAAATTATAATTATCATACATGCGTCTATCCTGAAAAGGTAGGGCGTGGTGATAAAAAAAAGTGGATATTTAACACGAATTGTTTGAATGAGTTGATTATTTTATAATCACAAAACAATATATTGAAAATTGACATAACCATAAATTCATCGTTGTGAATATTACTAATTTTTACTTAATCGCTATCTTACAGGTAGATAAAGTATTGTGATCGTCAAAAAAAATCGAACTCAAGACTTTGAAGAATCTTGACGTTTAGTGACTCCCCGAATCCAAAATGTCGTTTTTGACTTTCCGTCCGTCTGTCTGTACCTCCAACTAGTGCCTAAACTATTTTACCAACTGTGTTAAAACTTGGTATCTAGGGTTTTCATAGGGTTGCCCCAAGGAGTTTTTGAAACTGGATATCTAACCCTAAAATTAAGGGTAATTTACTGAAGGGCAAAAAGCGAAAAAGTCAATTTTCTCAAAATCGGTTCTAACGATTTTGATTAAATTTCATTTCTAATCATTTATAAATATTCCAAACAAAATGGCTTCTCTCAATATTTCGGCAAAATGACTTTAAGGGCTCCGGTCTGATGCGTAAATTATCTTCTTTTAAATAATATATACTAAACTATTTGAGATATGAAGTACTTATCGCTACAAATATGTAGGTCTCTTTATAATACAAATATTTTTAAAAAAATATATTTTTGTAAAACCAATCACTTTCAAGCTATACGTAAGTATATATGTTTTTTAACTTTTCGAACACAAAAGGTAAAAGTATTGCGACCGCAAAAGAAAATCTAAGCTGAAATGTTGATGGATATCGACGTCTCAAGACCCCCCAAAACCTAAAAAGTAGTCTTTGCAATGACGTCTGTCTGTGTGTCTATTTAAACCTAAAATTAAGAGTAGTTTATGAAAGGGCAAAAAGAGAAAAATCGATTTTCTCAAAATCAACTCTAACGATTTTGATTAAAATTTGTATCTAGGCGTTGATTAAGATTATAAATAAACTGGCTATTTTCATTTTACCATTAAAATGAATTTTAGGGTACTTTAAAGAAGCAGAAACTTCCGTATGTCCACATATATTTGAGATACTAAATAACTTATCATTGCAAAATCGTAGTACTATTAGAAATAAAAACATTTTATATGAAATATATTTTTATAAATCCAACAGTTTCTGAGATATTGGCAAATATATTAATACAACTTTGTGAGCTTTAGTTGTAAAGATATACTACTTAAGTTTTAACGTAATAATTCTCCATTGCCATATAGTAATTAAATATAAGTAAGTCTCTAAAGGTTTATGTTGTTTTTCCTTAAACCTCTTTGGATAAATGTTTGTACAACAATGATCTATATCCATTTTAGACTCAAAAGTCAATATTTACATTTTTTATTGGTCAACATTTATAAATTAGGAATTTAACAGCAATGCGATGGCATGAAGCTTTTAAACACCTAATAAAATGTCGAAAATTTTAACAGGAAGTAGAAATTCTAATACGAAGTGTTGATCCTTGTGGACTCAACATTGATCTTTTTTACCGGTTCAAACATACAAATGAGGACATTAATTCTTTAAAAACAAAATTATAAAATTTAAAACCGGGACTAAAAAAAAGTTTTACATAAGTATAGTGCCATTTATGCTTGGGTTTGCTAGGGTATATTATTTCGTTTCACATATATTACGAGTTTTGAGTAAATATCTCCATTTTCAAACAATAAAGCGAGAAAGTCCGTGCGGAGTTCCGTACCATTTATTTTTTCCTGTGATGCTGGGAATTGAATCTAGTATCTTAAATTCATTTCTTTAAATAATTTTATTTTAAAATTGTTATTTAGTAATTATTTTATGCAAGAAATACGTTTTTGAGAATTAATTCCTATTTAATTTGATAACTTGAGGTTAGAATCGAAGCATTGTTTCATATTGATATTAGAAATGTGTCCGAATCATTGAACCCTCGGACCATGAATAATATTCATAATTAGAGAAAGGTGTGTGTCAAGTTGGGACTATATATATATATATATCTTATATATAAAATTCTCGTGTCACAATGTTCGTTCCCGTACTCCTCCGAAACGGCTTGACCGATTCTCATGAAATTTTGTGAGCATATTGAGTAGGTCTGAGAATCGGCCAACATCTATTTTTCATACCCCTTAGTGATAAGGGTTGTCCACCCTTAACATTTTTCTATAATTTTTAGACATTTTTTTAATATCTTTATATAATTCTTATACCAGTGTGTAACGGGCAGCGTGGGGGGGGGGGGGTTGTGAAGCTTATATAATTATGATACCACAGTGGGTAACGGGCAGGGAGGGGGGTTGTGAAGCTTATATAATTATGATACCACAGTGGGTAACGGGCAACGTGGGGGGGGAGGGGTGTTGTGAAGCTTATATAATTATGATACCACAGTGGGTAACGGGCAGCATGGGGGGGGGGATTGTCACGCTTATATAATTATTATACTACAGTGGTTCACGGGCAACGCCGTGCGGGACTGCTAGTATATATATAAACGGCCCATTAGAGCCTTAGCTAGTGTAACATAGATTTAAGACAAACTTAACTATATTTACTATATCTACTAGACTCAGTTGCGTAACTAGAGTGGGGCAGGTAGGGCACGTGGCCTGGGCACAAACTTCATTAACAATAATAGAGGTTTCAATTTTTTAACAGTAACAATTTATTTTATTTCTATTATTTTGTAATCAGTGTTAAAACGAATAACCACTTTGAGTACCAATATTAAGAATTCAGTCAAAATTTAAAGAGCCGTTTTCAAGGGGTGGCATTTTATTTGTCCTGGGCGCCATCAACTCTATTTACGCTTCTGCCTAGACTATTAATTTACCATTTAGTTCAAAATTGCTACACATTGGAAGATAATCAGAACTAGGAGTGGAAGGTGACGGGTGAGGAGGGATCATACCCAATTTGAAAAAGTTAAACTCTCAGACCTACGGTCTTTTTTTCCCCCTAAGAATTTGTTTCAAGGTCGATACTCACGATTTGATGCTCAAATAAAGAACCAAGAGATTTGTATAAAATCACATTAGTAATGTTATATTAACAAAGGTCTTTGGTCTTTTCGCTATCATAAATTCACTTTCAAGGTGCTCTATATTTATTAGAGCAGAGTGTACATGAATATTTCAATTGCTAGGTACGCCTGATGTTTACCCTCAAAGCCATGCGGGTGCCCTCAGAAACATAGATATTCTGCACATCGATTGTTTTGACTTTCTCTTGACTCTTTGGAGAAAGAAGTATTGTGATCGTAAAAAAAAAAAGTACTTGATAATTTCATAAAAATGTCGACGTTTCATGACCCCGTGTGGTTTTCACGATGCCGTCTGTCTGTGTGACTGTATCTAGGCCTTGGGCCAAAACTATTTTCTTGATCGAGCTAAAAATTGGTATCTAGGGATTTTATAAGGTTCCTCTCTAATTAGATATCCAACCATAAAATTAAGTGCAGTTTACTGTAGCGCAAAAATAGAGAAAAAAAAAGTTTTTTTTAAATCTGTTCTAATAATTTTTATTAATTTTTTTATTTAGGCACGGTTTAACTTTACAGTCAAAATAGCAACTCTTAAGTTGCCCGTGAAAATTGCATAAGCTGAACTTTTCAATTTTGATAATACCTCCACAACAATTTGAGATACTAAAAGATTATAGTTGTAAGTTTGTAGTATTATTAAAAATATAAATATTTCATATGGAATATGTATTTATAAAATCAATAGTTTCTGAGTTAGCAGCAAATATATATTTTTTAATCAAATCTTTAAAATATGAAATTTATTTTTATGCTTTTTGGTGGAGAGAGACGTTCCCCATTTCTCAGTGTTTTTGTAACAGTGTGTATTATTTAATTTAGGCTCAATTATGACGTGTTTATGCAACAATGTATATTATTTCGTTTAAAAAAATCTTACTAGTTTTTAGTAAATGTCACTATTTTGAGATAAAAGAGAAGGAAAGTTTGTTCGGTGCACCGTACAATATTTTTTATTAATTTTTTATTAGTGATATGTGACATTTCACCTTCATTTAGTTCAAATGCGTTTTTTATCTAATATACTTGCCTTAATAAACTCTTAAAATCATACGTGGGTCAGCTTTATGACCCTCTGGCTTCATTCTACAAAAACATAGGTACGATTCTTGTGAAAGGGGGTTGAATTTGCATTGCGAGAGAGTGGAAAAATATTTCGGGATAAGCCTCAAGTATTAGTACACCCGACTGGAATTAAAACCGTGACCACCTCATTACGCAGAAAATCTGACTTTACGAGCTTTATGTTTAGTCCGCTATCCCAGCTATGAGAGTATTAATCTTCTTTGATCTTTTATGTAGTCCTAAAAGTTAGGTGTGCAGTTTTGTGCTTGACTTTGACTCAAGAGGTCAGAGCTCGATTCCAGTCTGGGTACGGTTTGTAGATTTACTTATTGTTCACCCTTATTTTTCTGTCCCCTTAAGTTAAATAATTAAGGTCACTGACAACCCCTATGGGCACTAAAAAGAGCGAATAAAAATAGATCTACCACCAAGTGAACTGATATATTTACTAAGCTTTTTAAAACATTTTGGGAATGTCGATGCGTTGAACTTATATTCAATAGATCTTAAATATATTAAACAACATAAAAAACATAAATCAAATAAATAAAAAAGGGAATTTAATTAACTTTGTGATTTTGGAACTGCCATATTCCACGCCTTGTAACGATTATATTTTACACACTCCTTTTGATCAATTAATAAAGATAATCAGATCTACTCCAACGTAATAATAATATTCGAAATGTATTTTAATTACATTATATTTCTCACTAAATATCTACGTGATGTGACATCCTTTGGTATCTTTCTATAATCCACCCAAACAAGGACAGGGAGCGAAATACAAGGGATGATTGCAAAACGTTGTTCGAACATTCTAGAAACAAAAACCTTCGTAAACAGCCCTGTTGGAAAAAAGAGATGAGAACATTCGCATAGCAGTCACTGAGAAGTTAAGAGCTACGTTCGCCGAGAGAAAACTTTAAAAAAATATGTAAATCAAATTAAAGTCAGGACCATAATTATTCCGAGTTGGCCACTATATTGGATCAATCTTGATCTAATCATATCTTAATCCTCCCAGTTCCCTAAGAAGTGTAATAGCAGCGAGTGTGATATCGGCTAACATATTCACCCTGTTCATTACAGCGATAATGCTGAATAAACACTTCATTAAATTTATATAAGTGATTTTAATTATAAACTGATAATTACATATACTAATCGGTATAATATATAAGCTTGTGAATAGGGAACTAGAACAATAGGCCGGTACATGCAACGCGAGAATAAAATCACAAAAGTGTTACCTTCCACGGGGCATGAACCGCGAACAGTATCACTACGACTACCAACGTGTAGCCACGAGAAGTAACATTAAAGTCTCTTGTAAATAATAAGAAGATGTCTTATGACGGAAAAGAATATATATATATATAACTTTTTACCATATTTGTCCTAAATTCTAAACTTTAATTACATTATTTCTAAATTTGTCACGGACGAATTTTTTTTAATTAGATTTAATTTAATTTGAAAATAATTTGTTATTAGTATACGTAAGGTTCCGTGGTATTTGCGGCCGTAGGTTTTGCGGCCATTGAACAATATGTAGGGAGTTTGAGGTTACCAAAATATTTGCAGGGGGTATGCAGCAACCAAAAATTTTGCTGGTTAGGAGGGAGGCTTGGAACCACTGAAAAATGATGAAAGGGTCTGCGGCCACCGAAAAGTGGCCAGGGCAGTGGTCGTCAGCCTTTATGTTAGCGAGGGTGCATCTGAATTTCTGAACTTTTTCATGAGGTGCATATATTTATTATTTTTACATAGGTAGGTTAATATAAATAATTTATCTTGGCAATACATTAAGTCACATTATCTTACAAAGAAAATATTAATTAGTGAAACATTTAGAAAAACAATATTTCAATATGTGATGTTTAATGTAATGGTTTTAACTTTATTTCACTGATTACATTTTTAAAGTCCGGCTCATAATTTGACACAGCATTTTATTATTTATTATTTAGCACCGCGTCTTACTATCCGTTCGGGTTATACGCTTTAAGTACTAATTACAATAATGGATTGGCAATTGGGAAGGTTGAAATAGAGGAAGTGAACCCGCATTTTTGTGGAGGGAGAGTGGAAAACCATTTAGGAAAAACCACCCCCAGTTCACCCGACCGAGATTATAACCTTGATCTCCCCGTCCTCAGCAGTCGAGCTCAACACGACTCGCGCGTTAGCCAACTACGCCACCGAGGCGGGGTTTGACACTGCAGTTCTTAAATAGTCCCTGCGATTAGCATCTGAAAGGCGAGATCTATATTTTGCAGTATGAATAATGCTGATTCGCATAGAAAGAATTATCCCAAATATAATTTAATCTTCATCAATAAGATAATCCTCAAAGGAGATTTAAAGTGGTTTACTGGTTTGCAAAATTTGTTGTCTCTCTGGAAAGCCTTGTGGGATAAGTTGATCTGTGTTTTCCGAAATCTCTGATTCCAATTATTTAACATTCGTATTGTACGTTTTATTAATATTTATATTTGGTGGACGCTGTGTTGGCGACCTCTGGTCTAGAGGGTTTGTGGCCATCATAAACACTGTCGTGAGTGCAATGTAACCTAATCTAACTTATTCAATAAAATTTAGTAATCCACATTTAAGGGATGTGGCATGAGTATGGGCTTCAAGCATAACCCTTTATTAAATCTCTATCACCCGTAAGTATCACCAGCAACAAAACTCACAGCCACCATTTTCATATCCTTACATGTTTACTGCCTTTTATTTGTAAACTTATTATTGGGCGTACTATTATAATAGAAGATGACAAAGTGATAAGTGACTGTAAATATGTGACTGTAAATTGCAAATACCAATTATTATTTTGTATTATCTTTTTTTAACAGCCCATTCTGGTTATACGTTTATATACTAATTACGCTAATGGTTTTAGAGATTGGGAAGGTTAAATTTAAAGGAAGTGTACCCGAATTTGCGCAGAGAGAGAGAGAGAGAGAGAGTGGAAAATCTATCTTGTAAAAATCACCCTCAGTACACCCGATTGAAATTAAAACCTCAATCTCCCCGTCATCGGCAGTCTAGTCTACTACAAGAGGAGCATGTTAGACCATGCGGCCACCAAAACGGATAATTAAGTGTTGAGGTATGTAAATGAAAAAAATGCTGAGAATAACTAGTCTAAATTTACAAATTAAGTAAAATTTGGCAAGTTATTCAAAAGAAGATTTCAAGATAAAGTCTCCTTATGGCCCATAGTTTTTAAAAGCTAACAAGTAAAGTAAAAAGTTCTAGAGTAAAAAAAAAGAGGGTTGACAAGTTAAAGGAGTTTGAAAGAAGAGCACACACACACACACACACACACACACATACACACAAGCTGTCTCTCACCCCGTTTGACCAGTGCGCCGCTGGAGTGGACCACCGTGAGTGCTACCAGGAGAACAACAGACCAGGACGTATCCATGGCGACCAAAAGAGGCCACCAAACAAAACAACACCGCGCGTCGCTCCTTGTTGTCGCTCGGGTTGATCACCGCGCACTGCGGGGTCTTCTTCCTCCGCTGTATCTCCCCAACACCCCACCCCTCCTTCTAACCACCTCTCCCACACCACCTCCACCACGCGGGGCCGCTTTGGGAACTGTTCACTAACATTACTATTTAGATCAGTTAGGGCAGTTTCAAGTTAAGATGGCCATTTTCTTTATGGGGGGGGGAGGGGGGAAGGGATTTTCGGGTACAGTAATTCTAAAAGCATTGATGAAAGACGGAGAAGATAAGATGTAATTTAATTGGTACTTTAGTTAACTTAAGTCACGTTTTTTATATTCGTGTTATTGGACTGTGTCGATAAATTATATATATATATATATATACATATATATATATATATACACATAATTATGAGCCCATATATCGCCGCATTTATTAGCCCTGATATACTAATATTGATATGCACAGTAAAATAAGTATAAAACAATGACTAAAGGGTTTATTTTGTGCAATTTAAATGGCAAATATCTTATCCGACCACCACCAGTATATATTTACATGTATATAATTTTGAGAAAATTTTATTTAGGTATTTAAAACATTTGAGATAAGTTTTTAAGATTGAAGGAGTAGGCAAAGGTAGGGTGATAAATATCTAAAATCACTAGAATAATACCAGAATAATTTTGTCCCCAATTTTATTCACGATTTATTAAACAATTTAATGCGAACTGAAATATATATTGACTAAATAAAAATATTTTAAGCAGTTCAGTTGATAAAAAGTGTAAATGTGGAATCTGGTAACAATGCACACCATCATAGCCAGTGACGAGTATTTATAGATCATTATTAATTTTTTTCTTAACATAATAAAATATTTAATTAATTTATAAAAGTCAATTTTACACAACTAATTTATCTAATTTATTATCAAATCGTTGCTCACTATTATTTAATATATATATATTTATTTATATAATTAAATAGATGGGACGGTACATGAAAGTAGTGAACTAGCCTACAACCCACTTCGATGGCCTCATGGTCTAAGGCGCTACTCTCCTAAAATACTAGAATACCTATGACAGGGAGAGCGAGGCTCAAATCTCGGTTGAGTATACTGAGAGTAGTTTTTCTATAACAGTTTTCCACCCAAATATGGATTCACTTACTCTAAATATAGCCTTCCTAATCCCTAAAACCATCAACGTATAACCCGAACGGGTAGTAAGATGTGGTGGTAAAAAGAACTAACCTACGCACAGGTACAGTTAAGTCATAAGTTAAGAAACATGTCACAATGAGTGAGAAATACGCGTTCTTAGCTATGATGATGTGCGCTGTTGCCAGATTTAATATTTAAACTTTATAGCACCTGACCTCATTTAAACCAGCTTTATTTAATATATATAAATCTAAAATTTTATAAATCTATCCAATAAATTGGGGACCTAATTATCACGGTACATAAGTCTTATTTCAAGGACAGTTCTCGAAAATCAGGTATGGATGGTTTCAATGGTTACGGTTGCCGACCCCTCATTCTTTAACAGTTACATCAATTACATACAGCAAGAGTTTATTTATTATTGTTTAAATTAACAAATACAATTTTTTTTCCTAGTCGTACTAGTGACGCTTATAAAACTAATGACTTGACTTATTGAAGGAAGTTTTTTTATTATTTTGATTTAAACACTACTTCATGCATAGTTATCTTTCTTTATAGCTTAGATGTAAATATACAAAAATCAATTTACATTTAATAGCTCAATAAAAACCTTTACGATCTTCAGATGTCACTTATGTAAAAATTTATTTGCAGCTTAAGCGCAAAAAAAATATGGAGGAAAACATTATAAAGAATTAAAAAAATTGTATTTGAATGAGGTAGTGCGAAACTTGAGTTCGTTTCAAAGATCACACTCTTTATAACAGGTACAACACTTTGGTTCAGTCGGTAGCGTGTCCCTCAGGTCCCGAGTTCGATTTCCGGCGTGGCAAAATAAAACTTTAGTGAGATGTGAATTTCCTTTTTCATAGTAATGAATTAACGGCCGGGGGCTAGATATTGTGTCGGATCTAGATTTAAGTTAGTTTACAAGTCGTGTGCTGATAATATAATCAATCTTTTTTTTATCTCCCATTTATTTGTGATATTTAAAATACACCTTCTAAACAAACTGATTATATCAGTACAGGAGAATTTCTATGAGCAAGCGCGAAGGAGCTCACCAATTTGACCAGAAAGGTATTTTCACATAGGCCTATCTTTTAGGGTTCTTTGTAATGCCACAATCGACGAGGAATAAACGGTTTTACTTCCACTCTGAAGGCATTAGTTGTGATACGGATTTTTATCGCTCAAGAAGAATCCATCGATCCTGGCTGGGTTTGAACCCACTAACATCAGGTCCTGAGGCGAGCATTTTGCCTACGCCAAGACCACCAAGGTTGACTTTAATCAGTCGGTATTGAAAGTGCACGTTAAATACCTCAAATAAATTGGTTTTAATAATTATATCAGGTTAAAACTAGATTATCTTGGAGCTAAAAAAAACTTGTCATTGCCGAATTACCCTCTTGTACCCTTATTAAATATCCCCGAGGACACGTGTATTACAGGTTGAAAACCACCGAGTTAGGGGCTTCTCAATGATTCTGATTCTATACACTAGCCTTGTTATGGAGGCGCTTGACACGTCCGAGTTAGCATTGCTTGGGACCTCCTGATTAGAACGTATCTCCGAAATGTCCTTACTTTGCATATTTTGTTTTTATTATACAGCCGTATTGAACCTCCAAATTGAATTAGATTAGGGTAATAAGGATGAAGAAATTAGAATATAGAGGAAATGTATCCACGTTTTCTTGGTGGAGTGATTGGAAGAACATTCAGGGAAATAACACCCTCGATAACTCTTCCCAGGATTCGAACACTAATCCCCCCTTCGTCTACGAACCAGGTTAGAAGAGTTCGACAGCTAGTCCTCGTAACCACCTATGTGGGCTCGTTGTTTGTTAAATCTCCAATTAAATTCCTCTGACCTGGTTTCAAACAAGTAACCCTTGGAGGCCCTCAAAAAGGCGGTAAGCTGACGCTAAGAGATGCTTTTCACCAATAGAGCTTTATTATCACATTTAACTATGTGAAACCCACTTCGATGATCGTGTGGTCTAAGGTGCTACTCTCGCAATAGACTAGACTGCCGATGACGGGGAGATGTGGTTCGATCCCGGCTAGGTATACTGAGGGTGGTTTTTCCTAAATGGTTTTCGACTCTCTATCTCTTTCTCACCACGTGAATTTGGGTACACTTCCTCTAAACTCAACCCTTCTCATCCCTAAGTGATTAGCTTAGTTAGTACATAAACGTATAACCCAAAGACATGGTGAAAAAAAAAATAGGTGAAAAATTAATTATAAACGTATTTTAAAAATTGGCAGCCCTTATTAAAATAATACTAATTCTTTATTAAATAATTTGTAAGTATTCTATCCACTATTTTAATATAATCAGTAAATTTCAGGACACCTTTGACATATATTCAAGAAATGTTGAATAAAACTAATCTCTTAAGTTCCTATTGGAGCAATATTTTATTTTATTTGGCCAAAAAACGTTTTGTTATATAAAAAAAGACAAAAAACATTTACCTTAACTCGCATTCCATAAATCCCCACCTTAACCCAACCTCATTGATTATAAACTAATTATTCAGAGCACTACACTTTGATGAAATTTCTGGTTCGTGCGTAGTCGTCATCTAATATCCTGATCTATCGGCCCTGAAATGGGTTTTTAAGGACAACATCCAGACGTTCTCTTGGAAAGAGTATGATTGACCGGTTAGGGCAATCTCCTATTTGAGATGCCTGGTCTCGTTTGGGTTCAGGGTCTACTGGGTCCCTGTCATGTGTGCTACCACCTCACCCTCAATCACGTGGGTCATAATCGTAAACTTGTCGGTAACGCTGGTGGCTAGTTTTCCGTCATGACATCGCATCAGTGTCATCACCTGAAGAAAATGTCTTCAACTTAGAATCTTTATTTATTCCCATGGCTGTCAGTGAGAAGTGAATGCATCATTAACTGGTGAAGAATACGTCACGATTTATTGTCCCCACGGGGGAGATTCGTCGGTGGCGTGGAGGGTTACCAAAGCTATTATAATTAGTGTTTTTTTACCATTTCATCTTACTACCTGTTTAGATAATACGCATACATGATAATTACTTTAATGGGGTAGGGATAAGGAAGGATGCATCTACGGGGAAGGAGATTGGGAAGCCAGCTAGGGGGAAAAACACCCTTAGTAGAAAACACCCAAGGTTCGAACCCTAATCTCCACGTCATCAGCAGGCCAGTCTAACACCATAATGATACCTTAGACCATTCGGCCACTGAAGCGTATTAGAGTTAGTTGAAACCGTACCTGTGATATGTTCGCACCACTCAGTTGAACACTTATTGAACGGGTATCAAGAGAAATACATTCTCAGTAGCGGTATGTAGCAGAGCTTATTTTTGATTGGTCAAACGGGACATAATACCGTAATAATTTCTTTATTTTACTAAAACATCTATGTTAAGCTCATCAGGTCCATACGAAATAACGAGGCTGATTGAAACAGTTGGTGGAGCGGAGTATAAGGTGCGTTATTTCTTTTCAATTTTGGTACAAATCAACTCTACTCCACTACAGCCTATGTTTCGTTCAGCCTCGTTCTTGAAAACGGGCTTTTGTACTAGTATTATTATTATTATTAGCACCACGTCTTACTACCCGTTAGGGTTATACGCACTTACGCTAATGTGAAATAGTAGGGTGATTGTGAGATGAAATGAAGGACCTACAGTTTAACGTGGAATCCGAACCACGGTGGAGGCCAGGCATTCCTCACATTCACAAGATGTCTTGTCAGAGGTGAAGGAACGGTTTGATAATCACATAAATTTTTTGCCGGGACCAAGGATTGAACCCCGGCTGCCAGCATATTGTACTAGTAAAATATAAGTTTAGACATAAGTAAAATTACCCAATTTATTTTGTGCAACTTGTCTTAATGATCCGTGCAAGCGACCTAGAATTAAACCCCAATGTCCCTGTCACCTATGATCCCATCCATTGAGAGAACAGTACGTTACCATAAACCCACAAGTGAAGGACCAAATAGGCTACGTATTAGGTTTTGATTCAATATTAGCAACTGTTTGTTGTATTTTTCCAAATCCATGTTTGTTTCCAAACGCATACTGAATTGCAACGTCATATTAGCGAGAAAGGTTTTTTTTTATTCGTTGACTATGCCTAAGGGGATAAAGTTTGGCTACTCTTTCTCTTCTTTGGTAACGTCCTAACATAAATAAAACTGTTCAAGATTCAATACGAAACACATTTTATTACGTGGGATCGTCTGAGGAAGACATCTAAAGGAGAAGGTAAAAAGCAATTATAATGAAATAAAAAAGTTGTTAATGGAATTGACCGTAGTTAAAAACAACAACCAAAGATTCAATTTCATGATCACTTCCAGTTACAGACATAACCTTAGCCAATATAATTGTAGTGAGACTGGTCATGGACTCCGTTCTGAACAACACAAACACATACAATCCAATTTTCAAAAAATGAGATTATTATAAAATACAAACATATTTTTTTGCGATAAACTATGTAACATTTTACTATAATATTATAGTATTATTTTATAGGCATTTATATTATCTCTAAAAAAATGACAGCTCCATATCATATGACTTGACGTATTAATACCTCGTAGTCATGGGTATATAGAAGGAAGGTTTATGGGGTTCAGACCCCCCACAATCCCCCTCCCAAAAATTTTCTGAAGTGTTTAATATGAAGCTTAAGAATAGTCTTGGATCAAACTTCAAATAACTAATAGAGGCATTTGCTTTTCAAAACTTTTCAAGGAAAGGACCACTCCCAGTAGCTTCTTAGCGCATTTAATTTTCAAAAAAATCCCAGGTGAATATCACTTTAAATGTCTTGTGAAGAATCCGATTTAAAAATATACACATCCTTAGGGGGCCACTACAACTATACATATGATATTTTAAAAATAATCAAATGAAAACCACCCATATTAGCTTATAAAATCATGTGTTTGGGGAAGACCACTTTCAATACGTTCTAGTCCGAAAAAAAAAATACAGGAAAGTAACATTCCAAATAGCTTCTAAGGGCTTAAAATTTTAAAAATCTGCCGATGGAAAACCAGGTCAGATAAAGAAAGTCTTGTGCCATTTGATTTTTGAAAAAAAAAAAAAAGGTGAAAAACACTTTAAATAGCTTCTAGGGGTATTAAAATGTTTAAAAAATATATAGATAAGGACCATTTTAAATAGATTATAGGAAATTTAATTTATAAAAAAAAATTGTGAGCACTTTTTAAAATAGCTTTTAGAGGAATTCAATTTTTAAAAAAATTGCCTAGGTAGACTACACCAAATAACCTCTATGCGTATCCAAATTTCAAATATTTTAAGGGATATTACTATTCTAAATAGCTTTTAAAATAGTACTATTTTCAAAAAATTTCTAAATGATGACCACTTCAAGAAGCATCCAATTTTCTAACGAACTGAGGAGAACAGGGTAAAAAGATCCTAAAAAACTTTTTGTTAATTCCCCCTCCCTCCTTATCCTCTGACACAAATAACGTTCCACCACCATTGTATAAAGTAACAATGTGCTTATTTACTAGGGTTTGATATTAATTCTTAACATCATGTCATAAACTTACGATTTTGAACCTCTTCACCCCCTTCCCTCAAATTAAATTCTCCCTACGCCCATGCTTACAGTATATCTTGTAACCTTTTTAGATATAAAATTAGGCTTTGCCTGTTAAATTTGTACTGTACAACACAATCTTACCTCAGTGTAAATATAATAAAAAGGTGTGACATATTATTTTAGACATAAACAACTGGTTTAGAACTATTTTTAAACTATTCATATTTTAATCTTATTTGCATACTAAAATACGTTAACTATCTAGTGACTAGTTGAACATAGACATTTAAGGTAGCGCGATGAGTTTAATGAGGTTTAAGGAAACGCATCAGCATTCACTCGGAGAAAGTTAAAGAATCTCAATTGTAAATTAAACAAGCCTTTTGCTTTTGTTCGTGGTTGAATTTAGTACTAATAATACACACACACTGTCTGAACTGGGTGTGCTATCCATGCACGAGCTACAAACTATCTTAAACTGTTTCAAAGAACTTAATACACATTCATTATTAACATCAGAAAGTATTATATTTGTTTTTGGTGCCAGGCCCGTAAATAATTAGTATAAATTCCTTCAATAGCTTGAAACTTGGTGTACCAGTAAACCACACATGGTCATAAATTCTTGTAATAAAAACGCAGAATTTATGGAGAAGCGAACAAAATCATGCCTCAAGCTTAGCTAGTAAAACGTGCGTATGGAACAAGATACAAATTAGTATTGGTAAATATATAATACTATATAATTTTATAAATTACCCACTACCACGTGATCTAATGCTATACACTTGTAGTAAGGCTAGACTGCCAATGATGCAGAGATCAAGGTTCAAATCTTGGTCGGGTGTACTGAGGGTGGTTTTACAATATGGTTTACCACTCTCCTTCCACGCAAGTTCTCCTTTCATATAACCTTCCTAATCCCTAAAAGCATTATAGTACTTAGTACATAAGCGTATAGCCCAAACGGGTAGTAAGACGCGGTGATAAAAATAACTATACATTGATGTTAAATGTGAGCCTGGCCTTAGTGCTAGTAAGTTGATAAAGGTAAATGGCGTTAATACAATGCATTTTTGTGCGTCACGAATAAAAAACAGCGGTTAGGTCATTAAAAAAAAATTATGTATAATTCCTACACCCACCATGTTATTGGAATTGTAAATTATATTATGACTCGCCCTAATATTACCTAAACCCATCCGAGATAAGAACTTCATTTTTCAATACAAGTGAAATGTTTGGTTGCGCTTTACTTACACGCCAGAGTGATGGAAATTGTCTACTCTTCTCCGCGTTCCTATAGCAGCGCCTGAAACTGGGATAAAACCAAGCAAGCACTCTTTACATATTTACAACATGATCCTAACCGTATTGTAAATTAAATCAGCCAGTTTTAATACATTAGCAACATATAGTCGTACATTCTTTCTAGATTAGATATCAATTTTAAGCAATATCTCTATGTCAATTTTCAAAAATTACCCGACATTAAACTATTCTTTATTTGAGGGCTTCAATCAAAATACCCCAAGGATGGATATAATTCCTTTAGGGTTATGGATCACAGAGAACATGAGACACATCAAAATCTCGAGGTCGGAATTTTTCAGTCACAAAAATTTTTTTTATTAGAAAGTAAAAAGTAAAATAAATAAAAACAAGACAATATTCACAAGCTAGCTCCACTAAGTCAACTATATTTTATTCCACAAGTGCATCCCAATTTTCATAGATAGAGCCAATACTAATAAAATTGTAAATATTTTTAGTGTTATTTTATTAATAATACATAGAAAATGGACATCATATCACTCGACTTGAAAGTCGATTTAGTATCGTTTCTGTCAGACAAGACTCTTTCTATGAAAATTGGACTGTCTAATGGGGTAATGAAACAAAGTTATATAAATATGCTGTTTCTACTGCTTGATAAAAACTTTAATTACAAAATTTCCTGCTTCTACAAGTGACAGGTAGGTGGTCCACGTGTGCGTTTAAAGATTATCAAATGGTCCGCTATTAGTAAAAGTTTGAGAAATACTGACTTAAACCATGGGACTATTGAGGGGGTTAAAATATTATAGATACAAAACACCTGTAACATATTAAAAGCAAGCAAAAAAATAATTAAAATGACCATATCAATGGTTGCATATCAAAATATATAAAAATGTATTTGTAATTATATAGGCCTACAGTTAATCACACACACTATAGGCTTATATAATAACACTGGATTACCATAGGTGGGATTTTGGGGGTTCAAACCCCCTCCAAAATAATTCAAATAACTATTTCAAATAACTATTTATATCGGTGATAAAGTTTCTTGGGTTATCATGCTATAATACAATGTACTTTAAGATGACATTCCGAAGGAATATTTGTTTAAATATAGAAAAATGACACCAGGACCGGGATTTCAACCCTTGCTTAATATTTACGTCATTTTTGTATATATTTACACAAACAATAAAATGTTGTTAATTTGATTATAAGCCAAATGTTCAGAGTTTTAATCTTTAAACGGGCACATTTTTTAACATCATCTCGGTTTGTCAGAGTCCCTCTGAATGAACAATAAAGGCATACAGAATGCTGCTATAAACTTGGACTCTACATGCAGATTATGTAATTAAGGCTATATAAATCCAGTTTTATTTGTTTTACTTAAAATAACAATTTTCATTTGTTTTTGTTTTTGGTGCCTTTAAACGTTTAAGAGCCATTTCTAAAGTCATAAAACTTCTGATCTTGAAGCGCTAATTCCGAGTTACACAGTACTAGGAAATACGTCCTTTTTCTTAACGTTGTTTACACATTTTAATGCCTTGGCAGGTTGTTAGCGGTTTAACCTCAATTATTTTATGACATACACAAAAACCAGTATTCAGATCAATATTTTTCAAACTTGACTCTAGGGAGCAATCTCAATTTTACATTTAGTTTTTATCCTGTTGAATGAAGGTATTGAGTTAGCAATTAGATTAATATTATATAACGCAACATTTATTAAATGGGTAATTATAATAAATAGCTCCAGCATTTGTTTGAAGAGAGGATGTGAAATGATGGATTCCTTTATAATATGGTATGTGAAATTTCATGAGCCCTGTAAAATAAAGTATTTAATTAATTTATAATTTGCACAGTTCATTATTAATTAAGAGTTTGTTATAAAAATAAATGTTACGACCAAGTCCTACAAACTTTCTCATATATACATTTAGAATTTTCAAACATCATTACTCAATAAGCTATTCTAAAGCGTAATTTTAATTGGAAGTATATATCGTTATTTATAATGTAATACACCTTATTATCTAGGAACAAATTTTGAATAAAATCGTAAGGATTTTTTTTTTAACTTCAAATAAAATAATTGTGATCTGTTAACAACACCCCCCTTTTTGTTTTTAGAAAAACAACATTAATCCTTACTTATTATATATAGTACTCCCCAGATACTATTATGGCCAAGACTGTTAAGGTGATTTTTGAAAAATCTTGAATTTTAGAAAATCAGTAGAATATAATCTAATTTCATACAAATAAGTATGCAATAATATTTATTTTGTAAAACACTCCTCATACATCCAATTTAAACCAAATCGAAACAAGTTTTTTTAAACAATGTGAATTTAAAAAATCATCTATTAGTTGGGAGCTAGCATCACAATCACAATTTGGCTTCAAGGTATTACAATATATTATATAACATCAAAACATCAAATTTGAACGAATTCTATTTCAGCTTTAAGACAGGCAGACAGACATAAGGACTAACAGAATTGTAACACTAACTTTTATTTAGTTCGGGGACACACAGAAAGTCAAGAATAATCATAATATCACAATTGAAAAATAAAATCACGATTATAATACTCGTTTTATGTGAAAAAGTAAAATATTTATATTTAATCATAAAGTGACTAAATTAGTTCAGGGATGAGAAAAGTAGTTTTTTCCCCCCGTCAGCTTAATCGGAGTTTATTTACCAGTTGTAATCTAATCAGTGTGCTCTTTTGTATATTATTATTATTATTATTATTATTATTATTAGCACCGGGTCTTACTACCCGTTCGGGTTATACGCACTCACGCTAATGTTTAATGGTAGGGTGATTGTGAGATGAAATGAAGGACCTACAGATTAACGTGAAATCCGAACCACGGTGGAGGCCTGGCATTCCTCACATTCACAAGAAGTCTTGTCAGAGGTGAAGGAAGGGTTTGGTAATCAGTTGGTAATCAGATAAATCTTTGCCGGGACCGAGGATTGAACCCCAGCCGCCAGTATAGAAGTCTGACACCTTACCCCTAGACCACCAGATCACCCCTCTTTTGTATGATTAAACACCCTAATCACTTGGATACGGAGATGAGGGCAGCCTCTGAAACCTAATTACATACTAGTTTATTTGTGATACAATGTTACTAACGACTTACTTAAAGTTAGTAATAATAAGCACTAAACGAAACCACACAGGTGGAGAGACAGAAGGAATAAAAGACTGGTAGGCTTATTTTAGCACCTCATCATACTACACATTTGAATTATACACTCATGTATCAATTACATTGATGATTTAGGAATGAGGAAGATAGAATCTATAAGAAGTGTACTCTAATTTGCGTGGAGTGGGAGTGGAAACCATTTTGGAAGGACCAACTCTCAGTACATCCAACGGGGATTGAACCACGATCTACTTGTCATCGGCATTATAGTCTATAGTGAGAGTAGCGCCTTAGACCATGCATCCACCGAAGTGACTGGTAGGTTGTTCAGCTTGTCAGTTGTGCATTGAACTCTTGCCTATCAAGCCAATATTGACATATTTGAGGTGGTAGGGGTAAAATCAAGGTAGCCCTCAGAAATTTAAATGGGTTTCATTCACTATTCAAACGTTTATAAAATCCTGAAATCTAGCTATAAAAATAAATTAGGTCAAGGTCCTTGGCTATAAAAGAAACTTGTAATTAAAGAAGTAAGCTACCATAAATCCCTGCTATCATTTGTTTTTCATAAAATAAGGGTTTTCATGCTTTTGCTCCAACCCCCTCATTTTGTCTCCAGTGAAATGGCTAGTATCGTATCACAGTGTTTCTATATATATGTATTTAATTTGTTTTTAGTACCCCTAGTCTTACCACCTGACCAGGTTGTCTTAGATGTTGTTTATGTTTTTTATTTGTTTTATCACCTGTCTAGGCTTTTTGCGTATTTACATTAATGGCTTTGGGTTGAGTAAAATATAGCTAATTTTATAGGTAGCTACCCATACTTACGTTTAGGGATTATTGGAAACCATTTTTAAAAAAAGATACCACTGTGAATCCAGTACCTGGAACCCAACCTTCACGTCACCATCAAACCAGACAAATACGAGATTGATACCTTTGTCAGCTTGTCCACTGGTGTGGGGGGTGATATTTGTAACCAATTATTTTGAATCAAAGTTTGTACATTGCTTATAAACTATAAACAACTAATTTATGTCTATACTTTTCTTGATTATCAGTGAACCAATAACTCGCATCGATGGATGCACAGACTAAACGTCAATCTCGTATGGTCTGGTTTGCTTGTGATGGAGAGGTCAGGTTTCAAATCCCGGCTGGGTGTACTGGGGGAGTTTTTTTTATTCAAAATTGTTTCCCACTTTATTTTCACGCAAATAGAAAGATTTAACTTATTTCTACCTTCCTTGTCTCTGACTAGTCCATTAGTGTAATTGAATAGTTTTGAACGGCAAGTAAGATGATTTTATTTGTTGAATAAATTGGTCTTATATCTAAGGTTTTAAATTTTCAAATTAAAAATAATACACGTCTTCAAGTATTTTCATGAACCACATACAATCTTTTTAGAACCACGTCTTACTACCCACTCGGGCTATACGCCTATATACTAAATATACTAATGGGTTAAGGGATGAGGAAGGTTGAATTCAGAGGTTTAGAGGAAGTGTATCCTCATTAGCTTTGAATGAGAGTGGGGAACCATTTAGGGAAAACCACCCTTAATACACCCGACCAGTATTGGATCATCAAGATCTCCCTATCTTCATTAGTCTAGTTTTTTGCGATAGTGACGCCTTAGACCATGCAGCCGCTGAAGTGGGTATCACACAAGATTAAAAACCATATACTTTTTTGTGTGAATATAAACATGACTAACCAATATATAAATAACTGATTTACCAACGAATACTGAACAATTTGTGCTGAATACGACGATGAGTTTCAGTACCGTTAAATGACGATAGATCAGATATACTACAGAAAAAGAAAATTAGGTTATTATAAAAACAAATTGGAGTTGTTTTAACATTTTTCCAGCCACTAATCACATTGCCCGTTCGGGTTATACACATATGTACTATTTACGGTCAAACTCAGTGTTCTTAGGGTAAAGTGCTTGCCTCACGAGCCGATGTTCAAACCCAGCCGGGATCAACGGATTGTTCTTGAACCATAAACATTCTTAACACAACTTTCTTCGGAATGGAAGTAAAGCCGTTGCCCCATGTCGACTGTAGCATATAAAAGAAACCTGAAAGGTATGTGAAAATACCTTCCCTGAATAATTGGTAGGGTCTTTCACGCTCATTCATAAAAAAAAATCGTGTTCTCGGTTCAAAAAGTGTACGTTAAATACCCCAAATAAATAAATATTATTTAAACTAGTGATATTAGTGTTTAGGAAGGCTATATCTAGTTGAAGTGTACTCACATTTGCGTAGAGGGAGATTGGAAGACTAGTTCGGTAAAACCCACCCTCAGTACACCTGATTGAGATTCGAACCTTGATCTTCCCGTTATCGGCAGTCTGGTCTACTGCGAGAGTAGCGCGTTAGACCATGCGGCCGCTGAAGCGGGTTTGTTTTAACTGCTTCTTTTTGTTTAACTTTTTTTTCTTACGAACACACACAAAGTGCTTGAAGCAACACTCTAGATGACTAATATAATTATTTTAGTATGTACCGGTACCTGTTTGTTCGTGGAGAGCACTCTTCTAAACACAGGTGCGGTGGTCCACATCTGCTTCCATTCACACGGTCGCGGTCGCGTTCAGTTTTGGTTTGAGGCAATGTCATAGCCAAAATAAGGGGAGGGGTCTACCTATGTTTCCGTATTTATGTTCCTCCTTTACTTCCCCGCCCACCAACCCTCCGACTGTGTCCCGCTAACCATTCGCGCTATCAGTATATTTACTATACTGAGTTAGAAATGAAAAAGGAAGAATTTCAGAGGAAACGTATTCATATTTGCTTGAAAAAAAAGTGGGAGCCCGTCCAGAGGAAAATATCCTCAAAACATTCGACTGAGATTCGAACCTTGATTTTCCCGTCGTCGGAAATCCAGTTCAACACGAAAAAGACGTGTTAGATAAAGCGACCACTAATGTGAGTCAAACCAAAATGGTTAGCCTATTTAATATGTTTATATGTTTATTCTTAATCTTGAGTACTTAAACCACACTTTCTAAACAAACCCATTACATCAGTACGACTTTAAATTAATACACTTAAGGTTAGAATGTATGAAACGAGAGGAAAATGTAGTATTTTTGCGGTTTTTATATCAAAGTTTTTTTTGGTCAAAATAAATCAAATAATTCTCCAGTATAAACATAAAGTTTAATTTTCTTCACGTGACGACTTTAACAGTTGTTGAATATTTGTCAAGGGTACTCTGGAATTTAATGACAATTTTTTTTCATTAATTTTTTTCATCTAATGCCGCTATGCTCACGGCATGTATTAAAGAACTCTTAGTATTAATGATATCACCATGTAAAAAAATATTAACCTCTATATTTTTAATGGAGCAATATTTTATTTATTTTAACCAAAAATATGTTGATATAAAAGGTTAGAATGTATGAAACGAGAGGAAAATGTAGTATTTTTGCGGTTTTTATATCAAAGTTTTTTTTGGTCAAAATAAATCAAATAATTCTCCAGTATAAACATAAAGTTTAATTTTCTTCACGTGACGACTTTAACAGTTGTTGAATATTTGTCAAGGGTACTCTGGAATTTAATGACAATTTTTTTTCATTAATTTTTTTCATCTAATGCCGCTATGCTCACGGCATGTATTAAAGAACTCTTAGTATTAATGATATCACCATGTAAAAAAATATTAACCTCTATATTTTTAATGGAGCAATATTTTATTTATTTTAACCAAAAATATGTTGATATAAAAGCTACACAATCGGTTCTGGCACCAAGATATTCAATATTTGGTTATCAAGACGATCCGACACCTTAGTTCAGTCAGTAGCATGTCTACCTACTGAGATAAGGGTCCCGGGTTCGATTATCGGTACTATCGAAAAATTTATAATTGGTGAAATGTAGGTTTATCCTTTCTCGTTGATAAACTAACGGTTGGGGATTGGCTGTTGTAACTGTTCTAATCTTAAGTTAGATTATAAGGCATATGAAGCTACGATAGGCCTAGAAAGCCGGTAGTGTAAAATGTATAACGTGAATAAATAAATTGTTTGGTGCACCGCACAAACTTTCTCCCGCTTTTATCTTGAATTAGGCATTTACTAAAAACTCTTCAGTTTTGTGAAACGATATAATATGTCTATTTATGTAGAAATACTACACCAAAGAACATAAATGAAACAATATACACTGTTAATTAATTATATACTCTATGGTCTTATGAACTAGAAACATTGTTACAGAAAAAAGGAGAGAAGAGAAACTTCTTAATCCAGCAAAGAGCATAAGAATCTAATTCATTTTCAAAAACATGAATTAAAGAGTATATATATATGTGTATTTACTTAAAGCTCAGAAACTATTGGTTTTATAAAAATATAATTCAATTAAAAGATTTTAATCCTTATTAGTACTACAACTTTACAATGATAAGCTATTTCATATCTCAAATAATCGCGGAGAAATTATGAAAATTGGAAAAAAAAAATATCCGCGTTTCAAGTAAAAGTACCCTCAAAGTCATTTTCTGGAGAAAATGAAAGTTTCCATCTTGTTTATAATGATAAATAATGTCCATCTATAAAATGATCAAAATAGTTTAAGCGAATTTTAAGGAAACATATTTTTTCTCTTTTTACCCTTCAGTTAACTAGCCTTAATTTTAGGGTTAGATATTAATGCTAAAAGTCCCTCGGGGTACTTTATGAAAACACCAGGTACCAAGTCTTAGAACAATCGGTAAATGGTTTCGGCTCCAGCCTGAGGTACAGAGATACATACAGCATTGCAAGAACAACTTTTTGAGTTTCAGGGGGTCATAAATAGTGATGTGAAAAAAAGTATCGAAACTTTACTAATATCGATATTTTCCTTTCGATACGAGTATTTTTTTTACTGATTTTGGTACTCACACTCGGGTATCGGATTGGTATCTAAGGAAACAAAATTTTTGTTATCTTCACTCATTTTCTGTATGACAAGCAAGAAGAACTCTAACTTGTATGGTAAAACCTTTTATAATAGCCATAATAAAATACTATATATTATTATTTTCAAGTTCCAACACAAAACATAGAGGTGATAGACTAAGTATGGTTAAGTCATTTTAATCTTCAGTGTTTAAATAAATATTAAAATACAATTATGATTAAACATTTGAAATTATTATTATTACTAGATAAAATAAATATTTACAGATTATAATTTGATACCGATACATACTGTTATCGATACTTTTCTTTCAATATTAATACGGTATCGATATTTTTAATGAATACAGTATCGATACTTTTCTCTCGATACCACGTCTCTAGTCATGAAACGTCGACATTTATCAAAATCTCAGGTCCATTTTTTTTTTTACGATCACATTACTTTCTCGCTGAGATGTTGAGAGAAGGTAAAAACTGACCCAAGCCATAGGCTTAAAACAGTAATGGATGTAAAGTAAAGGTTAGCAAGACGAATCATATATACCAACATCGGTGGTCTTGGCGTAAAGTGCTCGCCTCAGGACCCGATGTTCTTGGGTTTAGACCCAACTGGAGTCAACGGATTTTTTGAGCGATGAAAATCTGTGACAAAACTTCCTTTGGAGGGGAATTAAAACAGTCAGTCCCATGTCGATTGTGACATATAAACGAACCCTAGAAAGTATTCGATAATCCCTTTCCCAGAAAATTGGTATGCTCTTTCGCTCTCACTCATATACATTCTCGCGTGCTGATATATATTCAGTCGGTTCAGAAAGTACACCTCGAATAAACAAATAAATAAAATAACCATACATAAAAACTAGGCTAGGTAATAGGCTTATCTCCTACAAATGCGATTTCGGATTTCGCGTGGGATTTGTTCCCTGTTATTTTTGTATATATTTTCAGAATGTTCAAAACTGGAGGTAGCGTGATTTGTGTCCATGTCTGTGCCAGGATATAAGATTTTTTTCCCCCCAAGTTTCTGTTTTTTCTCATAAAGATAGCATGCATGCTCCACAGGCCAAAATTAAAACTGAAACCATTCACGTGATCACAGTGCGCTATCCCCTCTGCAAAAAATGAATCAGATTTCAGAATGTTATGGGGTAGCTACGACACTTAAGTAATCGGTGTTCAAAGTTTCAGCTTTTTACCTTATTGAGATATTTGATAAACACTGGCCAGACAAACAGACACCCCATGGATTTTTATATAATTACATATCAGGGCTGTACTACTTGAAGTTAGCTAAGCGCCTCATTTTATATTTCTAGACAGTGTGCGGGCTACATGCGTGGAAATTAGACCTCTACAGTATTAATTTGTTTTTCATATAACTAATATATTCCTTTAAAAGTATTATAATAATTGATAAACAGTACAGTGCAGCAAATAAGGCATATAATAAATTCTATATAATTTCAGTCTGATCATTTTTAAGGAAAACCTGGATAAAATTATTTCTAATGTGTCCCGGGCCACAAAATATGCTTCCGGGCAATGTGTGCCCACAGTAAAGGGCAAGGGGAGGCACTTCCCTTCCCCTTTGGGATTATATTTTCTTTGAAAAGAAAACATTGTTAATATTTTTGTAATCTTCTACTGCCTCTGAAACTAGTCGAAAACGTGAAGTAATCTAAAATTATATTCTTTGAATTGCAAGCTATTGGTAAACTCCCGTTATACGCAATTTTTAAAAGAGTTTTGACCTAGTCTCTCGCGTGATTAAATGTGTACCATTCGCGGAAATCAGGATGTATGGATTTATACGGCATCGTTTATATATTCCATGAAATATATTAACGCATGCGTCTTGTAATTATGAAGATGTGTTTTGTCACGAATTCATGGTACGTAATTATTGTAGAATATAAGTGTTCTCGCACGGCAAAGTTTATCCTTGCCCAATGTGTAGGAACCGAGCGAAATATAATAGTAAAGACTAAAAAAAATACAATTAAATAAATAATATACGTATTTAGTTTGAGAATTTAACGTAATCTCGGCTGTCGCCTAGGGGTCTCAGAGTCGTAAGACCAGAATTTTACTTAGTTCATGGACGTGAATGTTGGGGTTCAAATCCTGAGAAAAGGGCTGCACAGTGGGTTTTCAACATGTGATTTTCCCATCTTTCTTCCTATATGTGCTTCCTTAAAGATTGCCCCCTTATCACCTCCTACCACCCCCTCCTGTTGTTTGAATTGTATAAACATTAGGTCATAGCAATACTTTACTTAGAAACTAGTTTATTTTCCCTGCGATTTGTATTTATAAAATACAAATACATTTTGTGACTAAAATTTACTTAAAAAATATATTTAATTTTTTAATTCTCTAGGTAGATTTAATCATTTTTTAACAACCTGCTTCGCTAGTCGCATTGTCTAAGGTGTCAGTCTTTTGTTTGACTAGACTGGTGATGAAAGAGATACGGGGGCTCGAATCCCTGTCGATTGTAATGAAGGTGGTTTTTCCAAAATGGCTTTTTACTCTCCCTCGACGCAAATTCGAGTGAAATTCCTCTAAATTCAACCTTTCTCCTCCCTTATTTCACTTAACGTAATTATTACAGTATATATATGCGTATAGCCTAAACTGGCAGTAAGACGCGTTGCTGAAAAATAAACTCTTCTAACAAGCTTGTAAGTTCCTTCCTATGAAATTAGGACTGTAGCTTAAATTCATACTAAATAATAAACCTAGAGCAAAGAATTGTATTATCTTATTAACATGATCAAACTTAGATAAAATATATTTATATATTTAGCTGCCACATATAATCTAACTAGATTTCCTGCATCCATAAATAGCCACTGAAACATTAGAATAGATCATAAATGTTAGTAAATAAATGACATTAACAGGTCATATTAATACCAGCATCGGTGGATTTGAGAACTAAACGTTAAGCTTATAATATATTTCGTTCGAATGAATTGAAAAATTACATCTGTACACAGGAATCGAACCCGGGATCTTTGACTTAGTGCCTTAATGATCTACCATTGAACTATCCAGGTATCGTCCTGTGTTCAGGGTCATTCTTCACTTATATTTTAAGGCAGCGTCTGTAATGAACGTGTGATGGTTCCTGGATAGCTCAGTGGTAGAGCATTGATGCGCTAAGCTAAAGGTTCCGGATTCAACTCCCGTGTCCAGGTGTCATTTTTCAATTCATTCTATTTTGAATCAGTTACGGCTGATCTCTGTAGCTATAATCATTCTTCCCTCAAACTTCGTCTTTCATGTACTTAATTGTATACCATTACTTTCTTCCATCCTTATATATTATGGTTTGCTGGTGATGGTAGGTAGGGTCTCAATACTTGGCTGGGTATACTACAGATTGAGGTTTTATTTTATCTCTCCTAATTTGTTTCCCAAATCCCCTACACGCAAATTCAGGCACATTTATTCTCAATTATGCCTTGTTAATTTCTAACGAATATGTATAAAAAAATCCAGATGCTATAGTAATGATTTGTCATCCATACTTCATAAAAATAAAACAGCTACTGCAGTGAAAGCTCCTTTATTCGGGCTAAATGGGGCCGAGTGTCATCGGGATTAACGAAAATCAGGATAGTTCGGAAATTATAGGTAAAATGCATTGAAACAATATATATTAATACAACTCGCCATTTATTTTCACAAAAACAAATGTACAAACCACTTGAAACGTGTTACAACCATTGTTCACCCATAAAAAATGAATGACTAAATGTTTGTTGTGGCCATTTTTTAATGGGGGACGCGGTCATACAGATGTTTAAACGCTGTTATCAATGCGAAATTTCAGTCAGAGTAAACCAGAAATCCGGATTAATGAGGGCCGGATAAACGATTTTCCACTATAATACCTATGATGTGGAGCTATTATCTAAACTCAGTTATGAGGTACGGAAACTGTATGTTGCATTGTATCAGTAAATAATTTAGAGGTATTAAAACGTTCGCTGTGTTTTCTTACTTACTCTATGGTGTTAAAGTTCATGGGTTCAAACCGAGCCGGGGTCGATGGATTTTTCCTGAGTGATAACAATCCGGATAACAACTTCCTTCGGGGTGGCAATAGAACCATCGGTCCCATGTCAATTTTGGCATCCAGAAGAATCCTAGAAATTACGTGAAAATACCTTTCTCAGCAAAAATTGATAGGCTCTTTCACTCTCACTCAGAGAAATTCGTGTGTTTTGAGATAAATAGTCGGTTAAGAAAGTGCACGTTAAATACCTAAAATAAATAAACACTTAATTACATTTTTTTGTGTATTGAATTTTCTAACCCAGGTAAGAATAACAAATTATACTTAAAGAAGCTTATTAGTCAAAATATTACATTTATTTCTTGGTGTTACACAACGATTCATATATAAAATAAAATATTCAAAACCAATTTCTTAATTATTTGAGAGATAAGAAATGAGAAATGAGAAGTGAGACTTAAAAAAAATCCTCCCTTTTTTTCTAGTTATTATGGGAAAAGAATTGTTTTTAGCCAAAATTAAATAAGACATTTCTCAAGTTCCGTTTATTTTTCTTCTCCTAGTAATCTTAAATGTTTCTTTAAAATTTCTCATGAGCATAGTGGAGTTTGAAGAGGTCTTTTTAAACGACGAGAAACAATCTCGATCAAATAATTATACGTTGCCCATGAAAAATATTTAAGAAATATTAAGGTCAGCGTGTGTAGAGAATTCAATTAAATGTATCTACATAAGCAATATAAATATAGGCTATATTTTAAAAAGCCAAAAATAAATTTGCCTTGATAACGGCAAAAAAAAATTCTTTAACTCGTGACAAAAGGTCAGTTTTTTTGCAGTTTTTTAGCCAAAATACAAAATATTGCTACATAGAATTTAATTTTCTTCACATGATGATATCAACAGTTGTTGAATATATGTTATGAGTATAGCGATATCAGACGATCAGTCTTTTTTAATCAAGAAAAAATGTTTGTCATTAAATTCCAGGATAGCCTTAATAGATATTCAAGAACGGTTGATATCACCATGAGAAGAAAATTAAGTTATGTTCTACTATAGCAATAGTTGATTTATTTTGTAAACAAAAAAAATTCTATCAAAACTACAAATAACACTGCCCTTAACTCACTTTCCTTACAGCCCAGAGATTTTCTTCTAGTTTCGTAACTTCGGGTGTGTGTGTGTGGGCACACGCCCAGTACCTTGCAGTGCGGTGCGGTAAGTCACCGGTCCAAAAGAGAGTGTAGAGTAGGTGCCACCAGGGGCACTGCCCTCCAAGTCTCACCCACATGCCTAGACGTACGGGGGAATGACTATACCACTTACGAGACAAGCTCTTGTTTACAGAACGTTTTATCTTCATAGGCTCAAAGGCTTATTCAGAATAAACTTTTACGTGCAAACACAACGACCAGACTTCACAACGGTTTAATTTACTACTCGATTACCTGCATCGGTGGTCACGTGGTCTAAACGCATCACTTCCATGCTAGACTGAATCGCCAGTGATGGGGAGATCAGAGTTTGAATCTCGGTTAGGTGTACAGTAGCCCTATGGCTTCTTTGGTGCTGACTGACAGCTGACAGCTGACTTCTGACAGTCAATATTTTGGTATATACCTAAATTTTGAATGTCAGAAATGACAGCTGCTAAACACATGTTTTTTGCGAATCATATGGTTCGGCGTAAGGATACGTAATTTGATCTGGTAACTTTTTAAAGCTGTCAATCAGCACCAAAGAAGCCATGGATCTACTGTACTTAGGATAATTTTTCCTGAATGTTTTCCCACTCAATCATTCTCTTTCTCTCCGAGTAAATGCGGGTACATTTCCTCCAAAATGCTACCTTACTTATACCTAGCAGACTAACTTAATTAAGATGGGAAGGAGGTGGTTGAGAGTTAAGGTCAGTATTTTTGAAGTTTTTATAAGAAACAACTCTTTTTGAAAAAATAAAATCTAGTAGATACCCTTAGTTAATTTTCTACACACGTTAATCTCAACAGTTGTTGAATACCTGTCATGAGCTCAGAAATATTTGATGTGAATTTTATTAAAGGAAGAAAAAAGTCAGCTATTTTAGAAATGCGTCTACAACCCATTTGGGTTGTACTTTTAAGTACAAATTATGTTAGTATTTTAGGGATAAAGAAGGTTGAATTTAGAGAAAGAGTAAGCGCATTTTTACTAAGGAAGAGTTGAAAACCATTTAGGAAAAACGCTCTCAGTACACCCAACCAGGACTCAATTCTCAACCTCCCCGTCATCGGCCGTCTAGTCTGTTGCAAGAGTGACGCCTTAGACCATGCGGTCACCGAATCAAGCTATAGTCCTGTTAAATTCCGTGACGCCTGCGAAAAATATTTATGAACCGATGTGATCACTAGGCTATATGAATAAAATTAAACTGAACGGATCTAATGGAGCAAAATCTTATATATTATGGCCAATTTTTTCTTTTTAATTCTGCCTTTAACTCGCGTTCCTTTTCATTACACCTTAATAAATGAATATAACACTAACGCCCCTAAAGTTTCGTTTACACCATGCAACCATTTTTAAAACCTCGTGTTTTTGATGTATTAAAACATTGTTTTCGTGTTTCATAAAGCTGGCTACAAACGATATTATTTGGTCAAGCGGATTTGGTGAGAGCAAACCCAATATCAGGTCGTAGGTAGATATTGTCATCTGACATGATTATCAATTTCATGTTGGGTGGCCAGCTCATCCGACCGCCTGCTTTTAGCGCGATCCCAATCATGAAAAGCAAATATAAACTGATGAAATCAGGCGCTAAGTCAGGCCGTGTGTAGTCACACGTGATTTGGTCCGGCTGACTGTCGGACCAACAAGCCAGATCGTCTGTAGCCCACTTAACAAGTTAAATACGTTACCCCTCCAGTGTCGGTAAGGATCAAAGAAAAATAGGTTAATTTTGTTTTATAATATGTTGCACCTGTTCAGGACTTTTTACATTATGTAACAAGTTTGATAAACTGTTCTTTCACTGGAATAGCATCTTTAAAATAGGTGTTTATTTCTATCTATTCAATTTCCAATCAAATTAATTAGGTACTCAAAATCTTGGTTTATCATCCGAACAAAGTTCCTAAAACTGCCATTAGTTCTGAGTTCCCTAGTCAACAGGTCATGGTCATCACGTTGAAGATTAGTCAAAAGGTCACTCGCACAGTATTTAGCTCATAGGAGTAGAGATGGTACAACTCAAAATAGTCTTTTAGCCCTGCCCCCCCCTTTTTTTAACAACACTACACAAACCGTGGCCGCATGGAGAAAATCCTCCTCAGACGCTCTGAGAGAGACTAGATGAATTATTATTATTATTATTATTATTAGCACCGCGTCTTACTACCCGTTCGGGTTATATGCACTTACGCTAATGTGTAATGGTTTCACATTCACAAGATGTCTTGTCAGAGGTGAAGGAAGGGTTTGGTAATCAGATAAATCTGTGCCGGGACCGAGGATTAACCCTGGCCGCGACTAGATGAAACATCTTATAATTTGTAAGACAGTTTTTAGTCGTTTTCGTCAGTGTTATATAACAAATGTTATACAACACTCAAATGTAACAAGCTACAAAATAATATTGTTATAACCCGCTTTGGTGGCCGCATAGTCTAACGTGCTACTATTGTGTCAGACTAAATTGTCTATAGATGAGTAGATCAAGGTTCGAATTTCGGTTGGGTATATTGACGGCGATTTTTCCAAAATAGTTTTACGCTCTTCCTCCACCCAAATGCGGGTACACTTCTTCTGAATATAATATTTCTAATCCCTAAAACCATTGGCTTAATTAGATCACAAGTGCATAACCCTAACGGGTAGTAAGAAGCGGTGCTAAAAAAAACATTGTTTTGCCTTCTTTTTTTGTAACATAGTGTTAACGGACCTTAAGACGCGGCAAAAGAAATACTACGGGGATAAAGCCCATTTGGTTGATTCTAGGGGGGAACGAAGTTCACTTTCTCGATTCTAAGCGACGTCGTTTTCCCCGTTTGACCAATCATAAATATATTCTACTTTATATGTGAAATATATCTCTGTTGAGAGCCTGGCCATTGAATATTCTAAACCTACTGAGTGATGAAAACATTTTATAGCTACAGTTTGAACCAAATCTGTTCAGCTTGGCAACACTCCATGTCACGCCACTGAATAATAACTTTAGTGTTAAACGTATTAATGGGGAGGGGAAGGGGGGAGTGGGAGGGGGAGGGGGGACATTCTCATAAAAAACACTCTTTAAAGATGTTAGCGGGCCATCCACAGCCCGTGGGCAGCGATTTTATCACCACCCTTGAGGTAATAGACATGGAGACCACCTGGCCCGTCATCTTCAACAAAACAACTTTATTAACCCCTTCCCCTCATCCATTCCTCTTTAGCACAACACATACACACACAAAAGAAAACAACATTTCACCGATCTCGATAAGTGGACTGTAGTCCTTGGCTGTGTCTTCCTTAGCCGACAAAAAGTACCTGTGACGTCACAGTTCAGATATTGACGTCATTTATTTCCCTCTGTCACAGATTTTTTTTTTTTAGTTCACTGCTAAAGCTTTGTTGAAATTTGAAACGACTGTTCATGCTTTACAATATACCAGATATTTGTCTATAATAATTTTTATTAAAATCTGGATGAGCTAGGCCTATACCGGTTAGGCCATGAACCACAAATGGGGTATGCAACTGACGAAAGTTTAGGAAGCACTGAATCCTAGTCGAAGTCAATCCCAGAAGAGTCACCTACTGTAAGTGTCGCAACTGGAAGTCAAACCCAGAACCTTCTCTTTTGAGGGAGAGGACTGGTGCACCTTTGCATCGCCCGTCGGACGCTCATACCGAATACCTTCGCCGACGTGCGGTGAGGTGTGTTTTACTAATCAATCGGGGAGATCGTGAAACTTAAAGACGTGTCAGTTTGCCGCGCCTGCTTCGCTGACGGAATTTCACTGATGAATGGATGGCATCAATTCAGCTGCAGCTCATGATAGTCGGAAAACAGACCTAGGAATACTGTTGTCTTACTTTTTTAAACTGCCCCTCCCCCTCTAACCCCTCCCACACTCTGGATTTCTACCATTTAAATTGTAACCACCCACTTCAGGGGCTACATGTTCTAAGGCATCACTCTCGTAATAGAATGAACGGCCAATGATGGTGAGATTGGTGGGGTGTACTAAGGGTGGTTTTGCCTAAATGGGTTTCCACTCCTACCCCACACAAATGTGAGTACACTTATTCTAAATTCAACCTTACTCCTCCCAAACCCATTAGTGCATATACGTATAACCCGAACGGGTACTAAGATGTGTTGCTATAAAATAAAAATAATAAATTGTACTTACACTCATGGGTGGACAAGTGGACAAATGTGTATGTTTCATATTGTATGATTTTCCCTTAAAGAAGAGGTCAGTGTTCGAATATTGACCGGCCGTACCGTGTATTTTTTTCCTAAAATGATATATCAATCAACTTTCTATGCTAGCTGTAGAGATGAGGGAAGTATACGTTTAGAGGAAATATACTCATATTTGTGCGGAAAGAAACCGACAAATTATTTAGTAAAAATTATTCTTAGCACACTCAGCTGGAATTTGAACCTTGACCTGCCCATCTTCACCAAACAGGCGTGGATTCAGGGAGGGGGAGAGAGTCAAAGGGTCAGTTGGCCCCCCCTGTGAAAGCTAGAAAATTAATATAAAAACAAAATTAAATTTCAAATTTTTAAAAGAAAATACAACACAGATAGCTTATACAATTTTTTGTCTATTTACGCGCAATCACCTCTTAACACGGACACACACGTGCGTTATTCATCCACGTTTATTCAATTTTAGATATAACTCACACAAGTGTGGAAAATATATTAGTTTTCATGTACGAGTATTTGTCGTGCATACCGAGTAACTAACATTGTTCCACATAGAGACGATAGACTACCACACATCAAAGAAGACTAATAATCTTCTCAGAGCAGTTCATCCACGAATACCGAATATAACGTATGTGTGGACAGCTGGAGAGATGGGACTGTGTGGTACTCTGCCCTTCTGGAAATAATTTGCCCCTCTCTGGAATAAATTCCATCCCTCCCCCTAGATATATTTCAAATCCTCTGATACTATCAAATATGAAGCTGAAAGATGGCCTTAAATAAAACTCTAAATGAATTCTAGATGCATTCTGTTGTCAAAAATTTGTCGGGGAAGAGCGCTTTAAATAACTATTAGACTAGAGGCATTTAACTGGCAGAAAACGTCAGGGGAGGAAAGCTATAAATAGCGTCCAACGTTATCCAAATTTCATAAATGTCTAGGGGAGGACAACACTAAATAGCTTCTAGATGCATATCATTTTGAAGAATTTTTGGGCGAGAACCACCCCAAATAGCCTAGTCTCTGAAATAATTAGATTTTCAAAATTTTGTCGGTGGAAGACCTTTTCAAAGATTATCTTATAGAGGTACCTAACTATCCTAAAAAATTAAGGTGAGGATCACACTAAATAGCTTCGATGGGTATCCAAATTTCAAAATGTGTAGGTTAGGAACACTTTAAATGATGGCTTATTATTTATAAAATAATCTATTTTTTTTTTTAAAAATCAAGGTAAAGACTACTCATAGCTTCTAGACTGAACCATTTGCAAAACATTTTTGAGAGAGGGCCACTCCAAAAGAATAGTTCATAAAAACCATCTGATAAAAAAATTGATTGGATATCATGGTTTAAAATATACATAAGATCAAATACGAATGAGAAATTATTAAATGGCTTTAAACAGAAATCTAACATTGTAAGTAACTATATTATTTATAATTATGAACCCCACTATGAAAATGATCTGGATGTGCCCTTGCCGGCAAACCAGACTAAATGAAAATGACTGAAGGGGACGGCCAGACTGGGCAAGCGAGCGACTAAGATATAAAATAGAACACATTGGTTGTAATGAGAGGCGGCCAGACTGCAGCGAGCGCGCGCGCTTGAAAGATAGAACTGGTTTTATTTTTCAAGCGCGCTCATCTCGACTCGTTACAGTCTAGTTTACAGGCGCTAGACAGTATTATTATGCGTGGGTTCATTGAGTGCTAGAAAAACTTCTCATTTTGACATTTGTATTACTATCGTTAAATTCAGCACACTTGCTACTAACGGCCTAATTTAATTGGTAAGATTATAAACCATACCTATATGTATATATATATATTTATGTATAAAACTGACATGTTAAAATACTTCATTATTATCAAAGTAGGCCTTTACAAATAAGAATCACCATTATAGTGGAAAGAGAATGGGAAAACCACAACAATAAACCACTTGTCGAAAACCACCCTCATTTCACTGAGCCAAGATTCAAACCTCTGCCTCCTCGTCAACAACTATCGAGAGCTATCTGCTAATCACGCGCTTGTCGGTCTGGCCGTACCATAACACCATGGTTACACCTGCGTGGGTAGTGAGGGTACACTTTATATGTATTTAACCTTTTTCATCCTTACCTCATTAGGGTGTACAGCTAGGATGGATGGACGTGGAGTACGGAGAAAAATAAATACTACTTGCTGGTTTGTATTCGATAGCTCACACAGTTATTCTTTTATATGCACTTTGTAGTGGTGTATGTGTTTTTAATAATATTTATCGTGTACTTTCTAAATATAGCCGACTCATATATAAGGACACGACTTACAAAATAGCTTAAACTACTTCTAAACTAAAAATCCAGTTTTGTTTTATATATATATATATATATATATTGCTACCAATCTTATTACTTTGAATACTTATAGTGGCTTTTATAAATACAGTAGAGCTTTGGCTAACCTAACTTCGCTTAACCGAAACCCGAGCTTGTCAGAACGCGGTTTTTTAGTCGAGATGATGTTTTTATGTATCTACAAGGAATAAATGGAGAACACTATTACTAGTGTAATGCTTATGACAATTTTTTAAGTGTAGTACATAATATTAGGCCTATGTATTACATTTTCAATACATTTTAATATCACTAACCATATTTCCGAATAAATGTTTATTTTTACCACCACAACTCAAATTCACAAATCATCCAAAATTTGAATTATCCGAAATCAGTTCCACTCCATTTATTTAAGATAGTCTACTTAAGATAGTATATTTAAGATAATTCTACTGTACACATATTATATTAGCACATGACTTACAAACTAGATTAACCTAGGGCAGTAGGCCTGATCTTAAACAACCAACCCTAACGCCTAAATATTTACTGACTGGATAATAGGACAACCTTAACCCATACAAAAATACTAATTATTTTATTTAACACAGCCCAGAATCAAATTTAGGGTCCTATAGACTATGTCTCACAAACCTGCTTTATAAAAGGAACCATTAATTGAGCGGAAAAGATAAAAGGGAGATGAAACCCGAGTTGAATTACATATTTTTTCAGTTTTCGGGAAAAAAAATGGTTTTGACCAAAACAAATTAAATATTGCCTCAGTATATATGTTTAGTTTAGATTAGTTCTCTACACACAATAATCCTAATGGCTTTATAATATCTGTCATGGTGATAATGGCATTAGAATAAAAAACTTTTTAAATTAACACAAAAAGTACTTGTCAAATTAGGAAATGCCAGAAACATATTCAAACACTTCTTAGTACTGTGTGTAGAAAATTAAATTAAATATATAAGAAATAATTTATTTGGTTTGACCAAAAAATGTGTAAAAAAAATTATGGACCTCACCTTCCCTCCCACTTTAACGTGGGCATGTAGGATAAGCGAGGAAAGGTAAGTGTTTTTGAAGTTTGTATAGACAAATACCTTTTTGGTCTAAATAAATGAAATATTACTCCAGTAGAAACATAAAGTTTAATTTTCTTCACATAGGGGAATCAACAGTTGTTTAATATCTGTCAAGGGTGTCCTGGAATTTAATGACAACATTTTACCTTGATTTAAGAAGTTTGTCATCTAATGTTGCTATGCTCATTACAGATATTCAACGACTGTTGGTATCACCACGAGAAGAAAATAAAACTCTATGTTTATACTAAAGAAATATTTTGTTTATTTTTACCAAAAAGATGTTTTGCTATAAAATTGCAAAAACACTTACCTTTTCTCGCGTCCTCTACATTCCCATATTAAAACTCACCGTCATGTTTCCTTTCCTTCAAGGACCGCCACTGACCCGGTGGATGATCGCCAAAGTTAAATTAAAGTAAAAAAGAACGTTGAACAGCATATATGACACAGTTTTATTTTTCTGACCGGCATAAAGGTCATTTGAGAATGGTAACGGTATTAGTCTCGGATCGTGTGGAACATGTCTGCGTCCCCGTTATTCATTCAAGAACTTGTTCATTCAATAGTTTTACCCATTCACAACTTGAAACGCAGATCAAACTGAGCCATGCCAAACCGTGTATCGTTATATAGTTGTAGCTGATTCGTGACTGATTTTTATTTGTTCGTGACCCTCACGGGTAGACACGTGGACTAGATGGTAAGCTCATATAGTCTGGCTTGCCAGTGACGACCAGCTAGGGCTTTGAGCCCCAGTCGAGTGTACCCGGTGTTTTTTTCTCCTAAAGAGTTTCCTGTTCTACCTCCGTGAAAATGCGAGCACATTTTCTCTTAATCTTATATTATATTGTGTTGAGCTAGACTGCCAAGAACGTGGAGGTCGAGATTTGAATCTCAGTCGGGTGAACTGGGGTGGTTTACCTCTAAATGGTTATTAATTCTCCCTCCACGCAAATGTGGGTTCACTTCCTCTAAATTCAACCTCCCCAATTCCTAACTTATTAGCGTAATTATTACTTAAGCGTATAAACCAAACGGGTAGTAAGATGTGGTGCTAAATAAAAAAAATATATTTTAAATTAACGTACCGGTAACTAAAATGTGTATAGCCTGATCTTAAATTCATGAAAGAGAGAACACTTCTACATTGTCATAATAATTACATATTCAAACGGATTTCACAATATGAAGAAATATTAGAGAATAACCCATGAATATGATATAGTGGTCAATGCACCTGGACCAACATATGGGTCCTGGGTTTGATTCCAAGATGCTGTCATAGGTAATTTTCCCGAAAGGGGAACTAAATTAACGGTCACCAGTGTTTGGTTATTTAGGCTTTAAGTTAGTTTTGAGAGTTTCCTCTGGTCCCACAACTTCTATATTCACTCACCATCACCTCTCATCGGAACATGGAAAGCGCCTCCACGTAAAGGAAGTACGATTAGTACATTCGGGAGTCTCTTGGGCAACGATACGTTAGTTCTGGATTATCTTTTTCACAACCTGATCTACGAGAAATGTATACTAGACTGGCATACCCTTGAATTACAAAACTTGGCATCACTATTGGTTATGCTCATTAAAAAAATCACTTATGGCCTCGTCTGTGGTCCAAATAGTCAAAATGACACTTAAAACGATGGCAAACAACCGCAAATAGGCTTAAATTTAAATCTCAGATATGTACGTCATTATTGGGTCATCAAGCTTACGGTTGAATTGCTGCAGCTCTCCACTTTTGTCTATCTTGGGTCAAATTTTCTTACATCTTTGTACCTTTTTCTATTAACATCCCTCACTTGTTGATATATTTACTCCAATCTTGGTTTCCCTCTTGAATTTCTTCCTTACACAAAACCTTCTAAAATTATCTTCGTCATACTATCATGTCTCAGTGTTTATCCTATCATGTTAGTTCTTCTTTGCTGTATTACTTTCCAAGGTTTCCTTTCTTTAGTTGCTTTTCTTAGCACTTCTGTATTTGATACCATCTTCATTCATTTTTTTTATTGATTTATTTTTCTGTAACATCTTGTTTCAAATGCTTCTAATCCTTTCCTTTCAGTTGAACCAATGTTCCACGTTTCACATCCGTAAAGTGCATCGCTCCATATATGCCTTTAACAACCTTTTCCTGATTTCCAAATTTATACTAGTCGTAATGTCTTCTTGCTATGAAAAACTTTCTTTGCATGTGTTATTCTACTTATAGTATATTTTTTGCTTCTGTTATCTTCAGCTAATTTACTTCCTAGGTAACTAAACTCCACTGCTTGCTGTAGCCTTACTTCTTCTAGTTCTATATTAATTTTACTGATTTCTCCTTTACCGCACATCACGACTTTTGTTTTCGTTTTGTTGATCTTAATATTTTAATGCAATTTTCAGTATTTTATCCATTATTATCAGTAGTTCTTGAAGATCCTCTTTACTTTCAGCACAAACAAAAATGTCATCAGTAAAACGAAGTGTGTTTATAAGTACGTGTCCTATATCAACACACAACTTGCAAATTAATTGGAACCTATAACCAGGTAGTCGAACTTAAACCAGAACCAATAACAAAAATTACCAGTTATTTTTAGAGAACCATATCTGGAGCAGGTACCCAACATGTAAATTGTTCAAGAACTAGAACAGAAATTAATAAATATGTTTCATAGTGGTAGCTACATACTGGTTTATAGCAGTTCTTAAATATTCTAAATATTTATAACAAAACAATTTATAATTGTATTTTAGACCCTTATTTGTTTAACTTTTGTTTAAAAATATTAAATCTCCTATTTTTTAGTAATTTTTTAGGATAGAATATTCATTATTAAGGGATTGTAAAAATTTGATGCGCTTTTAGCATTGAACACTAATAGGTTTTGATTATTAAAGAATGACTACTGTCACATTGTATAGTATTTTCTCACTTTACTCTTCAGGCTGAAGTCTTTGAATGGTGGCAGAAATGGATAAAAGGGGAAATATTAAAAAAACTGCGACTGAGAAGTGTGAAATAATATCATCTAAACAAGCGATTAATATCGATCTGACATGAAGCTGTGATTATTATAGTAAAATTATCTATAATTCTTACCTTCTTTTAAATTTTAGTTTTTCTTTTAAATATCAGTAAACTATTGTGGCTTCAATTATATCACTAATCAACTAATTATCAATTCAATGTGCTAGCAATTAAAACTAATTATAGAATACATATTATCTAAATGTTTGGAGCTGTTTTCTTTACGTTATTCTTATTATGTCTGTTTTCGTATTTGATCATATTCATTATAATTTATGTATTATGATGAGAATAAAAAAGGACGCACAACGGGGAAATATAAAATATAATTTAAAAATCCATTCAAAAGATAAATCAAGTTTATTAACATAATATAACGCCAAAAAGAAAACTCAAGGAGGGAGAGAGATCGTTAGAAAATATAACTTGATGAAAGAATTTACTTCTCTGCCATCTAGTGGTGAGTGTTGGAGTTATATACTTCTTATTAGTTCAAGAGAAAAGCTCAAAAGACGTTACCTTTCTGTCAACTATGTCAAAGTCGATATAATATAGGTGTAGTCCTTAATATATATTTTTAACTTATGTAGGGATATAGTTGATTGTTTATATTAAGAATAGGACCATGTATCCTTAAAAATATTTGAGTGTTTAGGTATCAGACTCAAGATTTGTTTTGATTCTTTTAAATTTTGATTTAGAATTAGTTTTAGACTTCTTATACTGCTTTTTGGTAAATTATCCCAATATAATTATATGACAAATTTAAAAACAATACCCCACACCATTAATTTAGCAATTAACTGAATGTAGTAATTTTTATCATGAATGGGCTACAACCAAACAATGTTAACATTTTACTTCCTGTCTCAATTTTCTATATTATCTTTAAAGCGTATAACCCGAACGGGTAGTAAATAAAAAAATGTATATATCAACTTAAGGATTAAAAACCTGCTTTGGTGGCCACATGGTCTTAAGCAATACTCTTGCACTAGATTATACTGCCGATTACGGGGAGATCATGGTCCGATCCCGGTTGGGTGTACTAAGGGTGGTTTTCCCAAGATTGTTTCCCATGCTCTCTACACGTAAATGTGGGTGTACTTAATCTAAATTAAATCTTTCTCATCCATAGACTCTTAGCTAATTGGTGCAGAAGCGTATAACCCGAATGGTACTAAGACGCGATGCTAAAAAAATTAATCAAAATAATCATGTAAACTTATTTAGGTTCAATATATCTTATAATATTCGTATTAGAGATTTGTAGTTAAATTTATGATTTGGATACGCAACAAAATCGATCTATATTCAGTTTATATATTTTATAAATTTCGTAGTAATTAGTATTTTGTTTAACAAACAAAAATCTACTTAGAAAATTATAATTATTAATCTCAGTGTGTGCTGTGTAGACTTTTAAAATAAACTGAATTGATTCAAAATGTAATCGATTGTTTATGTTTGTAATGGTTGTTTATTATAATGGACTATACTCTGTTGAGGGCAAGTAGAATTTCAGTGCTTTCCAAATGAAAAAAATTCAATAACAAAACGTGCCTTTAAACTCGCCGAAAAGTAACTAGGAGCAATTTCATTAGGGCGAAGGAACTTTATTAAGTGAGGTTATATAACATGAAATTATTTAAAGATGGGTCGTATCTATTTTTTTCTAATCCAATTATCGAATTCTAATCTAGAATTATTTTCAAATCTCTAATACTTATAATCCTTGAGTATTCAAAATATAATATATTCTAATCAAAATTAATTAACAGGAAATTAAGCTCTGTTTTATTTTATAAATCAACATCATGAACGATACATATTTATAAAACGGTTTTCTAACACTGAATAGGCTTATATATTCATTTTTAGTGTATTGCTTCATAAATAAAAAAGAAGACTTAATCTCTAGAGTGAGTTTATTCTTTCTGTAAATTTTGTTATTTATAATGGTAATTTAATGTTTAACTAAGGGAAGCAGAAATGGCATATCTCTCAAATTACACACATTTGTGTTAATAATTATAACAATTGCATGAAATTCGGATTTCAAGTCAAGGACCTCCTATTATTTCGTTTTGTTACAATACTGCATTTGAATTTACTCCTGCATGATTTATAGTATACTTTTTGCAATACACGACGGTATGCTAACTTGCCCTAGTATTTTATCTCACGGCGTATAGTGCAGAAAAATATGTAGTAAAGGTTGTATCACGTTATCTATGAAGGAGATTGTTAGTGATTATCATGTCTGACACTGAACAAGTCCGAAATTCAATTCCAACGGGCTTTACTTTCAGTGTAACCCATCCCTTTCCCCCGAAGATAAAATGCACATTTTATTTTTAGATAATGAGGGGATGGAAAAAAATGCACATGTATGGGAGAAAAAACACCCTCACCCACCCAGGAGTATTTTTTTAAATTAAAACTAGGGACTGGTATACATCACAATTGACTAACAAAGCAGGGACTCCAGAAATGGGTATAGAGGCTACAGGGGTGACTCGAAATACCCCCAAACATTGGGTAGTATTTAATGCAAATATTGTACCTCATTTTCAAAAAAGGAATTTAATTTTTACGTATTTTCCAGTACTTTTATCACACTTTGCCACTACTTTCGCAACACTTAACAAGAAAAAATTGGTTCAGGTCAAGTGTGTGTCTTATAATAATTATTTATGTATCATTTTGCTACTAAAATAAGAACATGGTATGAAGGATTACGAAAGTTACTAAGACTATGCAATCACACAGTCATACGCGGATCTTCAGCTGTCACTTTAATATACAGTGTAAATATCAATAAAATATTACCAGTATTACGGTTAGAATAAATATTTTACAATGTCAGCCGCAAAAATATAGGTTTGCAATTCTTTCAATCTACCCTTCCTACCTTGAACCTACTATATTTTATGAAAAATAAATACACAACAAAAATAATACAATTAAAGAATAAACCCTCTTTATTCTCGTATACTCAATTAATGTTGAGTTTACGAGTAAATTACAAAAATTTCAAACCCCGTGTGTACGATTTATATTTGACTTGCGATCCCGTGACCTTATTTCTATATATTATAACAAACTTGACTAGCTACGATGTGATGATAGATGGTATCTACATTTTCTTGTATTGATAATGAAAATATTGTTAACAGGATCTCCTCAATACCTCTCCTCACGTCTTGTCCCTCTTCATGCTCAGAATAATCTTGGTACCCCCCTCACGTGACACCCACACACTCTCCATCCCTCTTCACCAATCCAACTTCTATTCTCTCTCTGTGTTGTTGGAGCTCGTTCCTGGAATGCTCTTGATCTAAATATTAAAACTGCTGCCACTATAAAATATTTTCAGAATATCCTGAACAATGTCAGCGAGCGGTCTCAATCGTCGATGTGAGGGGAAATGTAGGGACACGGTAAGAATGTGTGTGTGTGTGTGTGTGTGTGTGTGTGTGTGTGTGTAGAATAACATTATTGTTATTATCATTATTATTACTATTAACATACCTAATCACCAATTTAATCAATATATTTCCTACCTCTAATATTTAAATGTTATTATCCGTTTACGGTTTTTATTTTTGTTAATATAATCGATATCAATGCTGATAGATTTTCATTACTTTCTTTTATCATAATTATTCCTTATCATTTTTATTACTACTTTTCTTATCTTGTGGTAATTGTCTGTCTCATTATTTATCGATGATTATTTATTTTCTTATGTAATTATGTTTGTATGTGAGGTACTTGTGTACGTATCAGTGCTGGCCTTTTATAGGTCTTGTGAATGTTGGCCAGCACTATATTAAAGTAAATTTAAATTTAATTGAAACTATTACTAATATTATTACTAATGTATGCTAAATCATTTGCTATTAAAATATATTCGCACACCACCAATATATTTTTAACCCCTTGTGGTATACCTCAGTTTCTAATTTAGGTCCTCTTTCTTTAATGTGTTTATTGATTTCATTAATAAATACTCACAACTCATCTAGTTATTTATTCTTTGCGGATGATGTAAAACTATTTAAAACTATCAAATCAATAATTTCAGATTGTATAGTTTTACGAAACGTTATAAATGGTATTTTACGATGGTTTCTTGAAAATGGAATGTCTATCAATAAAAGATCTGGTTGTTCTGCTTGACTTCTACTTTCACTATCATGTTGACCAAATAATATCTCACTCATTGAAATTACTTAGACGTATTAAATTTATAGCCTCTTCATATAAGAAAGTTGACCATTTTATGTCGCTACTCTGCCTTGGTTAGATCTAAGTTTGAATTATTCTAATGTTGCTTGGAATTCCATTACTTTAACTGATTCTCTAAGGTTGGAAAAAGTTCAACGTATGTTTGTCGCTACTTTCTATGATAATTTCTTTCTTAACCGGATCTATTATGATTATGACAATATTCGAAACGTTTTTTGGGATCCAAACTATCTTCTCAAATAGAATGTTTATGCCCTTTTTGTTTTTAATATTTCCAATAAAACATTTTTTGTCGATTTTTACTTAACAATATAGAAACAACAAACTATATTGTGGGATCCTTAGGATACACAATTTTATAACAAATTTTAAAAAACAAGACACCGATATTTTCTTTGATGTACGCTAGTCTAAGGCGTCACTCTTGCTATATATTAAAATACCAATGATAGGGAGATAGGTGTTCGAACCCCGGTCGGGTGTATTGAGGGCAATTTTCAGTAAATGGTTTTCTACTCTCCCTCCACACCAATTCATGTAAATTTCATCTAAATTCAACCTCTCCCGTCTATAACTCATTAAGATAATTATTAGTACATATATGTATATCCTGAACACGTAGTAAGACGTGGTGCTAAAAAAAAAGACGCTTGCGAAGAAATGTTGACCCGAGCACTTCTCGTCAAGAGCAATACATTACAAAACTCGGCTCAAGTCAGTCGCCGGCTTTAAGGTTACACGCATATGTACCCCACTAATTATGCTAATGTGTTAGTGATATGGATGGTGAGATTTAGAGGAAATGTACCCACATTTGCATGGAGGTAGAGCGTAACCCATTTAGGAAAAAACACCATCAGTACACGCTACAGGTATTCGAACCCCTAATCCACCGTCAGTCTTTTGTAAGAGTGACGCCTTAGGGCTTAGACCACGTGATCAAAGAAACGGTTCAGTAAAATGTTATCAATGATGATTAAAAAATATATATGCTTGTATTTTCTAAGAGATGCATCCTACCAAAATACTACTAAGTTATAGTTAAATGCTTCGAGAAAAAAATAAAATAAAGCTTTCAAAACGGGCGTAAATATACCGTGTGAAGAATTTAATCTCTTTTGTCTAGACATGTGTTTTCATAAACCGGTAGCCGTTGGGCAAGCTCGGAGGTTTGACCTTTCTTGTGCATGTCGGCGGCTGCGGCGAAGTGAAAGTGACACCGAGTGCGAGATATAACCCGGTCAGTCCAGTTCCTCTTCTCCGTGACGAAACGTTCACGACGACGGTGAAACTGTGAAGAAGATGAGGCGAGAGAACCTCATCTGGCAGAGATCCAAGCTTGCCCTTGTCGGCTACAACTTTCCAGGAGTGACGTTGCTTGGTTTGATGGGGGGACCTTTGACACACGTGTACCCGCTAGAGGGCGTTTAAATTGTTCGCATAGAGATAGTTTTTACTTTCTCATTATCTACCGTATGGTTCATACAAGTAGAAACTTTTTTAAGGCAGATACAAAAGTACCATTTTCACGTATTTTTATGTTGACAGCAAAAAAGTTTGTATTTCCCAAAAGGTTCTTTCTACCAGAATTATATTTATATGTAAAGGATCTTTTACTATATTTTAAATAATTTAAAAGCTATTATTTCAAACAGTTAGTGAAATTTGATTAAATAACACTCATTTGTATAAATGAACCCAAATAATACCGTATAGGCCAGATCAAAAGTCTTCAAAAGTACTTGTGGTACGGCCAGACATTTGTGTATTTTTCTTGGTATTATATAAATACACATAAATATAAATAATATCTTGATATGGAAATTCGTATTAAAATTTGATCTGCTTTGAAACAATTTGTTTGTAAATTATGAAACATTTAGAAATGTATGTAGATTCATTGAAAAATATGATAAATTTGCAATTTTCTTGTTTAGATTATATTTATATATTTGTGCTCTACGAAATCTAATATTCAATATTCAAAGTGAAAGTAAAACTAATGTAAATATTTTTTCAATGATTATTGTATCTTTTACCCACAAATGTATTTAATTAAAAAATCCAATTTTTTCTTATTTTGTTCAAAAAAGATGAGAAATAAATACTTTCTTGATGACCTTTACTTTTGCAGATATAAATCGTATGTGTGTTGATTTATTGATTAAGTAGAACTTATAGTTTCAAAGAAAAGCTCATTCGATATCAAGAGTTGAACAGAATAATGTGTGTATGTGTGTGTGTGTGTGTGTGTGTGTGTGTGTGTGTGTGTGTGTGTGAACATAGTTCTGTTCGGTAGCCAAAACTTTTGATTTGTTTGGGTGTTAGGAGTAAATAATATCTTTTAATTTAAGAGCTCATCTCATGGATAATTAATCGATAAAATAGGTACAATATCGTTGTATAGCAGCAGCCATTATGCGCAAGGACTGGGGTAAGAGGAATAGCTAGTAGTGTATTATTTTTATCATTTAACTAATACTTTTCTTGTTTACTTGAAAAACAATTTAAAGAGACTCTTAGCTGCCTATGTCATTTCCATGAGGAGATATATAATTATATAAATAAACTATGGAAGATTTGAAAGTGAGGTTTGTACTAAGCTATAACACTCGACTAAACCCTGATTTTGGTAGAAATCTTGTTTTGGAAGGTCTTATTTTGTACCAGAATCCTCTTGTATTGAAGTATTCTGGAAAGGTCTTCCAGATCAATAGTAGGAAGTTTATTCTGAAAGGCCTTTATTCCTATAAAAATACTACAATACGGTAGGATTCTGTTACGAAATAAGACCTTACAAAATAGGCTCTCTAACAGCGTCATATTATGCTTATAATCCCTTCCTGTCGTGGAGGAAATCCCCTCCACCAGCATTCTGCATTTCTTTGCGATCAACTGCTAATAAACTAAAGTGTTAGCGAACTGAACTGCTACATATTCGTACAATGTTACACTCAAATCAGAAAACGTATTGAAATCTAGTTGTTTGCATTTTTTCATTGCCAACCGTGAAATTGGGATCAGTTTATTAGTTTTTAGATTTTAAAATACTCGTACTTCAATCTCGTATCTTTTATAAAAAAAAAATACAGTAAAATAGTTGTTTACTGGTCTTAATTTCACTGTTCTCTTAAGTATAATATAGAAAACCTAATCGCATTGCATCAGCTGGTTCAAACTGCATTACATACCTAAGTTGGGTAGTTTTCAGTAAGGTGAGACAAGCTCTTTTAATTTGGTTAGCAAAAGTGTGCGCTGATATATCTCTCAGTCAACAAAGTTAAAGATAAATCTTTTAAATCCAGTAAACAACACAGGAGTTTTCTAAAATATTTCTACATCTCATCAAAAGGATCCCAGTAAAACATTTCACTTAAAAAAAGTCATACAGTATTTATTTTTAGTGTGCATTTTCACATTTCATTTTATATACAAAAACTACATAAATTAACCAAATTTGTTTATAAAAATAGATTTTAAAACTGGTTTGAAAGTTTTGTAATCACTGCAGGTGCCATTCATTGTAAATAAGAGCGAAGTGGATGCTGTAACGTATAGTTGTTTCACACTAACTTAGAACTTTTATGACATTTTAAAAGTTATTAATAAATTTTTTTCTGTAAGTTCATCCACCTCTAAAATATTTTTTGTCACGTTGACAAGTAAGGTCAGTTTTCATCAAAGTGACAGGACATGTTTGATTGGTTGATTGACATGAGAATGTTTTTTTTATTAATTTTTCAAATTTTTTCTAAAGGACGAACGTTACCGTTAACAGATTTAAACAATATCTTGTGTAGTACCAGACTTTTCTTCCTAAGTTACTATTCATCTATCATAGAACATTACTAACAACAATAATTCTTCAAAGTAAATTTAAAATATATTTTCCAATGGTGATATTCTAAAATAGCGTTTTTCAAACAGGGCTCCGCCATAGTTATCTCAGGCTCTGCGAAGTAATTTTATAATTTTATTTATTGGTTTTCACTATATAAAATAGTATCACTAATTAGTATAGGCAATTTTATAATATTCTGTATTTGCTTTTCCCTATATACAATAGCATCACTAATTAGGATGATCAATTTTGTCTAAATAAAAATACATTATATTTGCCAAAGGTGCAGCCAAAACATGTGATGTTTTCAGTTTGTTTGATTATTTTATACTTGTAAAATTTAACTGTAGCTATTGAATTTTTATAATATTAGCGTGATAAATTCCATTAGGGGTCGAGCATGTATTTTTTCTGGTACAAGGGCTCCTTCAGTCTAAAAAGTTTGAGAGCCTCTGCTCTTTGAGATAATTTTGTTGTTGTTGTCAAGTGTGACTTAATCGACAAAATACATGTCAGAACTGAACAGGATATCAATGATATAATTGTTATCAGCCGGAAAAAAGTTTCGTTATAAACATTAATATAAATAGTAGAACTAACTAATAGTAATTAAATTGTCAGCCAGAACAACGCTGTGAGCAAATTTCTTCCAAACAAAACGTTTAAGTTTTATATAGGGTTTTAGCAGCATATAAATAACATAGCTGACGGTGAATTAGGAGGCTTGATTTGACTCCAGCTGTCTTAATTAATAGTGTGATGTTTCTAATAGTTTCCCTTGAGATCAGTTCCGGACATGACATTTTACTGATCGTATATAAAAAGTTGGTAATCACTAGAGTGTATTTTAGCATTAGTGAAAAATCTGAAGGGCTAGGTGTGCGTTTACGTGATTGAGTCTAAAGGCCAAAGTTTGCTACTCAAGAAAATAAAATTACTTTTTTTTAATACAATACTTTTCCTATATCTCCAGGCAAAGGATGATACAAATCCTTAGAGCTCATTTATCTTCTTGTACCTCTAGATAAAACAGTTTAAATCCCTATTTTAGAATACTAGCAATATGATGTACTCAAAAGAAATAGTTAAGAATACATAAAATATATCCATTCTAGACGATGCTGCTAGTAATGAAACTTCGCGAGATAATTTGTAGTACATACTTCCCCCTAGAATGTCTGGTCGTTTACAACACAGTTATACAAAGTAACGCTCTTCACGCCCTTATGAAGGCCACGCGTATTGATGAGGAACCAAAAGAGACTCCGGGATGCACTGCTTACTGCTTGCCGATCTGGTCCACTTGTGTTTGCAGGTTGCTAACCACCTCTGGAGGGACGTGTTCTCCCAGTATCTTGAACAAGTTGATCTCCTTGTCACCGGGGATCCCCTCAAAGGCCGCCAGTTCTACTCCCTCCTGGACCTTCTGGATGGTGGCGTCTTTAGGGATAAGATAGGTGTTCTGCGCCTGTCTGATCGCCTCGTTCGTGAAGAAAGAGCCTTCCTTCTGGCCACCGTCATCGCCTCCACCTCCACCGTTGTAGCCACCTCCACCATTGAAGCCACCTCCACCATTGAAGCCACCTCCACTACTGAAGCCACCTTCTGGATACGCCACCACAAAAGCCCCCAACATGACGACACACAGAGACACCGCCAGCTTCATGGTGTTTCTGAGGACAATAACAACAGTTCTCTTAGTGGCAGACCTGGGCTGGGGGTATGATTAGTAAGACTAAATATGACCTGGAAACTAGGATTGGGCTGGTGGCATGGTTAGTAGGCCTAAATATGACTTGGGAGCTAGGATTGGGCTTGGTGGCATGGTTAGTAGGCCTAAATATGACCTGGGAATTAGGATTAGGCTGGTGACATGGTTAGTAGGCCTAAATATGACTGGGAAACTAGGATTGGGCTGATGGCATGGTTTGTAGGCCTAAATATGACCTGGGTATTAGGATTGGGCTGGTGACATGGTTAGTAGGCCTAAATATAAACTAAGAACTAGGTTTGGCTTCAATTCTGGTCAGATGAACTGAAAATGTTTTCCTCACACTGTGTTTTTATTTTATTTTTGTTTTCTTGCACCGCATCTTACTACCTATTCAGGTTATACGCCTATGTACTAATTACACTAATGAGTTAGGTATTTTAAGGCTTAATTTAGAGAGAGTGCACACACATTTGTGAAGAGGGAGAGTGGAAAACCATTTAGGGAAAACTACCCTCGGTAGTCTAGTCCAACACGAGAGTAGCGCGTTGGACCACATGGCCACCGAAGCGGGTCTCACATAGTGGTCTTGCAATATTCTTCCAGTTAAATATGGGTACATTCCTTATTCTATTTACACTTCTTTAATAGTCTGTTTATTTTTGAGAGGAAATGCACTAGCATCAGCCTAGAAATACATTAGGAAAACCACATTGAAACTCACATAAACAAAACTACCGATACAGCAAGAGAGATGGGGTTATTTACCAATGTGATTTCCCTTCCTCTCTTCGCGGAGATTTGAGTGAATTTCTTCAAAATTAAATCACCTTAATATATTGTTTAAGGAGAGGTAGAATAGAACGTGAGTTAAGATCCACATCTTTTATTTTTCATAACAAAAAATAAAAAAATGTACAAAAGAAATTAGATACCTTACTTCAATAGATGAGTTTAGTTTAATTTGCAACACATAGTGATCGCAACAATTCTCGAATATTAATTTTGTCATCAACATCCTCGAATACAAACAGAAACATTTCATCTTAATTCCAAAGTTTGCTAGGCAAATGAATGTATATTTACGACATATATTCAATAACTTATATTCAAGATTACAATTTCTTTTAAAAAAAATCAAACTAAACGTATCTACTTAAGCCAAATTTGATTTATTTCCGATAAAATCACGTTTAGTTATAAAATTTGTAAAAAATACTGAGCTTAGCTTGCGTTCCCCTCCATTCCCCCTTATGTCATAGATATAAAACCACGACAATTGTCTTTATTTATTTATATTCCGCACGTAACTCTAAAAACCCTTATTCGTTTTTTTTTGTTTTTTTCAAATTTTTAACCCCCCTTACCCCTTATGTTACTAATAATATGTAATATCTGTTTCTTTGTTTCAGAACTTCGCGAAACGCGACAACCCGCTCCTAAATTCTTGCGAACCACACGGTGTGACCAATTGGTCGGTACGTGTTGGAACTTGCTCTCGTGCTCCCCTTCAGGGAGCATTAGGGCATGCCTTTTGTTCTCGGTTCGGTTATTTATATAAATAAACTAGCAGAAGTACCAGGATTTGCTTGTGGTAGCCACGTAATACTATACGTGGCTACCCCAGGCAACGAATGCTTTTATTTGCTTCAAACAAACAGAAAAAAATAATTTTATTTCTTCCAACCTGGTTTTGAATAAATAAAATAATCTAATAAAAAATTTAAAACTCTGGCTTCGCGGTGCACATTTTCGTTTGCAGGGGCTACTAACATATACATTTTAGCCCTCTGCCGTTCACAGGGGCTACAAACATATACATTTTAGCCCTCTGCGTGCAGTAGCGGATTTAGGTTTGAGGACGCCCTAGGCCCGAGACGATATGGCGCCCTTTTTTTTGTAACAGTATATATATATATATACATATATGTGTGTGTATAAAATAATGAAAATAATAACAATAATAATAAGAAATCTAATTCAGGTATAAATTAAACTTATATGTAAGATGTGATGGGTTGATTTCAGAATGTGTGTACAGTAATAAAGAATTCATCCCAAAATTAAAATTACTGGCTGACCCCCTTGAGAGCCCGTCTCTCGAACGATTAACCAGGAACTTATATACATGATTACGTTCGAACTATAAAACATATATAAGTGCGGTTTTCTACTTTCTTCATTTGATAACAGTGAATTTGTGATAAGTTTAGTAGTTTGCTAATTTTAATAAATTATTTTTAGTGCCAATATTTTTAAATGTGATAAAATAGTTTTACTGGTCTCAAACATAATATTATTACTTTCTCATATCAAAAGAAAGTATTGTAATTATGAAAAAATCTATCTAGATATTATGATGAAACGTTTTAAGTGTACCCGAACTCAAAAAAGTGGATTTTAAAATTCTGTCTGTCCCTTACAACGAATCCAAAATGGATTGATGGATTTTACTCAAATTTAATATTTAGATTTTATAAGGTTATTCCTCAGGACATTTTTATGTTGACCTTATCCTTCAAGCTAAGGGTAGTTTACTGATGAGTGATATTTTTTAATTCAAAACTTTTTGAAAAGGGTATAATTATTTTATTTTAAATTGACACCTCTGAAGTGTTTGACCTGACAAATAACACTGTACATGGTTTTTGGGTAAAAATTCGTTAAAGGGGAAGTTACTGACGATTTATTTTTAAAAATTCGAAATATCTCGAAATTGGCTCCAAGTATTTTGTTTAAAATTGGTATTCCAGAATATTTTAAATAATAAAAAAATAGGTCCACTACTGTATGTTGATTTTTATCATATGGATTTATTTAAGTTTAGTTTACTAATAAAATATTTTAGACATTTAAAAAAAATTAGATCTAGTTTAAAATGGCTATCTGATAATTGTTTTCCATGATAAACAAAAATATACTTTTATTTTTACAAATAAATCAATTTGAAGGTTGTCTACGTATAGTTGAATTTTTGAAAATGAATTTTTGAAATTTGATTTTTTTGAAATGGTTTAGAAATTGGTTTCAGATGTATGCGCCGTTATGTGTTTAATGTGATTAACAAGGGAGTTATCTTTGTTTTCTTCAGGAAAACTTACTTAAGGTAGTGTTCTTGAAACCCGGTTTTAAATTTTTTGTTTCAAGCTATAATACACAATATTAGAATGTTTGTACTATTGTATCGTATAATTTAAAAAAAAGTAGAACACACAGAGCCGCATTACCTACCTAAGTTACGCATTACCCATGTAGTAATATGGACTCTTTAATTATTGAGAACCCATGTTTGGGTTTTCTTCCCATTTACTTATTATATAGGAAATTAATAGCTTATTCTGGTTTAATTCTAGGATCAACTCGTTAACTCTAACCCACAGTGTTAACAGAAAGGAGCAAATATGTTTGAAAGAAAATACTTCTTGCATTTGAGACTCAAACTCACGATGTTAAGACTAGTAATACGTGATTCTGTCCTAAGCTGATCAACTACTTAAGTCATGTAATGATACAGACCTGTGTTTATATAATGCATTTTAAATTTTCAAATGTTATATTTCTCAATGATGATGGTACTAATTTAGGAAAGCTTAGATATATTATTAGTAATGAAATTTAAAATTAACCTATCAGTGCTACGATATTTAAAAATAGTAATTTAGTAACACTATTTTAAGTTTTTTTGTAATATAGAAATATATTTACCGCTTCCCAATATTAAAATATTATAAAGTGAGATACAAAAGATTTGGTCCAAAATCTATTAACTAGCAAGTTTTTTAAAGCACCATTAAAATATTAAAGGCCTATTTGAATACCTAAATTTTAAGTCTTAAAATACATCAATAAAAAATTGACCATTTCATAAAAATGATTGCATGTGTGCAAAAATATTTAGAAAGAAAAATTAAAATATTAATATAATAAAAAATGTTTACAAACTTAACAGTTTTAGTAGCCTGGAATCTTTAAGGCAGAAGTCCCCAACATTTTTGTACCTTAGAGCACATTCAAAACTAATGGTAGTGCGGCGGGCACCAATCACTTTTTCAACTAAATTTATAGCCGAACATAATTCATAATGCAAATAACACATACACACAAATACAAATTATTTAAAAAAATTGTGAGTTTAAAATTTCAAAAATATCTTAAATTCGCAGATAAAATAACGCAAATTTAAACAATTGAAACAATTTTTACCAAACCAAAAGTCTATGTCAATAAAGAAATAAATACTGCTTTATTTACGGTTTTAAAAAGACCAAAATAAATACACAAGGAAATAATTTAACTACTCACCACCATTTCGATGCTAGAATACATTTTTAAAATAAATATTTATTCTGTGTTTATTCAGGCAACAAAGCTGGGTAGACCCATACCAAGATATTTACAAAGGAAATAGCAGTATTAGCATGGTATTAGTGAGTATAATGATAGTTCCGAGTATTAAAGTACACTTTTAAAATGAGCAGGCAAGGAAAGATGAATGAGAGGGTGGGATTGGAAACTTCTTGAGAACAGCATACCTAGAGATAAGCACAAACCTGATTTTTTGGGGGAAAATGACAGATTAATATTATTAGTCAAGAACTTTCTAGCTGTGGTCAAAAAGTGGAGGGCAAACGCAAAAGACTCGGTGGGTGCCATGGCGCTCGCGGTCATAGGGTTGGGAACCACTACTTTAAGACATTCAAATGTGTGGCAGCCCGCTTCAGTGTCCAAATGGTCTAAGCCAAGCCGTCACTATTGTGTTTGACTGGCCGCTTATGACGGGGAGATTGAGGTTCGTATCCCGGCTGAGTCTAATGAGAATGATTTTTCAACAATTGCTTTTCATTATTATTCCACGCAAATATGGGTATACTACCTCTAAGATGGTCCCTTCCTCATCCCTACCCAATTATAATAATAATCATGTATGCGTAGAATTTGAACAGGTAGTAAGACGCGGTGATAACAAAAATATGGGGAAAACAATAGCAGTAAATGATAAGACACAATCAAGCAAATTTTCTCATATAGTGTAATATAGCTTGGGAAAAAAATTTCAAGGATAAATTTTCAATAAATTACCATTAGGTAATAGATTAAATAGCCAAGCTACCATATTTGTTAAGAACGGTTATATCTGCATCTAAAAATAAACATTTTAAAATTGAAAAATGACACTTGGATAGCTGCCTTAATTTATGTGTGAATAATGACCCTGTAGGCGGGACGACTCCTGAATATCTCAGGGGTAAGATCATTGGCGTACTCAAATAAATGTCCTTGGTTTGATTCCCGTGTCCAAATGTCATTTTTTATATTTAAAGAAGGCCTTTAAGTAACTTTTACTCAAAAAAACAAACATATCATCGTGTTGATCACGATGAACACTCGTCATACAAACATTTTAAACAACATTATTTAAGACATTTAAAAAAAATCAGTTATTTTTAAACTTCCCTTCATTATTTGTATTTTTAAATATAAAAATATATTCTTATTTAACATGAAAAACAATTTCCGTGTATTTATTAATCAACTTAAATATTAAAGGGTCCTTTTACATGATAATTTTGCAATGATAAAATATATATTAATGAGGTATTTATAGCTGACTTTCTAAACATATACATTATATCAATACACGACTTACAACCTGAATTAACCTAAGACAAGACAGATTATTACTACTCATCTAACCATAGTGATTTAATATTTACTATTTAAATAGAAGGAAGAACCTGTATCTCAAATAAATATTTTAATTAATGCCACTTAGACTCAAATGCGTATCCTTTAATTGGTGGTTGATCTTTCTATCTATTTAGCTACGGACACATACTTGTTGATAAATCAATTATTAGAGTGAGCGTAAAAAGGATTTGTATCAACGTTCTCTTATGGTTTTGCGTAACAAAAGTATGACTAAATATTGTTTTACATTGAATTTAATTGTAAAATTAATTAAATAAATAAATGGTACTGTGCATCACACAGACGTTCTCTCTTCTTGGAATCGATGATTTTATTTTGTACCCACAGTGTGATTCCTGGTCATTTATTAATATCATTGCCATGTGTTTCCAAAATTATATAAAGATTAATTCTATGTTCTTTCCGATCGCTCTTTCATATTCATTTAATGCGATTTTTAAACCTTTCTTTATATTTACCATAAACTATTTTTCAACCTTTATAAATATTAAAGTTGTAGTAAATTCAATGCTGTTCGTTTCTCAATAATGTTACTTGATTTTCAAATCCCTCTTAATAAAAAAAATCCCATAGCGTCTTACTAACTATTCATATTATACGCATATATACTAATTAAGCTTATAAGCTAGTGATGATAAAGGTCGAACTTAAGAGTAATTTTACCCACACTTGCGTGGAGAGAGAGTGAGAAAGAGAGAAATAGAGAGGGTGAGTGAAAAACCATTTAGAACAAAACTACCCCCAGCACACCCAATTGGGATTTGAAGCCCTTTCTCCCTGTCTTCAGCAGCTCTTAACAATAATGTACTGTGGTTTTAAATAATCTTTCCGTATTTATCCTAAACTCTTCCTAATTTTTCTTAAAATTATGACATGTTATTTTCAATTCTATCTCGATTTTAAAGTTAGGTGTTTTCCAAACCCTTTCAGTGACTGGTAAATCTCCTAGGGAACAAAAATCACCTTTCACCTTTTTTTTTTCCTCAGACTTGATAGTTCAATTCACAAATATTCAGCACACTGGCACCAAGTCGTACTTACTGATAAACGTGTTTTATTTCTCCCACACAATGTATTACTAACCATCCAGGCTATACTCACTCTAATTACGCTTATCAAAGATAAAATTTATGTGAAACGTATTCTGTTTATGTGGCGGGAGTTTGGAAAATCGTTTAGAGAAAAACCACCCTCATTACACCCTGAAAAGATTTGAACCTTAACCTACCGTCACCGACAAACCAGACTCGATGACTGACGTTTAGTGTTTTCAACCAATCTCCCAGTTTATCAAATAGCAAATGGTTCAAGTTCCAATGAACGGGATTGGACGACGGCCTAATATTGACTCTATTAATGTGTGGATGTAGGGGACGCAAGAAAAGGTAAGTTTTTTTGCAGTTTTTATATCAAAACAAATGTTGTTCAAAATAAATCAAATATTTATCCAGTAGAAACATAGATTATAAATTTCTTCACATGATGATAACAACAGTTCTTAAATATCTCTCAAGGGTGTCCTGTAATTTAATGACAGCTATTTCTTTTAACTTAATGCAATTTAATGCAATGCTCATGACAGATATTAAAAAACTTTTGAAATCACCATGGGAAGAAAATTAAATTACTCGTTTTTACTGGAGCAATATTTTATTTATTTTGACAAAAAAAAAGGTATTTCTATAAAAACTACAAAAACACTGGCCTTTTCTTGCGTTCCCATAATCCCGACTTTAAAACAAAACAAAATTGTTACCAAACATGCCAAGATCAGTTTCCTTACCTTCGTATGGGTGATCCGTGAGACTGCTAAGCTCCGTGCACCTTATGTTCAGATTATTGGCCGTAGGTAAGATCTTTCGATCGTTTATAACCTCTGAGTGAGATCGGAATAGGTAGCGGTGTTGTGGGGTGGGAGGAAAGCAATGAGTGGGAGGGGGTTAGAGGGGCTTGTGACCTGGATGATAATAACAGGGGAAGGTGGGGGAAAGTGGCCCATGTTACCCAGGTTTCTTCTTCTTCTTTTTTACAGTTTTCCGCTTTCACCTGGCCTGGTCGCAAACTGCACACGCGGTGGTCGCTTCTTCTTTCGTACTGACACACTCACGTGACCTTAAAATGTATCTGCTATTTTAAGGGGGAGTTTCTGAACTGATGTACCAACTATTTTAACTGACTATCACTTTTCATACGCGTTAAGGTGGGTGTGTAACGGACGCGAGGAAAGGTGAGTGTTTTTAAGTTTTTATGGAAAAACATTGTTTTGGCCAAAATAAATAGAATTTTGCTTTGGTACAAATGAAATTTAATTTTCTTAACATGATGATATCAACCTCTATGGGAATTTATTAGTATTAAGAATCTTCTTTAGCTTTACGCGTCTATGGTATCCTATTAAGAGTCTTCTGAGCTTTAGGTGTACATGATATCTTATCAAGACAAGTGTTTACTAAACGAGCAAAGGTAATCATACAGATTTATTAGACATTTTGAGCTCAAATTAAATGCTGTGGGTTTCTCTCGTATTGTCCATAGCCACAACTTTATTTACGTGCCAAATAAGAGTATTCAATCCTCTAACCGTCCTTTCTCTTAGATAGTAAATGAAATGAAGAAACCGGATGGAGCATTTTTTTCGTTGAAGAAATTTATAGTCACGGAGCGAAGGTGTTCAAAGTTTTAACCATGATGATCAAAGTATTTTTTTAAACACGCACAGTCTACCCGAATCTGAGTCAGGAGTATAAAACACCTATTTTAATATCGCTGACAATGAATTATAATAGAATGCCGTGATGATTATGGTGCAAACTTATACTATCATATTTTTATTCAATGTCAAAACAAACTTTTCATATCTCCCCCCCCCCCTTCCCAATATCTTAATTCCAATTCGGGCTATCCGCATTTAATTAAATTATGTGGTTATAAATTGGAAAGGTGGAATTTAGTCCGTATTAATTGCTTGGATGGAGCGTGGGAAACTATCTGTGGAAAAGTGCCTTCAGTACACCCAGCCGGAATTCGAGCTCATAACTCCTCATCACCAGCAAACCAGATTAGATTACCTTGACGTTTATTACGCGTGCCATCCGATGCGGGTGATTAAATATTAGCTTCCTTAATATGTATTTGTTTAGAACCTCACAAAACAGATTCTAAATTGTTCTGGTAGAATAATTTTATTAGCTTTGAAGAAACTTTTAAAGAATACACAAAGTTACTGTGGAGCAGATAATAAATACAAAAATTATCCCTGTTTGTATGATATCTGTAAAAGTTGATAGCTTCAGAGCACTCCAATGGCGTATGAATAAATAAATTACTTTATAAACTTTTTATCGCCGTGTAATACTATCTGTTCAGGTTATACGCATTTATGATGATTACTCTTATGGGGTAGGGATTAGGAAGGTAGCATTTTAGAGATAATATACCACCATTTGCGCGGAAGGAAAGTAGAAACCATTTAAGAAAAACCACACCCAGTATACCCGACAGGGATTTGACTCTAATCCCTCCGTCTTCAGCGGGCCTGATTAAAATGAGAGGGACGCCTTATACCATTTGGCCACTGAAGCGGGTCTTTGTGAACTATTTATAATAATTGGTTGACTAACTATAGCTTTATGGGTCAATAACATATTTGATTCTATTGAGCCAAACAAAATGTTTTTAATCATTTACATATTTTGAGTAATTTGGATTATGTTTGTAAACCATTTATTTAAATCCATCTGGACTATGAGAAAGGTAAAATTTACAGAAAATGAACTCGCATGTGTGAGAAGGGAGAGGTGCGAATATTATTTATAGTAAACAACCTCAGTATACCTACCACGCTGGTAAAAGAACACCGATCTCTTCATCACTGGCAAACCATTCCTGACGCGCTCACGTGCCCACCAGTGCAAGTTTTTTTTTCTATTAAAATCAAAAGTTAATACTACTTTTACTTTGTGTGTTTATTTTATTTGGGAGGAGGAAAAGTGTTTAGGATAGCCAAGACTTCGTAGAGAGTAGAGGAATACTCCTCACTTTAATTGCAGCTAGGGGCCATTGGTTACCTTGAAGTGTTCCTTCCTGGCAGGGAAGGATTTTGAAATGTGGAAGCTCGTAAAAAATTGGAGGTCCCAACACAAAATGAAAACAACTATTTTCAACATGTTAACATATTTTTTTCCATACAAAACTAACTCAAAATGTTAATTATATTATTCAAATAAGTAAATATTGTTATCAAAATAAATTAGATTTATAGTTCCAGATGTTGCCACTAGATTCACTAGACTACTATAATTATAGAGGTGTGGTTTATTTTATATACTGTTAGCCCAAAGAGAATTTTTGCTAGGCAGCTTTGATTTAGTAAAATACCATTGTGCTATGCCTACAAATATATTTAATGATAGCATATTTCGTTCGTAAGTGTAACATATTGGGTACGGTGAGTATAGTTAGTTTCTATTAAAACTTGAGTATAGTCAGTGTCAGGACAAACTAGAGAGTAAAAAGATATTTTCACTGTCTGAGGTAAGATTTTTCTCAAGTTGAAATAGGAAATAACAATTTTTTTTACCTTCCCGTTAAGGTTCATACTCTCATAAATTATCTGTTTTATGGTATTTTTTGCCATTCATGCCATTAAAGTAAGTAATATTTTGTCAGAAATAAAAAATAGTACAGTAAGTATAATAATTTTTTAAATTTCTTACCAAGAATGAAATTTATAGTACCAAATGATCATTTTTTGCAACAGTTTGTGGAGGACCTGGGTTATAGTCCATTTTTGCCCTCAATTAAAATCAGGGTATGTTCCTGGTTTCAGCTAATTTACATACACACATTAACACAGTATTTTAAAAGTTATAGTGATTTTAGTGAGCATATTTGAGAAATTTAAAAAAATAATCCTAAAAGTCGGAATGATATCGCGTTTTTCTTCGGATTTTTTAAAAAAAATTTTTACTCCTGTGTATTTTCATCAATACTTCCAGCAGACACTTTAGATATTTTAAGTTATAAAAAATAAAATTAGGTTTTCTAAATAATATTAGGAAATTATGTATTAAAAATAAATCAATTTATAAATATATATATATAGCCTGTTAGTAAAATATGGTGAATAATAACAAATAAGTTGTACAATGATAAGATGTGTGTGATTGTACAATTTATTGTTATAATATAATAATCAGGTCTACACTATTTTATAAAATCTAAGACCTCACAACATTGATAGTGATCTTATTTCATTATTTTATATTGCTTTTACTCACCATTTACTAACAGGCTATAAATGTTTTTATAGTTATTTTTTATTTTTAATAACTGATTTCTTACCAAACATAATTATTTATTCCCTCTTACTAAATCTTTAATAAACATAATTTACAAACATTTAATTTTTAATACTTTTTTAATTTATGTGTGACCCGCCCGCGTAAGATAGTTGTAGTTCCTCAAGGTGGTCCGCGAAACAATTTGGGTTGACCAGGACTTCCTTAGACTATGTGGCCACAGAAGCTGCTTACAATTATAATCAAACAGGTATACCCAATATCACCTATGGGGGAACTGCAGTTCTTATGAAGAAAAGATTTATATTCGATCTCTCTCGGATAACTGTTGTTAAATCTCCTACATTTCAGCTATGTGGGAATGTAGTGTGCTGGGATAGGAAGGGATTACTGGCAACATCAACAGCGTTTCGAAACTGGTCTTATAGTTAAGGGAAGCTTAACCCCAAAACACACACTGTTTCCCGATAGCAGCCATGCAGTTAGTTACCTCAGAGATGATAGCCAGTGTGATAAGACGCGATGACAAAAAATAAATAAAATTAAATATGACCATATTCATTCTTTTAAAATGCCACGATGATTCTTACATTGTCAATAATATTACTGACAAATAATAAGTACAAAAAATATTTTACGTATATCTATACAATATACCCTCTATAAGGGGAGGGGGGGTGGCAGTCTTATATTGTGGCTAATCTAGTATCGAATTGTGAAACTTTCGGTTAAGTGGCGAAGATTTTCCATACAAACGATGACTAAGGACTTGCGTAAATTAACAAGTTAGAAAGTATTTACAAAGCGTGCTTAAACCCTGATCTTTCACTTCTAGTCGTCCTTTGTTCAAATCTCACTCGGAGAATCTGAAGGGGGGGAAGGTGATTGGTGCATAAGTCTAAAATGTATTTACTATTTGAAATTCATTGAAAATTCGATACAATAATTTTACCAAAATCTCATTACGCAAACACTCATATACAAGACCCAAATTTGGATGTCGTGTAATCTTTTTTTGGTTGATCACATACAATGATCCTCTTGTTGTAGATATGTATATTTCATAGGTAAATTTTGAATCGTCTTTAGGCATTTTTTTAAGTCATTTTAGGGCATTCATGTTGAAAATATATTTTTAAAAACTATTAATATTTTATAAGTCAAATATAATTTTTTCCAACACACAAACAATGCTGTCAATGAACTTTGTATACTCTTTGCTTGTTTGGTTGTAAAATACGCATTCTTGCTGAACCATTGTAACTAAGCTGTAAAAGGTTGCGTTGGGAGCGGGCAGCTATTACTTCTAAAGCATAAATTTGTTAAACAATGTTATATTTAGCAGAATGCAAGCTTTTTACATTTGTAAGCACATACTCATGAGCAATATTTTTATGTGACAAATTTAAAAATATATCTATCATCAATATACAGGCAATGCTAATAACTTTACCTGTATTAAGTGCCCGTAAAAGCTTTAGGTAATAAATAAACAAATGGCTCATTAAGCGTAATTTTTTTAAATCTTTATTTTCAAAAGTATTCATTACTTAGGGTATATTTGCTTTGTGAGACTTAACTAACATAACGTTTTCTAAAAGTATTTTTACTTTGGTTGGTAACAAGCGCGAATTTAAGGGGGCACAGGAAGCACGCCCCCCCGCCCTCCCCCATTTAGGTGTAATATTTGATTATTTTAGACTAATTGAAGTGTGGGCATGGGTAGGGGAGGTGGTAGGGGTGGGCACTGGGCACTGGGCACTGGGCAAGGCAATTGGCAAGAAGGACTAGTGTTAAGGAAAAATATGCCTACCAGCGCACGCAAATGTTTCTCCATTCAACATATAATATCTGTGCCCTCCCTTTTACAATTTCTAAATTCGTGCTTGGTTGGTAACAACTACACTCGAAGAAGTTAACTTAATAACGTACACCTGTCGTAGTTTTGGTAAAGTCTGTTCAGCGTAGGAATTGTTTTCTGAAAGGCCTTTTTCCCTACAAGAAATGTATTATATAGTAGGATATTGGTATGAAAAAAGACCTTTCAGAGAGTAATTCCTACCGTGAATGGAGTATATATGTTATTGTACTAGTTGTTTTGTAAGAGGCGTCATTCCATTTTCAATAGAAGTTTCTCTGCTCAATTAAGTATAATAAAATAACAGTGTGTGTATGGGGATTAAGGTATTTCTTATTGATCTGCCAGAAAGTTTTGTCAGTGTACCGAATAATCACCAGTTTTATAATTAATAAATAACTAAACATTAGTGAAAGGAAACAGAATTATTTTCCTACACCAACATAAACATGTATGTAAGTCATGTGTTTATAAGACCCAAGCTTTCATATAGTGCGTTTTAAATAAACAACTAGGCCCACTTCAGTGGCCGCATGGTCCAAGGCGCCACTCTTGGAATGGACTAGACTAACAATCGTGGGGGGATCGGGGATCGAAACCAGGTTGGGTGTACTGAGGGTGGTTTCTCCTAAGTGGTTTTACACTCTCCCTCAACGCAAACGTGGGTACGTTTCCTCTAAATTCAACCATCTTAATCTCTAACACATTAGCGTAATTAGTAGATATGCGTATAGCTCGAACGGGCAGTAAGAAGTGGTGCTAAAATAAAAACCAACCAAAATCCCTTTAAAATTCAAGGTTAACTAAACTGTGTCACAGGACACGTGGCTGTCATACCCAGTTATATCAGACTTTTAATCTTTCAGCCGGTTAGTTCTTGATGCATTCACCTTGAAACTGCTTCTTATGTAATCCATTCGGGAACTTGTTTTCAGAGCACGCATTTCATGGGATAGTTCCGGTCAAGTTAAACATCATTTATAAATAGTATTAAGTACATATAACTCTCAATAAATTATTATAGAAATCTATATATTATTGAAATGGATTAAGTAAATTTATGTAGTATTTAAAACTTCAGTAATTTATTCATGCATTTGAGTTATTTAACGTGTACTTTCTGAACCGACTGATTATATCAACACAAGACTTATTAACAAACTTAAATCTAAAATAGACTAAACACCCAGCCCCATACCGTTAATTTATCACTGTAAAAGGGGAGACCCACATTTAACCCATGAAAATTCTTTGGCAATGCCGGAAATCTAACCCGGGACCCTAAACTCAATAGGCAAACACACTCACGAAACATTTAAAATATTAACATATTGAAGTGTGATTTAACAAAATTATAAGAATATTTAAGAAAATTGTATGCATGAAACATTTGATGTTATGACCAGGGCCCGGTAGTTGATGCCCTTAAAAACCCCAAAAAATGCATTTAAAAATGTTTTATTAATGCTCTCAAAATTAAGAAAAATGCCCTTAAAAACATAAAAAGATGCACTTAAAAATTCGATTTTTTATCCTAAAAAATACTAAATATGCTCTTAAAAGTTAATAAAACATTTAAAATCCAATTATTATTGTTATTATTGCCCGAATATGGTAATGAGGGAATCCTGCAAAAGGAGAAATAAATTAATAAAAATTGTATAACCAATCTGCCCACTAAAAATAATAAAATAGGCAGAACATTTGTGTGCATGTGAGAATGATATAGAGATAAAAGTACATATTGGATTTACCTTTTTTTGCATTGCAATGCACAACTAAGGTCATCTTCAGATTCTCAGGTGTGAATGATCCGCGATTATCGGCCAAGAGGTTTTTGTACCCGCAAAAGCTGTGCTCTACATCCACGGATGTTATTGGAGCACACTTGAAGTATAGAATGTCTTCTAAACAGTCAATTTTACCAGTGATTATGTCAGCAATTTTACTCACTGTTTTAAATTCCGAATTCTTTATCAACACATTCTAAAGTTTTGCAAACACTGCTTATTCAATTTTGTATGAAGCTTTCTTGAGGTTATCCTGTAGTGTTGTTATAAGAGTATTAGCGTCAGACAATGACACATCTTTCTTTTCTAAGTTTGTTATGGTTACGGTCAAAATACTGAAATTAGCCTTGATGTACGCCAAGTTTCCCTCAATTTTTCAATCTGAGAGCATATCTTGTGCAATCTTTACAGATACAGCCTCTTCACTGTCAAATCTGTTCACGGCTGTTTTCAAAACACAAATATTGTCACAATAATAGAAACACGCATGAATCCATGTGCACCTCTGTGTAATTATTGGCTGAGGTGGTAAGGGTACATCAGGTGCCACCGTCTTGAAATCAATTACTCTAGATGGCACTTTCAAGAATACTTTCTTAATGTTTGACACTAGTTGGTCAACATTTCCAAAGTTCTTTCTCACCTCTTCAGCAACTCTATGAACTGCATGAGCGACACATGTTACGTAAATCATTTTAGAATATAATGTTTTAATTACAGTTGCTGCTTTGACCATATACGATGCATCATCACTTACAAAAAGAAGAACACCATCGTGGTTAATATCGTCAGACCAAAGCAGAAACATGGATTTATCAAACAACTTGTTGCTTGTGGAGTGGTTGGCTTTATCCAATATTTCTGTATTCAAGAGAAATGTTTGAACAACAGTATTCAGTTCAAGAGTTTCAATAACTACGTCACCTACATAGCGGCCTTTTACATCTATTGTCTCATCAATTGATACCCAGATTTTTTCCCCACCAACACTACTTCGTATTTTATATAGAGTTTTCTCATAGCTCAAGCTCACGCAGCTTTTACGCAGAGTAGATTTATCTGGTATAGAATTATTCGTGTGTCTTTCTAAAAGAAACGTGAAATTTAGGATGATTTAATTTTCCGAGTGGGATATTAGCTGTCAACAATACTTCGCACAACAATTGATTTAAAGGAGATGACTTGGTTTTAGAGTTTGAAGCACTTTGGAACAGCAATCTTTTAGTTTTTTTGCTGCCCGTTTTAAAGCACCTTTTTGTTTATCAAGACCAATATGCTGAGTAAGAGAAAACCTTTTTTCTGCTGAAACTGTCGACTTGCACAATTTACAAAATAATACCTTCCCGTCCGTGGAAAAAACGCTTTCACCAAACTAGTTAACTAACTGTCGTAAATGGTGGGATTGAGATGGTTTGATTTTTGGCATTCTGCTCACTTAGAAATTAGGGATGGGTTGTTAAATCACAACCTGTTCCTTTGTCACTGCTCCTCTGACGTCACATTCACAACCTATTCCCGACCGACGAAAGGAGCTGTTCCTTTTTGTCACTAGTCCCCGGATCACATACACGCTGTAACAGATCTGGAGTAAACTTGTTCCTCGGCTCTCTGTCACAGGTAGCGTTGGAACAGGTCCGAAGTAACTTTGCTCCTCGTCTCTGGCACAGACAGTGCTGTAACAGGTCCGGAGCAACCTTGTTCCTTTGTGCTCCGGAGATTTTTGGAGCAGTCGTACAGTAGAAAGGAAGTGGATGCTTTTTGTTCTTGTCAGAGCGCTGAGATAAGGTCCGACGCAATCTTACTTATCTATTATATAGGCCTAGTTTAGAGTTGGTTTGGGGAGTAATAAATGAGTTTTGAAGGGGAAAGCTTTCGTAGTAAAAAACATTATTTCCCCAATACAAGCACAGTATGTAATATATTTTCACAATAAATTGTTACGTTGATGAGTGACATTGAAGGGACCCACTTGGTGATCAAATGATTCAAGGCAAGGGTCAGCAATCTTCCGACTGACTGATTTTATCTAGCCCACAACATATTTAGCAAACAATTTGTTCAAAAAAATGGACTTAATAGCTAATTACTAATTTAGAAATATAAAATTGAACTCTTTTTTTTGCTTTATTATTTTTCAAATCAGCCAAACATTTTTTAAACCCCATAAAACCCACAATATCATAAAGGTTGCCAGCCTCTGGTCTCTGGCTTCACTCTCGCACTAGAATGGACTGCCAATAACAGGGAGATTGAGGTTCGATTCCTGTTGGGTGCACTGAGGGGGATTTTTTCTATATGTTTTCAACTCTCATTCCAAACAAATGTGGGTGCACTTTCTCTAGAATCAACCATATTCATCCCTAACACATTGGCGTAATTGGCATAAATGCGTAAAACCCGAACGGGTAATAAATAGACGCGGTGCTAAAAAAAACTAGGCTGGGAGTACTTCATTCACGGTAGGAGTTTACCTCTGAAAGGTCTTTTTTCTTACCAATATCCTACTATATAATAGATTTCTGGTAGGGAAAAAAGTCCTTTCATAGGTAAACTCCTACCGTGAACGAACTTTAGGTACGAATACTGTCACTGTGACAAAAAGGAGCAGGTAAAGGAACAGGTCCAGTGGTGGAAAAGTAACAAATTGCTCCTGATTCACTAAAGGAGCAGTTTTTCCCATCCCTATTAGAAATACACAAATATATGAAAGTATAGCAGGTTTAATATGAAACTCTTGGGGGTTACGCAGTGGCAAAAACAATATGTACAGTAGCCCCATGGCTTCTTTGGTGCTGACTTCTGACAGTCAATATTTAGGTATATACCTAAATTTTGACCTTAAGAAGTAACAGCTGCTAAACACATGTTTTTGTAGATCATATGGTTCGGCGTATAGATACATAATTTGGGCTGATAAATTTCAAAGCTTTTAGCTGTCAGCTGTGAGCCAGCACCAAAGAAGCCATGGTCCTACTGTACACATGCGCGGACCAGTTCAAGGACAAGTGAAAGTTGTCACTGCTAGGGAAGTATTCCTCCCTCTCCTCTCTTACCACCCCCACCTGTAAGGCCACGTTCCATGTTAAAACTCGCCAGTAGTAAGTCAACTAGCTTGAGAGATACATTTTAAACTGACACTAATTTACTCAACTAACAGCCACATTCTAAACAATTGTGACTGTACCACTGAGGTAAACAAAGACTTACATTCCTAAATATCAAGCCAGCCAGTTATCCAGTACTGGGGTTTTCCACGTGACTCAAGTTGGCCCGCCACATTGCTGAAAAAAAGTTTTTTTTGTCTAATCGTTTGTGCTCTATTTGTGCTCATATGTGCCCGAACATGAACATTTGTGCTGTGAAACTGGCCAATTTAAAAAATATTTAATGTGGCGGGCCAACTTGAGCTCAAGCTAGCCCGCCACATATTGAAAAACACAACATAACAAAATTTATTTAAGTCAATCCATTGTGCTCCGTTTGTGCTCATATGTGCCCGAAAATGAACATTT
>CABFOW010000427.1:0-16742 GCA_902141385.1 Timema californicum | reverse complement strand
GCACAATAAAAGTAATATTTTCGATATCACAGTGTCATAAAATGTGTTTACATACAAGTTAGCATTGTGATCGACTTCACAAAAAAAAGATGCAATGTCATCAACTTCCCGGCCCTGGTTATGACACCCGGCAATAAAGTATCTCTTGTGTCATGCATACGATTTTCTTAAATATTCTTATAATTCTGTTAAATCACTCTTCATTATGTTAATGTTCAATTCTATATAAGTTTCTCAAATAACTTATTCTAAATTATATTTCCTTAATACTATTATATCACGTTCCTTATTAAAAATTATATATATATATATATTTTTAATCATTTATAAAGACGGTACCCACACAACTTAGCACGCGAACCAAACGTCAAGTTTGTCTAGTATTGTTTGATGTTGATGGAGGAGGTTGTGGTTCAAATATCATCCAGATGTGCTAAGGGTGGTTTTCCCTAAATGCTTCCCCCACCCCTTCCACATTTAAATTTTTTTTCATCTTCCTCATCCAACTAGCATAGTTTTATTTATCACCTCATCTTACATGTTCGTGTTATAGCCTACACATACTGTAAGTACTAATTAAACTAATGTGCTATGGATGGTGGAGTTTGAATTTAGATGAAGCGTACCTGCATTTGCGTGGGAAGAGAGTGGCATACCATTTAAGGAAAACCACCCTCAGTGTAACCTAAAAGGATTCTAGACATGATCTCTCCATCATCTGTAGTTTAATCTATTGCGAAACAGGCTCGTTAGACCATTCGAACACCGAAGCAGGTAGCTACCGTAGTATTAAGTGGCCAAACGGTCTAAGGCATCACTCTCGTGTTAGACTGGCTCGCAGATGATGGAGATATCGGGGTCAGAGTCCCGGTCGGGTCTACTGAAGGTAGTACATATTTTTATAAATGGTTTCCCACTCTGCTTCCAAGCAAATGTGGGTATATGACCTCTAAAATGCTTCCTTCCTCATTCCTACCCCATTAGAGTAGTTATTATATTATGTGCATCTTAACTGAACACGTATTAAGACGCGGTGATAATACAAAGCTACCATAGTGAAAATTAACATAGACTAGGTCGGGGTTGAGTCCAGGTTAGCTATACTGAGATGTTTTACTTCTAAATGGGTCTAATACTCTTATCGCCACAAATGCGAGTACACTCCTTTTAACACATCAGCGTAATTAGTCCATGTGAGTATAATCCAAACGGATAGTGAGACGTAGTGAGAAACAAAAGAGAGGCTCAAATCATTAACTTAGAATAAGGGCCAGTTTCATAGTCAAATTTAGTACGTCTCAAGTGCGGCGCTACACTAAGTACATGAGACCTACCTAAACCAGAATGGAATGGGCCGTTCTCACATAGGAAACTGGCCCATTCCATTCTGGTTTAGGTAGGTGTCGTCATGTACTTAGTGTAGCGCAGCACTTGAGGCGTACTAAATTTGACTATGAAACTGGCCCCTAGTAATCAATTCAATTATACATTTTTAACCCATGGTTCATTAATGACTTGATTTAAGGTGGTAGTGTTGGGAACGCGAATTAAGAGCGGTATTTTCGCAGTTTTTAAAGCAAAACTTTCTTTCTTTTTTCAAAATAAATCAAATATTGCTCCAGTGGAAACAGAAGACTTTAATTTTTCTTCCCATGGCGAAATCAATTGTTGTTCAATATGTCATGAGCATAGCGGCATTATACGAGAAACTTTTAAAAATAAGAGAAATATTTGTCATTTAATTCCAGGACACCCTCTATAGATATCACCACGGGTAAAAAATTAAACTTTATGTTTGTACTGGAGCAATATTTTATTTATTTTGACCAAAAAAAAAAGATTCACTTTAAAATTTGTAAATAAGAAAAATACTTGCCTTAACTCACACACACTCTCACCTTATATATGTAGAGTACTAAGAGGAGCTATTACCAGTTTTCGCTTCAAAATTGGGATGGAAATCCACCACTTTGACAAATTGACTGTATGAAACGGACGTTTGCTTCTCAGATCAAAGTTAGGCACACTACTACCCGATACAGTTTACATTGCGTGCGGAAAGAATGTCACCTTCTTGATGACCTGGCGGTCTAGGGGTAAGGTGTCAGACCTCGGTGCTGAGGGGTCCGGGGTTCAATCCTTGATCCCGGCACAGATTTATCTGATTGCCAAACCCTTCCTTTACCTCTGACAAGACGTGTATTAATCACAACTTGGGAATGTGTGGAATTCTAGGCCTCCGCCGTGGTTCGGATCCCACGTTAAACTGTAGGTCCTCCATTTCATCTCACAAATCACCCTACCATTACACATTAGCGTAAGTGCGTATAACCCGAACGTGTAGTAAGACGCGGTGCTAATAATAATTAGTTAAGTTCGATAGTTTAGAACTTTCAGTAGTTTTGTGTAGAATGTTTTTCCTTTATATCTACCTCTTTTGATAAACATTACGGATACTTAACCAACTTTAAATACAAGGTACGTAAAGTGTTTTAAATGTCTTCAATTAAGCGTGCTATACTAAATATTAACAGTGAAGGACTTATGTTCCATTTGTCATTTGGTACTGACTGTAATGGACCGCTCCTCTCACCCCTTCATATTCTATAGCGATTGCAGCGCTTGGCCCCGAGATGCAATGTTTGCTGTGTCGAGTAAAGTCTGGCGAGTGTATACTACTAGTAACGTCACGTCTTGAGTTTAATGCCCCTCTCATTCAGTCACAAAACAAATAGGTACATTTACCTCCTTCCAGGCTAAAAGTCAGGAAAACTACTGTCCAATTTTTGAAGGAAGAACCTTAACTGATAGCTAACAAAGTTTTTTTTATCACTATGTTTTACTACCCGTTCAGGTTACACGTATATGTATTGATTACGCTAAAGTGTTAGTATGGAGGGAAAGTGTGAAACCATTTTAAGGGGGAAAAAATCTTCATTAGACCTGACTGGGTTTTGAACATCAACCTCCAAATCATCAGCAGGCCAGTCTAACCGAGAGTGACGCCTTAGACCATTCGGCCACTGAAGAGGGTTTTAATAAATTTGGATTGTATGCGTGCCCGTCTTGAAACTAGTGCAAGTCCCTACAAGTGTCGTGACGTCATGTACTTGTTGTCACTCACATCAAGTATGTTCACTTTCCCTCTTCGCCAACTTAACAGTCGTCACACGGCTGTTCAATGACGCACACGGAGAGGTCTTGTGAGCTAATGATCTGTAAATAAGAGTTGTTTTTTTGTAAAATGTTTTCTCTTTTACTTCTTCTTCTGGTCTAATTAGTCACATTCACAATGGACTAATCTGCCAATAATGGTGAGATCTGGGTTCGAATCCAGGTCGGGTGGGTTTTTTTTTTCTTAAAATAGTTTTATACCCTCCCTTCATGCAACTGCGGGTGGGTTTTCTCTAAATTCAACTTGCCTAGAAACCTATAAAAAAAATAGCGTAATTAATGCATACGCCACATTAAAAAAAATTAAATTAAATGCCAAACAATTATTTTAGAAATAATACTTCCATTAAAATTAGATTTTATTTGATGTGAAATAATTTAAGGATTATAGTTTAGCACCACGTACCCGTTAAGGCTACACAAATTACGCTAATGTATTAGGTATGAGTAAGGTTGAACTTAGAGTAAGTGTACCTACATTTGTGTGGAGGGAGAATGTAGACCCCTTTAGGAAAAAATCGCCCTCAGTTCACCCGCCCGGAATTCTTTTTTGATCGCAACCCTAAATATATTTTCCCGGCCTGGTGACCCAAAAGTCCATCACAGTTACATTCCCTTGATTGTATTACGAATTGACATTCAGAGCACCTTTTAGAAAATACAAATATATTTATTGTTGTCGACATTTATAATATTTTACTGACTAATTATTAGTATAATTTCATAGATATTTATAGGATGAATATAGTTTCAATTGCCTATTATTTGAATCAAGTGTTTATTAAATTAACTTTATTGAATTATCTAAAATGACTTTAATATGATAAATTTAAATATATTTTTAATCAAACAAAATGTAAAGCACAACTTGACAGTATATCTCTCATTCTTCGACCCTTCCTCAATATTTATATCACCCAGTCTTAATACATGTTCAGGTTACAAGCGTATAAGATAATACTCTAATGGGGTAGAGATGAATAATTCATAATTTAGTAAGAAGTGTAACCACATTTGCGAGGAAGGAGAATGGGAAAACATTTAAGAAAAATTACCCCCATTATACCCGACCGGGATTCAAACCCTGATCTTGTCTTCAGTAAGCGAGTTTAACACTAGAGTGGCACCTTAAACTGTTCGTCCACCGAAGCGGATTAATTCTTTAGTTATTTAATAATGAAATACCACAGACACCACAGAAAACCCTCCATTCACTAAAACATAAGTTTTCTGAGCCTAAGTAAGCAGAGTACTCTTGTTTGGTGTTTGCCACAATAAAATACCTAGTTTCTGCAAAGCTCCTAAATTGGTATAACTAAGGAAAATACAGTATAAAACAGTTAATACAGTCACCAAACTATCCTTATTTCAGCAATTAATGATTATTAATTAAGATCCACCAATTAGTCTTTGTTCAACAGGTAGATGTATAACTCACTGACTGGTAAGGTGCTTATCGGCAACTCCAAGGGTATGATTCAAAATGGAGGGTAAGAAATGCATTTAATAATATATCTAAACTTAGCATAAATATCCTTTTTACTTTCTCGTGTATAGAAAATATTGAACTCGTAAATTATTTTACATTGGGATTATGACAAATCTAAATGTTTTATAAGCCCCCAAACTCAAATAATTGGGTTTTACAATTCCATCTCTATGTATGTCTCTAGGCAGGACTAGCTAGCTGAAAAGGTTTAGTAGATTTAATTTAAACTAGATATTTAGTTGTGTGGTCATAACTTAAGGCGAAATCCTGCTTTCAATTATCACTCTAAAATTAAGGATAGTTTGGTAATAACCGATTTTTGAAAATTGGTCTTATAATTTTGTTTAAAATGTATTTCTGCGGATATTTTTCTGAGTAAAAATTTATTGATGATAATTTACTGATAGCATATATATGAAAATTTTGTTCCTAGTTATAATATACTCCACAGATTTATCTGATTACCAAACCTTTCCTTCACCTCTGACAAGACATCTTGTGAATGTGGGGAATGCCGGGCCTCCACTGTGGTTCGGATTCCACGTTAAACTGTAGGTCTTCCATTTCATCTCACACACACCCTACCATTACACATTAGCGTAAGTGTGTATAACCCGAACGGTAGTAAGACGCGGTGCTAATAATAATAATATAATATACTATGTGAGAAAGTTTTAAGATTGTGTTGTACAATTTATTTTAAATTGTAAAACATGGGTTTTATTGATGGCTATGAAACCATAGTTATATATCGAATGTGGAAAACTACTCCCACTGCATCAGGCAGGGATTCGAACCTCAACCTTGCCATCACTATAAATCCGACTTATTGCTATGTGTATGAGTGTGTGTGTTATTATTTCACTAAATTAGATCCTACTAAGAGTGATAGGGCTTTGATTAAAATAAATCATACAAATATTACAAAAGAATTTTATTTTGATACATTTTAAATAACACGTGAAAACCTTAATAATAATTATATTCAAAAGATTTTTTATAGCAATTCATTCACAATAACCGAGTTTTATCTTTTTAAAAACCTATGAAATTCTGTCAATGGTTTAGATTAGCACAGCCCAAATATACATCCCCTCACCCCCTTGTCCATAACAGCATTGACCATATCAAGTTGAGTTCCGAAACATATCAATCAGACCTGTTTAGGAACCAAAATGTATAACAAATTAATTTAAAAACACAATTATGATTAGTTTGAAAATTACAAGAATATTAGTTTTTTTGAAATTATTTGCTTCATTTATTTGATACACATTTTATTTATAATTACCAAGGTCTGGACTTTGAAGAGATAAAAATGAACAAAAGATGACCAAAATATATGAACAGAACTCATAATAAATGTAAACGACTAAATCAAACACACACTTTCCAAATGGTTAATGCAATTAAAAACCTCTAACAAATAAACACTTTCATTCTGTTAAATATAAAATTTATTTACAAACATGTAGTTCAGAAATAATAGCTACCCCCTTCCAATGCAGATCTTTCCAGTTAAGTTGCAGTCTCTCACCAGGAATGTGTATTTTACAACCACACAAGCAAAAATGACACAAAGATAACGGCCTTCATTATAGCTTCCTAGTATTTAAAAATATACTTATTCAACATGAATAGCTTAAAATAACTTAAAAAGGCCTAATCAAGCCTATAAATGATGCCCATATAATCATCTTACATTCCAAAATTTAGCACAAAAAAAAGACCTCTAAAATTGACATTTCTAATAAAAGGGACTCATGAACAGAGCTTATGTAACTATGAGCATTGTATGTGAGTAAAAAAACAACTAGGTACATGTTATCAAAATCTGGGCCATGATAATCACAAACAAAAAACTTTAAATTAAATCAACTCTTCAAGATAAATGTTCATGGTTAAAGCCTCACAAAACATTCATAAACTTTTTTTAATTACATTTTTGTATGTTTTATTATAATTATAAAATATGAAAAGTCATAAAGGAAAGGTTTTAACATCTTATCATGAAACTTGATCTTGTATTTTTGAGTTTCCCTCTTTTATTAAGTAATATTTTATTTAACAGTGTCTTGTCGGGTGAAAGAAGCATGTAAAAAAAAGGAAAAAAACAACAAGGCATCTCCCAAAACAAGAGAATGCTGTAGAGCAGTGTTTCTAAAAGAATAAAAAATTCATTCACCTCTTCTGGGTCCATAGAATATCCAATCTACCCCTTCTAGCTCTTCAACCTTTATTGTTAAGTCATGTAAATCCATGACAAAGGAAAAGAAAAGATTTTACCAGTTCATGTCACCAACTATGAATCTGCGTTAATTTATTTACCAGATTTACTATTATAAAAGAATTGTTATGATTAATAAAACCTAAAGGGTACGCCATTTACTATTTGAAATCCTTCACCTACCTCTTGCGATAAACATACCGCAATTCGGGAAACACTAGTGTAGAGCAAATTTGACCCTTTCTGACAGTTGGAAAACCTAATAAAAGATAGTCTCGCACACATATAATTTGCTTACATAGTTGTAAATTGGATGAATATGGAAATACTTTGAATAAGTTTTCACATTTCCAAAAGTAATACTATGAACCGACTATACAAGATATTTAAAAGAAGTGACAATGTTGATTAAATCAAAATTGTGTAGCTTTATGGTAATAAAAAACAAACTTTCAATTGATATGATTTTAAGTAAAAAAAAAGAGGCATCTATTGTCTTGAATTAAAATAAAGGAAGGAAAAGCCTGTACACCAGGTACTACACAATATACCAAGTCCAAAGAAACATTTAAAACAGAATAAACAATACAAATAAAAAGTTTCTATTATGTTTTGATTTTGGCCAAATAACTGGGTCTTCTATTAACTGACCCGACTTTCTATACCAGTATTTATTATAATTTAGTATTACAAGTTCAAACTTATCATTAAATTGCTCTTATGAGTTGTTAATCAAATTATTTGTGGTCATTTATAAAACAAAACAAGATTTTCCCAATATAAAATCTGTGCTGACAGCAAACAACATATTTTAATATCCTTGTAGTTCTGTTCTAGTTTAATGAACAATTTATATTTTTTCCAAACAATGTACTTCTAAGGATTATGTTAGGTAATTACTATTTACAAAATTATTACACATTATAATGATGCACTTAATATTTACACAATGTGGATAGTCCAACCTGGCATTAAGACATGTAACACAAAAAATATATCAATACAAACCCACAGATATCCTATCTATATATACAAATCTAGCCACCAAATATTTTGAAGGAAATATGTAAATACTGTACATTACAATGTGACCAAGTTAATTGCTGCAGTGTTAACTACATACTAAATTAATTATCTAATGACATACAATAGTGAATCACTTTCTGTGCTTATAAAAATAGTTGGTCATTTGTTTTAATGGTGAAGATATATTTTACTAACAATCTCGAGCAGTATCAAATATTAAAGCCATGTAATTATCCAAGTTGTTCAAAAGTACTAAAAGCAACCCAATTTGGAAATAAATAGTCAAATGAAACAGCAAATTATTTTCATCTCAGACACAAAACACAATTTTAAGGTTTGAAAATTTGAATCTATATTTTTCAAAGGCGGGCAAACTTATTTTGGATCCATCCTAGAACCTCTAATTGGTTAAATCAATCAAAAATGTCTAGAATTAATTCAAAAAAAGTGTATTTAACAATCTTCTGACAATTTTTCATGGCTTTGTAACAATGTCAGTGTGTGTGTGTTATTTTTATATATGTATACAAAAATATAAAAGATTAAATGTAATATATTTTAGTGGTGAAGATATTATGAACTAACCTCTGTATACACAAATCTTTTAATATATAGTTTAATATCTAAATAAAATTATAAATTAATTTAAAAAAACTATTATTGCAGGAATTTTTTTTCGACAAATTTGGTGAAAACTACAACCTTATTTTGAAAATACTTAATGGAGTATCTGTACAAAATACTTATTTTAGGAAAACAAATGTGTTATTTTATATTAATTAGTTTTCTCATTTAATTTGTTTAGTTATGATACAATATTACATTGCACCAGTGGCGGCTCGTAGCTAAAATTAGTGAGGGGGCTGCTCCAAAAATTTTTTAGCCTTTGTTTTAAAATTGTGTAAAAGGAATAAAACAGGTATAAAAAGAACATTTATTTAGGAATTTGAATAAATCTTTAAAACAAACAATCTCTATTACTTAATTTAACTTAAATTGTTACAGTTCAAGCTTGATCTATTCATTTAAAAATGAAATCCATTCTTGTTGTTTTAATCTGCGCAAAGAGTTCAATAATTTTCTCCTTGATCTCTGGATGAAAATTGAGGAAATTTTTCTCCATTGAAAGTACTGCAAGCGCAATTAGTCATTCCGAATTCATAGTGCTTCTTAAAAAAGTTTTTATCAGTTTTGTAATTTCACTAAAACATCATCTAGATTATTTTCCTAGATAAATTTCAGCAGCTCAATTAATTTGCAATATTCATGAATATCAGTCCTACAATAGAATACTTTTAGTTCAGTTTCAAGCTTTTCTTTGTCAATCATGGTATAAGCTTCAGTGGTCAGTAATATCTCTTTTGTGGGATGTTCATTCTTAAATCTAGTGAAGCAATTCTTGTTGAACAATTTAGCAGCTACTAAGCGTTTAGTGCAAGAATATCTGTCCATTATATCAACACATATATAGTAACACACTTCCTTAACTTCTGCCATGAGTGTCTTTGAAGGATTCTCACAGTACTTTGAGTTTCTCAATTCTAAAATAGCAGTTTTGAAATTTGTTATATATTCATTAACTTTAAACACACTAATTTCTCGAGATTGCATTTGGTTGTAAATTATTTCAATATGAGGCATAATCTGATGAAAATGATTTAACCAAAACTTGAAATTATCATCATTCAGGTATTTTAAAATTCCTGTCGCTTCTGAAATGGTTTGATCTGCATTTGATGTTGACTGAATTTCAGTAAGGCTGTTTTTTAAAGGTTGCAAATTTTCATAAACTCTGTTTATGGGGGGCGTATGTTGAAATTTGTAGAGGATGTACATGGAATGCTGACGTCCATATGTTTCTTGAGAATGGACACACGTTGTGGTGATCTTGAAATGAATGTTTGAATATCCAGAATGTTAGAGAAAAAAAATCTTGCGATTTGTGTAATACTTGCTGCATTTCTCATTATTAAATTAAGTTGATGTGCATAACAGTGAATGAAATGTGCATTATTATAAACTGCTTTTATTTTTGCTTGAACTCCTGCTATTTTGCCTTTCATGACATTTGCACTAAATGTCTGAGCTATCAGTTTTTTTCCATTTCCTTGAAGGATTATGTCCAATTGTTCTAAAATACGTTTTGATATGCCATCTACAGTTTGATTTTCTGGAATAAAGAATCGCCAAAAACGCTCAAATATTTCTCCATTCAATACGTACCGTAAAACAAGGACCATTTGAGTGTGTTCTGAAACATCTGTTGTATTATCAACCATGACAGCTACAAAGGAAACTTTTCTAATTTCCGTCATTATCTCTTCATGGTATATTTGTAGCAGTCAGTCAATTATCTCATTCTGAATGGTCTTAGAAACCCCTTCGAAGACTGCTCTGGTTTCTAAGTGATTCTTCAAATATGAATCTAATTTAGATACAGAATTTACGAATCCTTTAAATACCCCTGGATTTACTCAATCGTCTTTTTCATCATGTCCACAAAAGGGAGTTCAAAGTTTCTACAAAAGTAAATGCAGTCTATTGTTTTGGACAAAATTTCACGGTTATGTTTAAATATTTATTATTATGCTCATTGATTTAAAGTCTGTATGCCTTACTAAGTTTCTCCTTAATACTTACGGTTCCTAAAAGTGACAGTGAAACGACATTATCAACGCGCTTCTTTGAATTCTCATGCTTTTCAGTTTTTTCTTTCATTTTGTTTATTATTCTAAAACCATCTTTTGTCCACGGTATATAACCTCCAAACAGCAAACACGGGAAGCAAAACAGTACTACATTTTTTACTTCACAGAAGCAAAGCCAACTTTTCCGTTGGTACCATTCAGAATTAAAGCTACGAATATATTTCTTGTTGTTGCTTTTGCCTGACTGAGATATTAGAATATCAGGTGTTGAACGAGCTCTTTTCTTAACTGTAACTTTCTCATTAAGAGATAGCTGTAAAAACTTAAGCTGTTGAAGTTCACTTACAGTCACAGAATTTATTTCTTGGGGATGCAAGGCCATGGTTAAAGTTTTCTGTTAAATAAAAGAATCGAACAAATATGAATCAAATAAAATAGCTGGAAGCAAAATAATAATCTAATTCTACACTCTTCTACACTTTATCACATTCAAGAATATGGTACATGGTTTTTAAGCACAACACACGCTGAGTAAAAAAAAAACCTTCTACTATCACGCAAGAGCTGGCACTGCAAGAGAAACAGTGCTCTCTCTACTTGGCAGTCCCACCTTCCTTCCCACCCCACTCCTATGTGTGCGTGCGCACAAAAGTCAAACACCATGTCGCTGGCACTGTGAAGCACACAGTTCCATACAAAGATTTTTGTATTTTTTCATAAACTGGGGGTTGGCTACTGAAGTACTGCCATTAAGCTTACAACTAACTACAACAACAACTACAACAACATACTACAAAAATAAAGAATTAAAGAGAAAAGGAGTCATTATATTAAATGTTATCAATAATATCAAGTGGAAATAGGGGGTGCTGCAGTTCTGCAGTACCTATACACAAGCCGCCACTGCATTGCACTCCATCTAATCTCTACAGGAGATACGTTTGTATCTTCTAAGAATTTGAAAAATACAATAGGATCAAAGCCATCTATGTATGACCAATTTGTATCTTTATTTTCATTTATGACAGTTTCTGTCATAATAGTTTTGTAGTGAATTACGGTTTAAAAAAGTATTGTGTGCACAAAGCTTAGTTTTATAGACACACCATACCATATTTAAATGATTAAGATCACCAAAGTTTGTTTTTGTAAAAATGTAAAAACGACTTGAATTTGTTAATTCTTTGAAAGTTTGTTCTTATTTTTGCTAAAACAATATTCAATTCTTGTGATAAAAGAGTGCTTTAGTGAGTAATACACAGTTCAGGTACCGTACCAATTAGACACTAAACTATAAAAAATCTTTTTAATCAAGAGAGACACATTTTAAATTATGAATAAAGTAAAATAACAAATTTTCTAAAACAATTCATGTAAAATAAATAGCATAGTCTTTATTGCATTACTATCACACTACCATAAGTTTGGATTACTTTTATTTAAAGGGTTCAGTATCTTCAAATCAATTAAAATATTGACTGTATATTTTTCAAAATTGCAAATCTTATTTTAAATTAAAATATACATATTGTTTTAGTTAACAGTTTAACTATACAGACTAATTATGTGACTCTCTCTTGTGTTGCAGTTAGGAAATATCTGTAATGAATTGAGCATACGGAGAAACCTATCCCTAACAAAGTTGCCGTGGCTTTGCTTCATGTGTTATCAATTCGCAATACAGCCATCCTTATCTTATTAGTGTTTCACAGGCCGCCCACTGGAATCAACATTTTAACATTTCAAACCAGCGTGTCCTTGTAGTCCTGGTGATAAGAAAGTTTTCTAACGAAGTTCTGCACTAGTCTCAGATCGTCTCCCTCAAGCTTATGTTCTCTATGTATTCCTGCAGTTAGAACTGCTTTCACCTTTTCCGAGTTATTGTTAGGCCTTTCAGACATAGTTTCTTGTGAATGCGCACTTTCTGTGATGTTGCTTTTATTGATTTTATTAAATGTTTGATCTTCATCCCCCCCTTCTTTGGTTTTGGTGGTCATTTCACCCTCTGTGGAAGTTGAAGAGACGTTACTTTCAATATTAAATAAATTGTGTTCTTGTGAAGAAGAATTACTTAGAGCTAATATTCCTTCTTCTTGTATCTTAGAAAAGGACTCGTCTACCAAATTACTGTCGTGATTGCCAACAGATTTTTTAATTATAACTGCTTCCTCTTCTTGTTCGCTGACAACAGTTGCAATCAATCCATTTTCAGTAATTATTGTCGAGTATGGGGTATCTTCAGTTGTTTGTGAGAAACTGGTCTGTTCATATGAAACTTCTTCTTTGATGGTAGTTGTATGTGTTGTCTCATAGTGTTGTGATTCATTGGTTTCTTTTATTGTTGGCAAAGTTTCATTTTTTGTAGCGACATTGTCTCTGTCCATATCTTCACCTAGAACCACTTCTGTTGTGGTGGCATCTGTAGCTGAATAATCTTCACTGTGAACCATATAGTTTGTATCACCTTTTTTCAACCATTCTTGTGGCAAAGTTTCATTTGCCTTCTTCGATCCCGTTTCGTTATCTATAATATTTTCAGGCATAGACAAACCACCCGATTTGTTGCTTTTAAGTTCAATAATATCTGGCAGTATTTTTGTTCCCATTTCCATATTGTTTTCAACATTTACCATCTCTGTGCTTGTAACACCTTCTTCAGATTGTAAAGTGGTGCCATTATTTACTATACCTTCAAAATCAGAGCTCGAATCATTTGTGGCACTTTCTAAAAGAACTGGTCCCTGATCATTTTGCATATCTTCTAAAATATTTTCACTTTTTACTGTAGTTGCGGATGGTATTTCAGTTGGATATAGTGTCGAATCTAACGTGGTATCTTGGTTCAATGAGGCTTGGGTCGCTTGGTCTAATAATTTGTCTGTAATCCCATCCAATATTTTTGGAAGAATCTCATGACCATTTGACAAAACATCATGTCCTTCTGTTGATATTTCAATTAAAAGTGTGCTTACCAAACTTTCTGTTGTATAATCTCCTACCTGTGAAGATGTCTCGTAGATTTCTGGTGCATCTGTTTGAGACATGTTTTCCAAATAACCATTGGTTGGATTTGAGAAAGTTTCAACAGTTTCTGCACTTGGACTTTTAATTAAATTAGCACCGTGTTTATCATTTTGTGAAACAACACTTGATGACGAGACATCTCCCATTGAGTATGTTACATGAGTTGAACTTTCTGATTCATAATTAGATGTTTCATGACCTTGAGAGCTTCTAGAGTTTGTTATTTCTTTAGTGTTTATAGCTGTGCTCTGATCGTTTGGTAAAGATGTCACACTAGATAATGAGTTACTAGAGTGTATAATATCTAAGATGCTCTTTGGAGTGAAATGAGTATCGCCAGATTCCATACTGGCCATGGCATCTGATGATGAGGTGGGTACTGTTGTCAAAAACCGTTCTAGTCCATCGTCAGTTTCACTGTGCAGCTTTGTTGACGTGGTTGTTTCACCAATATGTTCGTGAAAACTCTCCGAGCTTGTGTAGTCATGCTCTGTTGTGCTTCCAGTATTCTTTCCAGTGTCTGATGAATCACTTGAATCATTAATCTCTGTACTTGTAGCTGGTCTTGACCACTGGTCCTCTAGACTTGACATTCCACTTCCAGGAGCCCCACTTCCAGAGCCAGAGTACAAATCTTGTTCTAGCTCCTCCAAAATGTTGTTTCTGGAAGGGTACTGATGTATATCTTCTCGAGTTACGGAGGTTGTTGGGTATATAGTTGAAGATACCTGTTCTGTTCCAGTTTCTGTGGTTTTATCTGAATTTATAATCAAGGAGCTCTGGCGAGTAGTTACAGCTTCATCACCAACTGAGTAAGCTTGATCATTTTCAAAGCCTTCCTCATCGTTTGGTAAAGATGTCACACTAGACAATGAGTTGTTAGAGTGTATGACCGCCGAGATGCTGTCTGTAGTGAACTGAGTATTGCCATATCCCACAGTGATTGTAGTATGTGATGATGAGGTGGGACCTGCTGTCTCAAACCGTTCTAGTCCATCTTCAGTTCCACTGTGCAAATCTGTTGACGTGGTTGTTTCACCAGTATGTTCATGAGAATTATCCAGGCTTGCGTATTCGTGTCCTGTTGTGCTTCCAGTATTATTTCCAGTATCTGATAAATCACTCGAATCATGAATTTCTGTACTTGTTGCTGGGATTGACCACTGGTCCTCTAGACTTGACATTCCACTTCCAGGAGCCCCACTTCCAGAGCCGGAGTAAAAATCTTGTTCTAGCTCCTCCAAATTGTTTCTGGAGGCGTACTGATGTTTATCTTTTAGAGTTACGGAGGTTGTTGGATATATTGTTGAAGATACCTGTTCTGTTCCAATTTCTGCGTTTTTATCTGTTTTTATAGTCGAAAAGCTCTGGTGATTAGTAACAGCTTCATCACCAGTTGGCTGAAATTGATCATTTTGAACCTCTTCCTTTAGTGTTAAAGTGGTAGGTTCTAAATATGAGCTCAATGTAGGGCTGGATTTAACTTGTGAAGCAGTAATTGGAACAGGTTGATCATTAAACGTTCCCTTGCTATTACTCTCTTTTTCTGAACTATCTTCTGGGACATATTCAGTGTATGTGACTGAATAAGTTGACATTCCTCCCAGATCAATACTTGTAGTTTCTTCTTTTATGAACGTGAAAGTTTGATTAATTTGGACGGGTCTATCTGCTTTGATCAAGTCATAAAACTGATCTTTGTGTTCATGAGGAATGTCCTTAATATTGTTAGAAAGTGTTGTGTCTTTTATTTCTGTTAGGTTCTCAGTGATTATTGGTTCATTCAAAAGGTCCTCGAGGTCTCCAAACGTTGTAGATTCCTCTTCTGTGTGATTTGTCTCATATAAATGGTTGCTTATGGTACTTGTCTCAATATCAACAACTCCAAATAGAGTTGTTTTCATATCACTGGCAGTATGGTCCTCTTGTTTGTTTGAATGTAGATTCTCAGTCGAATTATCAACTTCTTGGCTTAGTTCATCTGACAAAGGAGTTTCATTACCGGGAGCTTTCTTTAGAAAGCTCTGTTGTGAAGTTGATTCGGCATTTTCTTGGTTCTGCTCTTCTGAGGAGGTTGTCTGATTACCAGCATCTTCTCCTGAAGCGCTCTGTTGGGTAGGGATGTTGGACACCGTTGAATATTCATCCTGGCTCTGCTCTTCTGAAGAGGTTGTTTCATTACCAGTAGCCTCGTCTGGAGAGATGTGTAGGACTGTATTGGTTACTACATTTGGTTCTTCGGTTCCTTGGCTTTGATCTTCCAGAGTGGTCTCATTACTAGCAAACTCTTCTAGAGAGCTATATTGGGCAGTGGTGTTGGGTACAGTTGATTCATCGGTTTCCTGGCTCTGAGCTTCCAAAATGGTTGTTTCATTACCAGATGGTTCTATTGGTAAGATGGTATCATCGGTTTTATTAAATGATACCTGAGGTGGTCTGAATGTAAATATAACTGGCCTTACACTACCCGGCGGATAATCTGTAATAAAGAGAAATTACATAAGGAACTAATATTTAATCTCATAGCTCAACAAGTAGTATTTTTGCAAATATTATTTTAATACATTGTAGAAGAGAGATTATCAAACATTTGTGTAGACTGAACTTGGTATAAGAATATGATAGCTTGTATTGAATATTTATTCAAAATATTTCATACTATATATATATATGTGGCTAATTTATTTTTTACTTACTCAAAAACTAGAGGTTCTTTGCAAATCTTTGATGCAATGTGTATAAAACTTAGCAGGTGGCAACTATGATGTAAGTTAGACAAAAGCATTTTGAAAACAACCAATAACCATACTTATTTTTCACATTTAATTGGAAAACGTGACACTAAAAATTCACTCTCAAAACACATGTTTATTACAAGTCAGGTTTTGTGTCAAGTCTTAACTCACCGTGTGAGACATAGTGATGGTACATGGGGTAGAAAACGCAGGATATCTGCATCTTCTCTGTCAGGTTGTGTATCAAGTCTTAGCTGACTGAGAGGGGGCAGTGAATGTACTTGGGGGAGAAAACCTTAAACACTTGTCTCTTCTCTGTCAAATTTTGTATTGAGTCTTAGCTCACCAAGAGGGGGGCAGTGATGGTATATTGGGCAGAAGATCCCGGACAACTGCATCTTCTCTGTCAGGTTGTGTAT
>CABFOW010000426.1:250088-278479 GCA_902141385.1 Timema californicum | reverse complement strand
TCACCCTACCATTACACATTAGCGTAAGTGCGTATAACCCGAACGGGTAGTAAGACGCGGTGCTAATAATAATAATATTCAAGACATATACTTTCCACCACCGGCTTGCTAGGCCTGTCATAGCTTCATACGGATTATAATCTATCTTAAGACTAAGCTATGCACAACATCCAGTCCCAGGCCGTTAATTTATTAACGTGAACGTGTAAACCCATATTTTCATTAATGATAGATTTTCGACCATGCCGGGAATCGAACCCGGGAATTTTAGCTCACTAAGCAGACACGGTACCGATTGAGCTAAGGCGTTATACAATATACATATATCCTGATTTTGGTTGGAAGAACAGTATAGAAAATTCTAATCTATTTCTTTGTGGCCAACAATATTAGCATTTTAGTAAATTATTTGTGTTATCTTATAGGTATTGACAATATCTATCAAAATTAATAGCTACAGATTACATGACTTGATGTATGAATATATTAAAATTGTTTTAGTAACTTTAGTAACTAACTTCTACTGTTCTTCCTACTAAAATCATACTATATATTTATATATAATTACTTTGATAAACTTATTTAAATTCAATATTCCTACATGGGAAAGTAAAAGTCCATCTCGTAAACATTTACTACTGGTGAAACCTATTAACTTGTGTTTCTCAACTCACGCACAAATGAAATCCATATAAGGATATAAAAAATGCATTATAATTATTCATACTATTGCCACCACCCAATAATTTGATCACAAGGTCTTATTCCCTTCTTTCCCCCCTCCCCCTCGTTACCAACTGGTTTCGTGGTATAGTGGTCCAGGCCCCCACCCCCCAGGCTGTTGATTAAGATTGAAATAAACAAAGGTCCCGGGTTCGATTTGCATGTCCATGGGTCATATTTCGATTTTTATAATATTTTATTAATATGTATCCATAACCATTATTATAGGTTGTCTAATTATTATTTTTTTAGCACCGCGTATTATAATTACCCATTAGGGCTATACGCTTATGTAGTAACTACGCTCGTGGTTTTAGGGATTAGGAAAATTATAATTAGAGGAAATACAATCCGCATTTGCGTGGATGGATAGTTGAAAACTACCCTCAATACCCCCAACCGAGATTCGAACCTCAATCTCCTCGTTATTGGCAGTCTAGTCTATTGCGAGAGTAGCGCCCTAGACTATGCAGCCACCAAAGTGGTTCTTGTGTATTTAATCCATCAGAATCGTTGGCACTAACAAATGCACAAGAAGTCTCTGTACCAGCGTATCTACAGTAGCCCCATGGCTTCTTTGGTGCTGACTGACAGCTCATAGCTGACAGCTGATGGCTTTGAAAAGTTACCAGACCAAATTATGTATCCCTACGCCGAACCAAATAATCTGCAAAAACATGTGTTTAGCAGCTGTCACTTCTGACAGTCAAAACTTAGTTATATACCGAAATGTTGACTGTTGGAAGTCAGCTGTGAGCTGCCAGTCAGCACCAAAGAAGCCACGGGGCTACTGTATGTATAATAGCACCACGTTTTACTCGCCGTTAGGGCTATGCGCTTATGTACTAGCTACGCTAATTAGGCATAGTGGAGGTTATATTTATAGTAATTGTACCCGCATTTGCCTGAAGAATAAGAAGAGCACCATTTTGAAGGGAAAAAAACTCAGTACACCCACAACGAGATTTGAACTTCGATGTCCCCGTCATTGGTATTCTAGTCTACTGTGAGAGTAGCGTGTTGGACCACTCGGCCGCCGTAGAGGATCCAGGGTGTGTTGACCCGCTTTGTTTACTAGGCGCTTGTTAAAACAATGGTTTGAAAGAAATTGCAAAAAACAACAACCATGGAGTGTACCTGTAAGCGAGCTATACCGACCGAGTTACCGCCACCTTTATTAACGATAGTGTCACCATTTGCGAATGGAAGGTGTCATGTGGTCAGCACAAAGAACTTTTCCAGACGTTAATTTCAATTTTATAGACCGTAGCTGCTATGTATTTATTAAAAAAAAAAGTAGTTAGCGTACAGCCCGAACGGTTAGTAAGACACGGTGCTAAATAAAAATAAACAAAGTAGCTGACCCGCCTCGGTGGCTTAGTTAGCTAACGCGCTAGTTTCGTTTTGAGCTAGACCACCGAGGACGGGGAGATCGAAGTTCGAATCTCGCTCGGAGGAAATGGGGGTGGTTTTTCCTAAATGGTTTTCGGCTCTACTTCCACGCAAATGCGGGTTGACTTTCTCTATATTCAACCTTTTCCAATTCCTAAATCATTAGCGTAATTAGTACTTAAGCGGCTAACCATAATGGGTAGTAAGACGTGGTGCTAGGTATTATTATTATTATTATTATTATTATTATTAAAGTAGCTGCTCATTTGTCTTCATGCCGCTGAGTTTGATCTCGTTTCAGGCACACAGCTTCACAGAAAAAAATTGTAATAATTAATATTAAAAAGATTAATCTTTAAAAATACAACCATTTAATATTCCTAAACTTTAATAATAATAATAAATTAATTTAAATCGCGCAAGTCAGCTTTCACTTGCGATTACTCTCTGGCGAAATACCGAAATGCATGGCATGTGTTTGGAAGGACCTTGGTTCCAATTGAGGCTATGGTCACGGTAGCACCGCGTTCGGCCGAAATATTGTTCGGACGTAGTCTTGTCGACTCCTCCGATATTTTCAATCTCATGGTCCTCCATTAACTTGGTCCTAATACAACCGTTTAGTTCAGCCAAATACATCCAACGTGGGAAAGATTCAAATCGATTTTTTTTTGTTTTTTTTCGGCCTAACTGTCAGATTTTCAAGAGATCGTCTGTATTCTGTCTTGGTAAAATGGTGGATGTGAAAAGTTTGTAACTTTGGTATTTGAAAGAAAGTTTTTATGGGATTTAAGAAGTAATCTATATCATAATAAAGATAATTCTAGGATTCTATGGCGTGAGATTACGACAGAAATGAAAATTACAAGTATTTTTATTTAAAATTAACTTTTCTAGCAAAAATAAGCTATTAATTTGTGTGGTAAGAATATTTTAATTATTAGAACATGATAGGGCATTCGGAATAAACGATAATCATTAAAGAAGTTTTCAAATAGGGATCCGTCTATTTAATTAAAAATTCACATTTTACATTAATAACATTATCGTGCTAACATAACGACCATAATATTATAGTACTATTATTATTAGCACCGCGTCTTACTACCCGTTCGGGTTATACGCACTTATGCTAATGTGTAATGGTAGGGTGATTGCAAGATGAAATGGAGGACCTACAGTTTAACGTAGGATCAGAACCACGGAGGACACATTCACAAGGTTGTGATTAATACACGAGAAAACAATAGACTGGGCTACTCTATAAGAATAAAACTCAAACGGCGTTCAAAGGATTTGCCTGGTGTATGAAACGGAGTAAACCAATTACATTTTTTTAACACCGTGTATGACTACCCGTCTGGGTTATACGGCTATGTACTAATTGCGTTAATGGTTTTAGGGATTAGGAAGGTTATGTTCTGAGGAAATGTACCTGAATTTGCATGGAGGGGGAAAATAATTTGGGGGGAGGGGGGAAACCCTCTACCCCCGACCGAGATTCGAACCTTGATCTATTCGTCATTGGCAGTCTAATCTACTGCGAGAGTAGCACGTTAGACCATGCGGTCACCGAAGCGGATAACAAATAACTTATTTCACGCTGTCGCGCGAGACATAACGAAGGTCACCATTAAAATTAAGAGCCATAACTGTCACACTCCATCAAATTGTCTTACCTTGACGGATTACAATATGGCACTATTTTACAAGCAGCACTATGTCAAAACCAGGCAAGATAAGCTTGCTAGCTTTCAGTGTAAAAAAAACTCATACTATAGGAAGAATCTCAAAGGTCACACACTATAGATGGATTCCCTCTTAGTAAAGAATTTAAACTTAAAATTTTACTTTTGCGAATGTGGGCTCTGTTTATCCTGATGTCTGATTACCAAACCCTTCCTTCACCTCTGACAAGACATCTTGTGAATGTGGGGAATGCCAGGCCTCCACCGTGGTTCGGATTCCACGTTAAACTGTAGGTCCTCCATTTCATCTCACAATCACCCTACCATTACACATTAGCGTAAGTGCGTATAACCCGAACGGGTGGTAAGACGCGGTGCTAATACTAATAATAATAATAATAATAATAATAATAATTTATCCTGATATATGACGGTGTTACCTTCAGGGTTCACACTTTGGCCCTATCTTATAAGATATCTTCTTCTTTAGTCAACAACCTGAAGGTTGGTTTGATGTGATTTCTATCTTTCCGGTGTTGGGCATTTACTCAGCCTTTCGGTTGGTCAATGCTGCCTGCACCATCTGGTAGAAATCCCATATACTGAAGATTTCAGGAAAAGTTGTGATTTCCCGTTACCTTCCAAACTGAATTTCTATGGGTGAGCGCGAAAGGGCCTACCAATTTTGCCGGGAAAGGTATTTTCACATACCTTTCAGAGTTATTTTACATGCAACAATCAACATGGTACCGACGGATTTACTTCCCCTCCGAACAAAGTTATGCCACGGATTGCTATCGCTCAAGAAAGATCAGTTGACCTCGAAAGGGTTTGAACCCACAAACATCAGGTCCTGAGGTGAGCTCTGTACCCAAGACCACCTGGGTCAACCCACTTTGGCGGCCCCGTGGTCTAACGCGCTACTCTCACAGTAGACTAGACTGCCGATGACGGGAAGATCGAGGTTCGAATCACGGTCGGGTGAGGGTGGTTTTCCATTCCTTCTTCACGCAAATGCGGGTACACTTCCTATAAATATAACCTTCCTCATCCCTAAACCATTAGAGTAATTAGTACATCTACACTAATATTATAAAGAGGAAAGATTTTATTTTATTGTTTTTCTGTTTGTAATTGATAAATTCAAAAACTACTGGACCTATTTTAAAACTTCTTTCACCAATATAAAGCTACATTATCAGCGAGTAACATAGGCTATATTTTATTTTTTAAATTTAATTTATTCCTCATAAAAATGTCGATAGTCACTCATATTTTATGGTAGAGTCTATGATGATTCTTCAATATGTGTGTTGAAAATAATAATGTGGGGGGGGGGGAGGATAGGGTGAGGAGGGGGAAGGGCGAAGGGTTTAGTAAGCTTATAAACTGAACGGTTAGTAAGACGAGATGGTAAAAAAAAACTATGTCGAACTTAGAAGTGATACCATAGTGGAATTCTTCAAAGTAAGCGTGCTACCTTTCAGGGTAAATGCAGTGTATAATGTATACAAGTATTATGAAAGTGAACACAGTGACGTGTCGTGGAGTGTCGCCAGGGTACGTTGATTTTGTCAGAACTGTACCTGTGATTTGTTCTCACCCGATTCGTCCCCTTTATACTGATCATAAATTAGATCTGCTCTACATACGTCGACTGGCAACGTAATTTCATTGAGAGCTGGTCAAAGAGTGTTATACCGAGTGATGAAAACAATTCACAAGTACTTTTTATACAGGTTATACCCGCCTCGGTGGCGTAGTTGGCTAACGCGCTTGTCGTGTTGAGCTCGACCGCTGAGAACGGGGAGATCGAGGTTCGAATCCCGGTCGGGTGAATTGGGGGTGGTTTTTCCTAAATGGTTTTCCACTCTCCCTCCACGCAAATGCGGGTTCACTTCCTCTAATTAAACCTCCCCAATTCCTAATCCATTAGAGTAATTAGTACTTAAAGCGTATAACCCGAACGGGTAGTAAGACGCGGTGCTAAATATTACTATACAGGTTATAAGTACTCTAGCAATACACCACGACACGACACTTATTTAACAAAGGACAACATAAAGTTTTTACTGGAATGTACTCTTTACTATATCCCTATTTCTAAATAATAATGAATCCCTAGCAGCACCGAAAGAAATTTTCAGGCATGACAAAATTACCACACAATACATATCTTCCTACGTAATAATTACTGCTTACTTTACATTCAAACTTATGTCAATCAATTATATTCATGGATGTGGGGAATGCCAGGCCTCCACCGTGGTTCGGATTCCACGTTAAACTGTAGGTCCTTCATTTCATCTCACAATCACCCCACCATTACACATTAGCGTAAGTGCGTATAACCCGAACGGGTAGTAAGACGCGGTGCTAATAATAATAACTAATAAGTTCATTATTGTTGGCATACTAATTTCCCTATTGTTTTTGCATAAGTCATACCCTTCTTATAAATTATAATCTTTATTTAAAGTATTCACAAAAAACTTTTTATAGTCTTTAACATTTGTATGGTATTAATAACTCCAATCTACAATAGCCCCATGGCTTCTTTGGTTCTGACTGACAGCTTACAGCTGATGGCTTTAAAAAGTTACCAGACCAAATTATGTATCTCTACGCTGAACCATATGATCTGCAAAAAACATGTTTAGTAGCTGTCAGGTATGTACCTAAATGTTGATTGTCAGAAGTCAGATGTGACCTGTCAATCAGTACCAAAGAAGCCATGGGGCTACTGTAGTCAATTCCACTTTCCACTATTCATTTTGCTTAGCAGGTAATCCTATAACCTGCTACAACTTAAAATATTCCATATGCACACATTTATAATCTTTCCTTGTTTTTTTTTTCTAATTAATTTCAGAACATTACTATTTAACAATCTCAATGATGGTTTTTTGTAGAAATGTTATTATACCTGTTATATTTAACCTAATTCATGATAAATTAGTTTCTCCTTGAATAAATTATCTTCATGCTATGTTTCTTATTTTATCTGGTTTAATTTTCCTAAGAAGTTGTACCAATCAATTTAATTAGTTGTAACATCCAAGTACGTTCCTTATATTATAAATTCATATTTATCCTTACTACAACTATAATGAATATTACTGAAATGACAGCATTATAATTTGAAAATATCCATCGAGAGAATGATCTAAAATGTATGTCCAATAGAAAATAGGATATATTGATAACCATCTATTTTAAGTTAATGTTGCAATGCACCATGTGTCAACATACAGTGTGTGAGTGAGTTGCTGCGCCACTCAATCAGATTTTGTTCTCTATTTTATGCAAACTTGTGAATCAAGCTTAACCATTTACATGATAAGTATCCGTTTCGAACCAGGTCTGCTGAAACTGACACTAGTCTTTAACAATAAGTTTTAAAAACCTTGAAGAGAACGGGTAGATCAACTTTTATACACAGCGTTTACTTCCTAACTGCCTGTTAGGGATTTCCGCGACTTTACCAAACTGGGAAATTCGAAATTTAAAGCCAACAAAAAAGTGTTGCTATAAAAATTGCAAAAACATTAACCTGTTTCTTGCGTTTCCCACACTATAACCTTAAAGGAAACCAGTTAAGAGGAGGATTTTACAAGGTCACAATAATAAAAAACGAGTGTATCTCGAACATGAAAGGGTGGTCATACGGTCTAAAGCGTTCCACTGGTAACGTAGAAGGTTGGTATTCGATTCTAGGCTGGATGCACTGAGTGGTATTTCCTAAATATAATTTATCGCTGTGGTTTCCCCATTCTCTCGCCACACTAATGCGGCTGCACTTACTCTGAGACATCATTCTTCAACCTTATACCGTATATTAATCCACCAATATTTTTTTACTATTAGTATTATTATTTAAAACAGCGTCTTACTACCCGTTCTGGTTGTAGGCTTAAAATACTAATTACGCTAATGAATTAGGAATCGGGAAGGTTGAATTTAAAGGAAGTGAGCTTGCATTTGCATAGAGGGATAGCAGAAAACCATTTAGGAAAAATCACCCCCAGTTTACTTGACCGAGATTTGAACCTCCATCTTCCCGTCCTGGCAGTCGAGCTCAACACGAAACTAGCGCGTTAGCCAACTACGCTACCGAGGCGGTTTAAGCCACCAATAATCTCGCTACGTACATCGGTGGTCACGCGGACAGCATGTCAAGCTCGTATAGTCTACGTTACAGGTGATGAGGATCGTGGGGTTAGAATCTTGGCCGAGTGTACTGACGGTTGTGTTTTTACTGATGCTTTTTAACTCTTCCTTCACGCAAATGAGAGTACATTTATTCTAAATTCTACGTTTCTCGCCTTTAACCCATTAGCGTATTAATTAAATACTTAATATCATGGAGTCAAATAACTTACAGTAGTCCCATGGCTTCTTTGGTGCTGACTGACAGCGTTAAAAAGTTACCAGAACAAATTATGTATCCCTACGCCGAACCATATGATCTGCAAAAACATTTGTTTAGCAGCTGTCACTTCTGACGGTCAAAATTTATTAGGTATATACCTAAATGTTGACTGTCAGCTGTGAGCTGTGAGCTGTCAGTCAGCACCAAAGAAGCCATGGGGCTACTGTAGCTAAGTCAATAACGAATTTCCCTACTAAGTTAAGTGTACCGGGTTCGATTCCTGCTATGTCCGAAAATTTAGTCATTGGTCAAATGTGGAGTTTTCCCTTTCATAGTGATGAATTAGCTTTTTTTTTATTTAGCGCCGCGTCTCACTAACCGTTTGGGTTATACGCTTTAAGTAATAATTACGCTAATGGATTAGGAATTGGGAAGGTTGAATGAGAGAAAGTGAACCCACATTTGCGTGGAGGGAGAGTGGAAAAGCATTTAGAAAAAAACCCAGTTCACCCGACCGAGATTCGAACCTCGATCTCCCCGTCCTCAGCAGTTGAGAAGATCAACACGACTAGCGCGTTAGCCAACTACGCCACCGAGGCGGGTGGATGAATCAACAGCCGGGGTCTAGATGGTGTGTCTGTTCTAGATTTAAGTTAATTTATAAGTGCGAGTGGACGCTAAATAACTCAAATAAATAAATAAATTAAAATAACCGTTGCAGATAATAGGCCACGTTTTTTTAAAAACTTTAGTGCTAAACGTAGCAATTGAAATTTAGACCTTGAAAGCGAGAAAATCAAGGTTAAACAAAACTTAAGACACTAGTCGAAAGGGAGGGGAAAAAAAATCATACACGACTAGTTTTTTTCTTGTTATAATTTTTTCATCATAATTATTTGATTCGCACACTAGTTGACCTACCCGTAAGCCTAGCAATCAAATTCTCGAGTGACCTTGAACGTGTGTGCCACGACCACATGTAATCGAGAACTCCTTAACCTAAAAAAAACACTTTTAAAATAAATAATGGTATTTAGGTTCTTGGTGATTGACTTTTGTCAGGGTCTGACTAATGATATGCGCTATGCATATTTATTAACCCTTCACCTTTTGTGTGTGTGGGGGGGGGGAAGGGGGGGGGGGCTGCAAGGCTCTTGAACTTAACACACACACAAAACGTCAAGTACAACAGTGCAAATAAGAGAACCAAGGTGTTAGTTGATAAAAAAATACGTAAGATATTTCTTTATACATGAGTGTGTGAAGTAATGTGTTTTGTAAAATAAGGACTAGGAGGAGGCAAAGATCACAAAGAAGACAAGCAAACTTCTCGCAATGTTTTGTTCTGTATGCAAATCTTGCAAATACGTCGGGCAGCGTAACATGTTACGCTTTGTTTATCTTATAAACAAGTGACTAAATGGCGGTTTCCTCCTGCAGGGAATTGTAAGAACGTATCGCTCTTTAAGTTTACTGCGTCACAGCACATTGCGTTTTGCGGATGACCACCGAATACAATCCTGTACAAATAGTTTCTGTCTCTACCCTCTTTAATGGCTGCATGATCTGAGGGGTCACTTTTGCAATAGAATGGACTGCCGATGATGACAGGGAGATTGGAATTTGAATCCCGGTCGGGTGTACTGAATGGTTTTACATTCTCTCTCTACGAAAATGCAGGAACACTTCCTCTAAATTCAGCCTTCCTGATATCTAACCATTAGCATAATTAGTAGCCTACATAAGCTTATAACAACCTATTAAGTAGTAAGACTTGGGGTTAAAAAAAGTTATAAATATTTAGTTTATTTATTTCGTTATGTGGCTATAAAAATTGTGTCGACGTAGTATTTTTTGTATGTGTCTATAAAGACTTTCTATAATTGAAATTTGTTTAAATTATATCTTGTGTAAATGTTTATTTTTTTATTTAAAAACTTTCTATAATTCACATTTTCTTACTTAGTATTTTGTGTGTGTGTGTCTATAAATATATTTTATAGTAAATAGGGTGTGCTAGGAGTCCGGGGTTCAATCCTCGGTCCCGGCACAGATTTAGCCGAACGCCAAAACCTTCCTTCACCTCTGACAAGAAGTGTATTAATCCCAACTTGTAAATGTGTGGAATGCCAGGCCTTCACAGTGGTTCGGATCCCACGTTAAACTGCAGGTCCTCCATTTCATCTCACAACCATCCTACCATTACACATTAGCGTAAGTGCGTATAACCCGAACGTATATTAAGACGCGGTGTTAATAATAACATAGTAAATATTTTGTTTACGTAGTATTTTGGGTTTGTATTGAAACTCAATTCTATAAAAACGGATATGTTGTTGATATTCAAAGTTTTTTGAAAGTATAAGTCAAATTTCTTTTTTTTAAACACACAAACATAATAATTTTTGGTAAAGGTCTCTTGCCTCTGTGTCTGTATCCCTTTCAAATATTAGTTTTTTTGTGTGTACACCGCTCTTACTACCCGTTCAGGTTATTCGCATATTTACCCTATTAGAAGAGATATGAGGGAGGTTAAGTTTAGAGGGTATGTATCTATATTAGCGTGGAGAAAGAGTGAGAAATCATTTTTAGGAATAACTCTTCTCACTAGAACCGGCCGGGACTCAAACTCTGAACACTTCGTCGCCGGAAAAACCAGGTGATTACAGGAGCCTGACATTTAGACTGAGAACCTGTGCAAGGGTTCCGGTTTTATTAGCCCTAGGCGAGACTTAACATTTTGCGCCCCATTTGTATTCATCATCATCATCATCATCGTCATGATCAACATCATCAATAGTAGTTCTGGCTCTTGGCAGGCCCATTTTTAATACTACTCCAATTCTCTTGAACCTGGGCTAATCTCTTGGTGTTTTCGTATCTTCCCCCAACCTTGATTTAATCCAGAATCTGGTATGTCCTTATTCTTCTTCCTAGCTTCCCATTTATCGTTCTTTCAATTCCAGATTTCAACACGCATTCCTTTCCAATTACTGTACAAGCCAATTTATCTTTATTTCCTTGATTTTTTTCTATCATTTTCTATCATTTGTTTCTCCGATTCATTTCAGTACTTACTCGTTTCTAATTCTTTCCTTCCAGCTCCTTCATTTCTCTTCCGAATCCACATTTCTAGCGCTTATATCCTTCTTTCATCATATTTCCTTAAGGTGGGGATGTAGGAAACGCAAGTTAAGGTAGGTGTTTTTACAATTTTATAGCAATTTTTTTTCTCTAAAATTAATAAAATATTGCTTCACTACAAACATAGATTTTAATATTATTCACATGACGATATTAACAGTTTTTTTTAATGTCCGCCGTAAACATAGCAGCATTAGACGAGAAACTTTTTAAAATGAAGATAAAAAGTTGTTATTAAATTCCAGGAGACCCTTGACAGATATTCAAGAACTGTTGATATTGTAACTAGTCATCCTTCACCTCGTGGTCATCTCTGGTTTGAAGAAGGCCTCATCTTCTTACGCTGTCTCGTCCACGGCAGTCAGTATCGGTAGAGCATCATCTCGGGGTTAATAAATTAATGGTGGGGGTAGAGGTACACAGCTCAAAAATATAAGACTATTATTTAGCGTCGCATTTCAATTTGAAGTTTATTTTAAAGAAACAAATTACATGATATCATCACAGATGCTGAATTTAAAAAAATATATTATTTAGCCACCTAGTCTCCCTCTACTTTCCCCCATCTCGATGCTGTCTCTACCCGTTAGGATAAGTTCACAAATAGTACGTGATCCTAACTCTTTACGTGCTAAATGGCTAGTGGTAGTCTCTACTCTTCGCGTACTAAACAGCTAATGATCCGCGTCTGACGCTTTCCTCACAGATAAGGTAAAACACAGACGCTAAACCAAATGCACTGATTGGCCAGTAGTCCGCGCCAAAACCTCCCCCTCCCGTGAAAAACTGCACGTGCAAGAGCAGGTGCGTCTCCCAGCTTCCTGGTAAAGCTATTTATACATTGCACGAGGCATAAAATGAATAGTAAAAGTAATAAATTTGGATGACTCGAATATTCCCACAAAGACTTAAAATAATGAAAAACTATTAGATTATAAATTTAAAGGCCTGAAAATGAAGTTAATTAATTGAAATTTGAAACATATATTGCTTACAACTTTGGTTATGATTTACATAACTTATAATTACCATAAAACCCCACACTTTCTTATAATTACCCATTTGATTGTAATAAAGATAATTAAATTAGGCCTAGATGAATGGAAAAGAACAAGGTATTTATCAGTTTAGTACTCTCAGTAGCTTGAGTGTATTAATATGTAAACTAAAGGATAAACTAATATAATTTTATAAATGAAAGTTGAAAACTAAGGGCCTAAAACCCTGACCACTTTACAATATTATCACGTGAAGAAAATTAAACTCTCACTGTTTCTACTGGATCAGTACTTTATTTATTTTGGCCATAAAAGTTTTGTTATAAAAATGGCAAAAACACTGCCCTTAACTCGCTTTCCTTACATATCCACCTTAATGTCCATGTCTCCGGTATAGCATAAATAAATCGCACCACCTGAGTGACGTAAATTTTTAATGATAATAATAGTAATAGGGTGCCAAAATACTGAAAAAAAAGAAAATAAAATAGTAAAAAAAAATCAAAAATAAGTTTTGACCCCGGCATACCCCCTTAATCGATATGTGCAAAGATATAATCCCTTCTTCCCTTCCTTTTCTCTTAATATTTTCGGAAGATTTTAATTAAATATCAAAACGATTCACCGACAAAAGCGACCTTGAGTGTCATACTATATCAATAAAAATTATTATATTGCTAATGAAACTTTTTTAAATAATATATTTTTAATATTAGACACAATAGTTAGATTTTCTTTCTTTATTTAGAAGCAAATATTAGGTTATTTAATTTAAATAATTATTTACACACACACACACCAAAAAAAAAAAACATTTCGTTGGAATGGGGCTGTGGTAAATGTGGTTGAACGCTTTTTTTTTTAGGATATGGCATTGACCTTGTCAGGAACAGCATTTATTTAGGTAGCCCTGTATGTCGAATTATTTTAGCCGTTCTGTGGGAACACAGCGTCGCCAAGGATATATCTTGGAGGCTGCCTACGTTTCATACCTGCAATTAAATTATATGATGATAGTTATTATGGTGTGGAAATATTAAGACTCATTAACCGGACCGTGCTGATAATAGTTACAGTTCCACTTCCGGGGGGGGGGGGACCCTATGATATTACTGTGAAACACCCGCTTCGGTGGCCGTGAGGTCTAACGCGCTACTTTCGTGTTAGACTAGACTGCCGAAGATGGGGTAGATCGGGGTTCGACCCCACTCGGATGCACTGAGGGTGTTTTTTTTTCCTTGAAGGTTTTACACTCTTCCTCCACGCTAATGTGGATTCATTTCCTCTAAGTTAAGCCTTCCTAATTCCTAACCCATTAGTGTAACTAGTACATAGGCGTACAACCCGAACGGGTTAATAAGGCGTGGTGCTAAAAAATAATTACTGGGAGTGAAACCCGGGACTAGATCAGCATCCATGGGTGCCAACCACTACTCCAAGAGATCGATATTAATTACGTCAGTGTTGAGCTTACTAAGTAAAACTTAACGTTGATCTACAACAGGTCTGTCCAACCGGTGGCCCGCGGGATGCATGCGGTCCTCGGAAGCAAATTTTTCGGGTCACAACGCATTAGAAAAGTTGAATAAAATATATAACTTTAACTTCAACTTTATTAGACTTAAATTGTATAGGGTTTATTATATTTATTATTTGCTGTACTAAAAACGTCAGTTCAATTTATCAATAAAGGGGAAAACTATTTACCTTGTTTTAAATTGAATTATTTGTTTTAAAAAAAAGTCTGCATGACGTTATTTCTTGTTTAAAAAAATCGCTATTTTCAGTAACCTAACCATCGTATTATGTATAGGTCCAATTTGTTGAAAAAATCTCTAGTGCATTAATCTATCTTTATCTTATCTAGCTTTATTTATCCTTTTTTTAAATTAAGTAAATTTGATTTAGGCCTAAAACATATTTAACATTAAGAAAAACAGCTTTTGAGGCCACACAATCTTTAAGACATCACCATCGCAAAAGACTGGTCTACAAATTGGGGTTTGAATCCTGGTTGGATGTACAGACAGTGGTTTTTCATACGTGGTTTTACGCTCTATCTCCACGCAAATCTGTATACAATTCCTCTAAATTCAACCTTTCTCACCCCTAATACGTTGCCGTAATTGATTCATATGTGTTCCAAAGAGTAGTATTTAAGACGTGGTGTTAAAAATTTTTTTACATAAAAATGCTTCAGTGGCCGAACTATCTATGACGTCATTCTCGTGTTAGGCTAGCCTGCTGATGAGGAGGGTATCAGGGTTCGAATCCCTGTCGGGCCTACTAAGTTTTTTAAACGGGTTCCCTCTCTCCTTCCACGCAATGAATTCCTTCTTCTTTACCCCATTAGATTAATTATCACATATGCGAATAACCTTAACGGGTAGTAAGATGCGATGATTTAAATAACATATTCTTTAAAAGTTACACTAACATGAGAAAACATTTAAATCCACCCAGTATATTTTGATGGTATTTTTCTGAGTCTTAAATATAATTGTAGATACATGATCGGTTAGTCAATACATCGTAACTATTTTATGAGTGGTGCTTTACGAACTTCACGATATATATTCAATGATGTCAAGGTGAACGATGCAATTCTAGTTGTAGCGTATAAATATGCTTACATTAAATTGTTGTTAGGCGCTATGTAACAATCTGTTGCTGTATTTTGTATCACGAACTTGATATATTTTTTATTTGTGATATTGAATGACATATTTATCCCCCCCAAAAATTGCAACGCGAGATTCTAATAATTATATAATCCCTAAGTCCTAACTTATTTCTCCAAAACATTTAATTATAATCATCTGGTAAGTTTTATTTTTTAATTTTATGAATGCATAAACTTATTATAATTATTATTATTAGCACCGCGTCTTACTACCCGTTCGGGTTATACGCACTTACGCTAATGTGTAATGGTAGGGTGATTGTGAGATGAAATGGAGGACCTACAGTTTAACGTGGAATCCGAACCACGGTGAAGGCCTGGCATTCCCCATATTCACAATATGTCTTGTCAGAGGTGAAGGAAGGGTTTGGTAACCAGATAAATCTTTGCCGGGACCTAGGATTGAACCCCGGCCGCCAGCATAGAAGTCTGACACCTTACCCCTAGACCGCCAGGTCACCTGCATAAATTTGAGCCCACACTAGGATACAAATTACTTTATTAAATTTTATTAGTACAACAGGGAAAAATTACAGGAATAAATAGGAAGAAAAACAAAATAAGGCTTGCATAGGGGAAAGCGAATATTATTCAAACCTTGCCTTATAATATTACCATTCACCTGAAAAACTGAGGAGGGGGTGAAATTTTAGTGTATGGAAATAAAAACGGGTAAAACACAGGAAATGTTTCCAAACCAATTCCAACACATTTCTTATCCTTTTGGTCCCTCCTGAAACATTGAGTTTTGTAACGACCAGGCAGTTTTATGAAGAACAAAATTATATCTATCTATACTGTACATAAATCTAAGTGTTCTGTAAAATTTGGAAATTTATTTTGGGAGACCTAGAAGAAGGAACAAAAACACAAGGTATTTGTAGTTAGAAAAAAAATATGGCAGCCCTAGTTAGAGCCAATGGGTGTCATCTCTTAAAGGAATCAACACAATATTGTTTTATCCTTGGACTAGGTTTCATTCATTCGGAAAACGCAAGGTTAAAACTCCCTTCCATAGGCATCGATAGTCACATTGTCCAAGGCATTCGTCTCGCAACTGACTGGATTGCTGGATACGAGAAACTTTTGCCCATTGTATCTTACTTACACAGACTACTTATTCTATGGCATTAGTTTACTTGTTTTGGGGGTTAAAACTTATATATGGGTAACTTAATGATCACTGATTTTTTGAAAACTTGAAATATTTTACAAATGGCTTTAAAGATTTGATTCCAAATGAATATGTTAGCAGTGGCTTACATGACAAATAACAGTGTGTAGTTGTATTTGGGGTAAAAACTCATTCATGGGTAGTTTAATGACGACTGATTTTTCAAAAACTTAAAACATTTTACAAACGGCTCTGACGATTTTGTTCCAAATGGGTAGCTTGGTAGTGTTAGACATAACAAATAACACTGTTAAGCGGTTTTTGGGTTTAACACTCATTTATATGGGTGGTTTACTGAAGAATGATTTTTTTTAAACTTGAAATATTTTATAAATGGGTTGAACGACTTGGTTACAAAGCGTTATCTTGTGTTCGACATGACAAATAACAGTGTATACTTTTTAGAGGGTAAAAACTCATTTATATAGCAAATAAAGATGTATACTAGTTTTGGAAGGAAAATTTGGCTATTGGTAGTTTACTAATTACTCTTATTTTTAATATGAATATTTAAAAAAAATGGTTTAAGCAATTTGCTTCAAAATTGGTATCGGAGGACTATTTTACTTATCGATGATAATGTATCTTTATTTGCCTAAAATAAATTAATTTAAAGGTAGTTTATGTACAGCAAATTATAGAAAATTTGAATGTTTTGGAAACCGACCTTGAAGATTGAATTTAAAATGGGAATTTGTGAATAGTTTTTCATAATAATATATAGAAATACGTTTTTATTTTTACAAATAACAAATAATTTACAGTAGTATATAAATAATTCATTTTAGAAAATTTGAATTTTGTTATAACCGTACATTGGAACAATTTGGTTTTTAAATTTATACAAAAAGAATTATTATTGTGATTAACAAAACGATGTGTTTGTTTTCATGAGTAAAACTTATTTAAGGTCCATTTACTAAAAATCTATTTTTGAAAATTTTCTTCGAGGCCATAATACACAATAGGAGAAAGTTTAACCATTGTGTCATACAAGTTATTTTTTTTAAGCTTTTCAAAAGAAACATAGTATCGTAAACGAAACATTGAAAAGTTTTAATCAAAGGAAAAAAGAGTGAAAATACACTTTAGGAGATTTATTTTATCCCCTCCCCCCTCTCCATCGTCCCCTCAATAAATATTTAAAGAGCTAGCGATGCCTATGAAGTGGAACTTGTTCACAACTTCATTTTAGTTCAAGCGATGTGGAGGCTGCAAGGTGATGGATGTTTGAAGTGGGATGTCCCACTTAACTGAGTGATGACGCAATATATCTCCATTATATAGCCTCGACACTAGTGTAGCATTACAAACTTGGGACTAACCGGCCTCGTGGTATAGTGGTCAGAGCCCTTGGAGGTTGACCTAGTGGTCGTGGGTTCGATTCCTGGCTGGTACCGGGGGGGTATTTTTCTCGAAAGGGGAATAATTGCCATGCTCACCAGGGTTTGGTCAATTAGACTAGCTAAGAACTTCGGAAAGGATGTACGATTAGTAGTCAGGAGTCAATACCTTAGTACTCGTTATTTTTCCGTAAACTGGGTTACGCGTGATGTAGCGCGGACACGCAATTTTTATTATTAACGTGTAAATCATCTCGACAAACCAATCATAGTTGTTAGAGAGAACACGCAAGGTTACATTTAAAATAGAAATATGATTGGGTTATTTGATTATTTGGATGAACGTAGCTTTCCTTTAGTCTGAGATGGTAGCAGTTTCTTTCACCTTGACTTGGAAACAACTAAGGTAGACTTTTTATACCCCAACTTTCTTAAGAATGGACAACTGGCAGATATAAAAAACAAATAAGACGTCATTCTCGTAAAAGACTGGACTGTAAATGACGGGAAGATCGAACCAGATCAACCGGTCCTGGATTCAGACCCTGACCATCTTATCACTGGCAAATCATATTAGGTGAGCTTGACATTTAGTCCGCGAGTCCACCCATGCGGGCTATGGATGATATTGAGTTGTCCAGTTTGACAACTAATGTTTGGAATCATCGTGGAATGAATTTGTTTCTCTATTTTAATATGTATCGACCTCGGTGGTCTTGAGGTAGAGTGATCATGATACGATGTTTGTGGGTTCAATCCCAGACGGGGTCGATACATTTTACTTGAGTGATTAAAATCAATCCGTAGCACAAATTCATTCGGATGGAAAGTAAAGTCGTCGGTCCCATGTCGATTGTGGCATTTAAAAGAATCCTGGAATGTATGTGAGAATACTTTTCCCGGCAAAATTGGTAGGTCCTTTCGCGCTCGCTCATATAAGTTCTCGTGTGCTGATATAATAAGTCGGTTCAGAAAGTGCACATTAAATATCTCAAATAAATAATATGTTTTAAGTTTTAGACCTTAAATTTTGGTAACGTGGTAAGTATCAAGCTCGCAAAAGACTGATTTTTGGTTGATAATAGGTTCGAGGTTCGAATCTTGCCCGTGTGCACTGGAAGTGGGTGGTAGGGTGCTTGTTACATGGTATTTTCATAATATTGCAGACGCTCATCTTATAAAATACCCTCCTAGGCCTAATACTATGAGCCGTTAATAAACTTTATTATTATTTTTATTACTAGCACCGCGTCTTACTACCCGTTAGGGTTATACGCACTTACGCTAATGTGTAATGGTAGGGTGATTGTGAGATTAAATGGAGGACCTACAGTTTAACGTGGGATCTGAACCACGGTGGAGGCCTGGCATCCCACACATTCACAAGTTGTGATTAATACACTTCTTGTCAGAGGTGAAGGATGGGTTTGGCAATCGGATACATCCATGCCAGGACTGAAGATTGAACCTCGGACCCCCAGCACAGAAGTCTGACATCTTACACCTAGACCACCAGGTCACCTAAATAAACATAGTTTTGAAGTTGCAGATATCAGTATTATGTATTTATTCGATTTATTTCTACTTTTTCATATAGAGAGAAAGTACTGTAATCATGAAAATTTTCTACCCCGAGTGTATGATGAATCTTTACGTTTGATGTACCCCTGAAACTAAATATATGTATTTTACAATTATTATTTCCGTCTGTATGTATGTTTGTCCCCATGTATGTCTGGCCGTCTGTCTGTCCCTCTCTGGGGCTGTAGCTAAAACGGTTCCATAGATTTTGTTCAAACTTGACATTAAGATTTGATGGGCTGTACCCAGGGACATTTTTTGATTTTGACTCAAGCCCTCATATTAAATGTGTTTACTAAAGGGTAATTTTTTGTTAGCTCTAATTTTTTCTAAAATGGCTCAAGACAATTTTGTTTAAAATTCAGATATAAGTTTTGTTTGACATGACAAATAGTTTATTAGTTTCCGGGCAAAAAATCTAACTGACTGACTGGTAATTTTTGAAAATTAAAAATATTTCAAAAATACCCTTAACGATTTTGTTTAAAATGTATATCTGAGGATTGTGTGCTATGAAAAAATATAACCGTGTATAACTCTTTACAAGATGGATAAGCGTAAGATATAGGAACAATCAAATAACAATGAGCTATTGTGTTATACCTATAAAAAAAAGTAGTTTTGCGATTGACTGTACACCCACGTGATATTGAATACACTTGATATGCAGTTCAGGCTCTCACAGACATACACTTGATGTGACTCACATGTTCAATTGATTGTAATTATCACACAGTGCTTTGTGTTCAAAGGATAATATATTTTTTTAATAATATGACTCATGGTGTGCTTTTCAAAATAACAATGTGGTTTTTTAAGAGCTAGGCGTCTCCAAGTTATCCTCAACAGATTCTAATCCCAGTAGACAAAATGAGTAAGGTTAATTTCAAGGACAGTAACCAACTCTTCGACTAAATTAATACAGGAAGGCTGATATTATTTTAAGGCGTAATCGTCTCTTTGAGTTTCGCAGTAGACTATACTGCTGATGATGGGAAGACAGAGGTTCGAATCTCGGTCGGGTGTACTCCAAAACTGTTTTTCACTCTCCCTCCACACAAATTCAGATACTCTTCCTCGAAATATAAACTTTCCTAATCTTTAAAATCATTAATGTAATTACCCGCCTTGGTGGCGTAGTTGGCTAACGCGCTTGTCGTGTTGAGCTCGACTGCTGAGGACGGGGAGATTGAGGTTCGAATCTCGGTCGGGTGAACTGGGGGAGGTTTTTTCTAAATGGTTTTCCACTCTCCCTCCACGCAAATGCGGGTTCACTTCCTCTGACTCAACCTTCCCAATTCCTAATCCATTAGAGTAATTAGTACTTAAAGCGTATAACACGAACGGGTAGTAAGATGCGGTGCTAAATATTATTATTATTAATGTAATTAGTACATAAGCAAATAACTAGAACAGGTAGTAAAATGTGCTATAAAAATATATCAAAGGTGACAGTTGAAAATCACATGATTTGAAGTATGAATATATTAAAATTGTTTTATTAACTTTAGTAACTAACAATTCCTGTTCTTCCTAACCAAATCATAATATGGTTATTCTTTTCTTCGTATTATTATTCCATTAGAACTTTTTTTTGTTTACTTGTTACTTACAAAATAATTTAAAGGAACTTTTGGCCGGCCATATTGTTTCCGGGGTACACCTCTGAAAGGTGATCTCACGTCATTCTCCATTTTATTTATTTTTTACATTATTATTTTAAACTTTCATTCAACAAGGTTAGGTAAGTAAGGACTAGACCCTTCCCCCTACTCCCCCCCCCCCGCATTATTATTTTCAACACACATATTGAAGAATCATCATAGACTCTACCATAAAATATGAGTGACTATCGACATTTTTATGAGGAATAAATTAAATTTTCAAAATAAAATATAGCCTATGTTACTCGCTGATAATGTAGCTTTATATTAGTGAAAGAATTTTTAAAATCAGTCCAGTAGTTTTTGAGTTTATCCATTACAAACAAAAAATCAAATCTTTCCTCTTTATAATCTTAGTGCAGATAAATATACACTACACTGATAACTACAAACGAACTTTTTAGAATGTTGATAACACTCTTAGCCGGAGAATCTAAATTAACAGTCTGAAGTACTTGGGCATATTGACCAAAAGACAAGCCGAAGAAAAATACAATATTCCTTCCCATCTTAACAAGTATGCTGCATTTCTTTGCGCTCATATGCTATAAATAATAATAATATCTTGACAAATTGTATAGTAAATCAACATGCCACAAAGCATAAATGCATCCGAATAAATATCTGTCACAATATTTTTAATTCGTGATCCTCGTCCGGATATCCAAATAACATTAATGGGATTAAAATGAGAAAGTCATAATTAGGAGCAAATTTACTTACATTTGCGTAAGGGGGATCCTCATTACATCACGCTGGTATTCGAACCTCAACCTCTACACCACTGACAAATCAGACTATACAAACCCGAAGTTTTTGTCCACGTACTCACCTATGTGAGGGTCACACTAATGTACTTAAAAAATACTTTGGAGTTTTAAAACCCCGACACAATTTTTAGGACCACAAACTTTCGCGATTCTTCCCAACTTTAACTTACAAAGTGGGTGGTGTGGATGTATTTTTTTAATTATAATTTTTTACCACCTTCTTATCACTTTCCTTTTTTTAAAAAAAAAGCTACAAAAGTTTCACAGTCAAACAAACTTTTAGTAACCCTTTAAAATCTGTTCATGACCTACAGTTTCGCTACCATTACTCTAATGGTTTAGGGATGAGGGAGGTAGAGAGTTTGATTAAATTTGCCCGCATTGGCGTGGACGGGGAGTGGGAAAATGATCTAGGAAAAAAAAACACCTTAATAAACCCAACCGAGCTTCGAATCCCAAGCTCTCCGTTAACCGCCATTCTATTCCATAAAAGGAAAGTAACGTGTTAGACTGATATGGGTAGAAATATATTAGAAACGTATCTCTTCCTTTTGTTTTCTAACTTCCAAGAAAAATAATGACCGCAATTATTACAATCTCAACAATAATTACCTGTTACATTTGTTTTCTTAATATGAGACTCGAGTCTGTATTTAAGGTAATTTGAAAATTAAAAATGTATTGCCCTATTTTAGCAAATTAAAAAAGCTAGAAATGTAATGAAATATTTATAATATTGTTATTAAAAATGTTATAAATATTTCATTGTGTAACCCTCATTAATCTATAAATGTACTAAATTTCAGCTCCATTCATTAACTACTTTAATTTAACATTGGGTCGCAAAAAGTATAAAATAGCAAGATTTAACCCTTCTAATTCGTGAAATTTAATGATTTGAAATCATTGAATCACTATTTATAGTTTATAATTAGAGATGATCTTACAAATCCTTCTAATCTCTCAAATACCTTGAATCCCTCAAATCTTTAAAGATATCCGAAATTCGTGGATTCGAGAAAGTCTCGGATTCGTGACTCAAATCCTTTTAAAAAAATCAATTTTTTAAGTGAAATTTGTTTTAGAGCTTTCATACTGCATAGTGAGTGGTTCAGAACAAATTATAATAGCTATAGGATGAATTAAATAAAAATACCCCAGACCAGTAATTTAACACCAAACTGGATAATATATTAATGTTATAATGACTGATTATAAGAAAGAATATTAACATCTAGTTACATTCTAATTTATATTACTCTATTATATTTATATTTTCACTTATGCTCATAATTATTCAAAATTCGAAGATAAATGAGAGATTTGGATTTGGATTGACCCAACTCTACTTATAATTACTATACCATGTTTAAAATTGTTTGGTAATTTTTTAATGAGTAATGCCCTTAAATATAAAATGAAGCTAGTTTCTAAACATTTACACAAAAAACAATTAACCTACTGGTTATAACTTTTTTTTTTAATGTTATGAACTAAAAATACGCGGAAATGCCACATGAGTTACTTAATTCAACCTGAGAATTTAAATCTTAATTAATGCTTTTTACAAAGGTCAAAATGTAAAAAAAAATACAAAACAGAATGTTTTGTAAACATATACCTTGGTTGTAATGGATTTTTTTCCATTCGAATTAACATAAAGTAATATCGTATTTATTAAAATTATTTGGGTTTTTTATGTTGATTTTTATTATTTACTGTCGGGTCATTGACATTACTCCAACACAAATCTTTCACACTATTTCTACATGAAGAAATCTAATATCCGAACAATGACCGGGAAATTCATTAATGTGTGGCATTAAGCCTACAGTCCAACTTTCATAAGAAGAATATTTTATAAAAAACACTCATTTTTTATGGTTGACATTGACAACATTTTATTACTTAATTATTGCTATTTTATTGGTATTAATGGTGACCTGGTGGTTTAGGGGTAAGGTGTCGGACTTCTATGCTGGGGGTCTGGGGTTCAATCCCCTGTCTCTGCACAGATTTATCTGATTACCAAACCCTTCCTTCACCTCTGACAAGACGTGTATTAATCACAACTTGTGAATGTGGGGAATGCCAGGCCTCCATCATGGTTCGGATTCCAGGTTAAATTGTAGGTCCTCCATTTCATCTCACAATCACCCTACCATTACACATTAGTGTGAGTATAACCCGAACGGGTAGTAAGACGCGGTGCTAATAATAATAATAATATAGGTATTAATAATATTATCCACTAATCTTGTGTTGGACTAGACTGCCGAAGACTGGAAGATTGGGGTCCGATACCGGTCGGATGCACTGAAGGTAGTTTTTTCCTAAATGGGTTTACACTCTCCCGCCACGTAAATTTGGGTGCAATTCCTATAAATTAAGCCTCTCTAATTCCTAACCAATTGGTGTAATTCGTATATAGGCGTATAGCCTGAACAGGTAGTAAGACGAGGTGCTAAAAAAATTATCTATCAGCCGCTTCGGTGCCCGAATGGTCTAAGGCGTCACTCTCGCAATATACTAGACTGCCAATGGCAGGGAGATCGGGATTTGAAAAATTTGATTGCACTTTATATAATTTCAATCTTCCTCATCCTTAATTCACCAGAGTAATTAGTAATTACGCGCATAGTCTGAACTCCTAAATGAATTTAAAACTGTGCCTGGTACATCTTCCCATAAAGTGGTACCATTTGTCGCATCGTAAACAATTTAAAGTCATTAGTAGACCCTTCTCAGATAGCCACCCCCCTGAGTAGTACGGAATGTCACGTGATACGAAATGTCTCTGGTACCATTTGTCGTGTATTCGTCTCGTTCCCAAGGTTCAACAATCTATCATTATTATTAGCACCGCGTCTTACTACCCGTTCGAGTTATACGCGCTTACGCTAATGTGTAATGGTGGGGTGATTGTGAGATGAAATGGAGGACCTACAGTTTAACGTGGAATCCGAACCACGGTGGAGGCCTGGCATTCCCCACATTCACAAGATGTCTTGTCAGAGGTGAAGGAAGGGTTTGGTAATCAGATAAATCTTTGCCGGGACCGAGGATTGAACCCCGGCCGCCAGCACAGAAGTCTGACACCTTACCTCTAGACCGCCAGGTCACAGACCGATTCCAACAATCTATCGTTATAAAAACTAGACCCATAGTAACTTGAATCTACTCTCCCGTATTAACTATCTTTTTCCTCTCTCCTACATTTTCTACTCCTTTCACTCAATTAGAAACTATCCACTTCCTTTTATTCCTAGATAAAAGCAAGTCAAACTCTCCCGCTTCGGTGGCCGCGTGGTTTAACGTGCTACTCTTTTGTTAGACTAGACTGTCGATGACGGAGAACTCGAGTTTCGAATACCGGTCGGGTTTACCGAGGGTGGCTTTCCTTACATTGTTTTACACTTCCCTACCAAGCACATATGTGTACACTTCCTCTAAATTCAACCTTCCTCATCCCTAGAATAATAGCGTAATTAGTATATATTAATATAACCCAAACGAGCTGTAAGACGCTCTGTTTAAGATAAAAAGTAGTTCAAAGAACCTTTAATAAAAAACAACAACCCGTGCCTGGCGGACACACGGGAAAAGGCGTAAACCTCGCCTTGTCTGGTTTATCGGTAGCAGGGAGATCGGGGCTGAAATCTCATTCGGTTTTACTGAGGGTAGGATTTTCCTAAAGGATTTCCCACTCTCCCTTCATGCAAATGTAGGCACACATCTTCTAAATTCAATTTTTATTTTCACTATAATTTATTTGAGGTATTTAAGGTGCACTTTCCGAACCCACTGAATGACGAAAATTTTTATGAGTGAGCGCGAAAGGACCTACCAATTTTGTCGGAAATGTTCTTTTACATGCAACAATCGACATGAAATTGAAGGCTTCTCTTGTCCTCCCGAAGGAAGTTGTGCTACTTTTTTTTTTATCGTACATGAAAAACCCGTCGACCCCAACTTGATTTGAACCCATGAACATCAGGTTTATTAGACGAGCGCTTTATCCCCAAGACCACAGAGGTCTACTTTTTTTTAAAAGGAAAATTAAAAATAGTTTAACTTAACCGGTATGACTTAGAAGTTGTTTTATAAGAACTCGTGTTTATTCACTTTCGGTTCCATTTTAGGGAAAGTGATCGTGAATCAAATCACATTGAGAGAGGAAAAAAATCTAATTCATGTTGTCAGAAGCCTTGGGCATCGGAAGTTACATCTTATTACTTTTATATACATTTTATCTTCACTTGTTAATGGGTGAGAGGGTTTTATTAAACACTTCCTGTCTTGAGTTCTTCTCGCTCTGTCGCTTCAATTAAGTACATCAGTGGTTTGTGTCATCAGGGGTGTACAAGACTTTGGCCGCCAGGGTCGGACCTATAGTAATTGGGCATAACTTCAACAGCCGATATTTCATCCCTACCAGATACAAATAAGACAAGTTTCTTAGGATTAATAAACTTCACGACTTACTCACGAATAAACATATGTGTAGTAATTGTTTTTTTTTTAATGACCGCGTCTAACTACCTGTTAATATTAAAAGTATGATTATAATAATCACTAATATGAAAGAGGTGAGGAAGGAAGCATTTTCAAGGTAATATATATACCCGCATTTTCATAAAAGGAGTAGGGAAAATCGTTTGGTGGGGGGGGGAGGGGGGGGAACACACCCTTAAGGTACACGCACACTGAGGTGAAGCAGAACGAGGCGCGCCGAGGAAATTTGTTTTTCCGCCAGAGAAACTTGCATGTAATCTAATCAAATGCGAGACCTCTTACTGGGGCGACGCGCGCAGAGGCGAGGCGAGGCGAGGCTAGGAGCCGTCGCGAGAGAAGTCTTGGGAGCAACCAGGCGACGTTTCTTCCCGCCACCTCCCCTCGTCTAGCGTCGTTAGGAGGAGCGGCGATCCAAAATATATTGTGATCTTCGTCTCTCTCTTCGGTCACTTTCGGGTATTATCGGGTGAAATTCCTCAACTTTGTCGCTCGGTATAGAATGAGTCACGTCACTCACGTGGTCACATTTTAATTATTTTATTAGCAGAGATAATACAAGCTAGATTCCGACCACCATTGTATGCCGAGACTTTTTTTTTCGAATTTTGTGGGTGTAAAACCTGTAGGGTGACCTGGTGTCCTAGGGGTAAGGTGTCAGACTTATGTGCTGGGGGTCCGGCCTTCAATCCTCGGTCCCGGCACAGATTTATCTGATTGCCAAACCCTTCCTTCACCTCTGACAAGACTTATATTAATCACAACCTGTGAATGTGTGGATACCCAGGTCTTCCCCGTGGTTCGGATCCCACTTTAAACTGTAGGTCCTCCATTTCATCTCACAATCACCCTACCATTACACATTAACGTAAGTACGTACAAACTAAACGGGTAGTAAGACGCGGTGCTAATAATAATAATAATAATAATAATTAATAAAACCTGTACCACGAGGGTTTATATTCTGCTCACCGCGTCTCAGTTTGCTTCTACATTTAGAAGACCCGGATGGGATTCGAAACCCCGATCTCCCTGTCATCAGAAAGCCAGTCTGACGCAAGAGTGACTCTTTAGACTATTTTGTCACTGAATAGGATTTTTTTTAATATCTAAATTATATAAACAAATAATTATTTCTAAATAAATTAATAACATATAAGTATTTGATCTAATATTAATAATACCCTCTATTAACAAAACATTGATTATTAAATTGTCACTTTAATGGTTTTATAACATTTTAGGTTGACTTATCGGCGAATAACTTTGCTATTTAATTAAAAGCTTAACCGCTTCAGTGGCTGCATGGTCTAAGGCATCACTCTCACAATATACTAGATTGCTGGTGATGGTAAGCTCGGGGTTTGAATCCCGGTGGGGTCGAAAAAAACACATTTAAACCTAAATGAATGTTTAAAAGTGTACTCTAAATGAAATAAAAGACACTTGTCATTGTTTTAATGTTAAGATCAAAGATAACTTTTCAAGATGTTACCTATTTTGATATAGTCTGTTAATATCCTTCCCTGTGGTATAGTAGTCAGTGCGCCTGGCCACGAATCTAAGGGTCCGGTTTAGATTCCTGGCCGATACTTTGGGTATTTTTCTTTAAATGGAAACTATCCTTATAATCACTAAGGTTTGACTAATTAAGCTTAAGTTAGGTTAATACTCACCCCGGCTTCACAACTCCATAATAACTATCGTCAAATGATCTCATCGCGGGTATGACGCGTAGACAACCTCCTATGGTGTACCCTGGGTAACGTTCTGTGCCAACAGAGTGGCTAATAGTCTACATATAGGTGTTCGAACTGGATCTCATGTCACTCCTAGTCAGTAGTGTCACACGTTTAAAAAAATGTATAGAAAAAGCACTTCTTTATGACATTGTAAACACGTTTATAAATTTTGGAATTATGTTATTGTTTTGTGCAGCAAAATGTGTTATCTATTTCCCTTGGCTATAACTTCTTGTCATGTAACTATATTATAGAGATACATAACTCACATAAGAGAGGTTATAAATGCGTGCCATTTGTTAAATTGTTGTTAGGGAATTAAAAAAACTATAGGCGTGGTGGCATGAGAACTCAGGGAGTCTGTAATAATTACTGTCAGGTATTCCATAATCCCCCTCCCCCCCTTTCCTGACGGTGGTATCCTTTTGAATTCCGCCCCCCTCCCCATATGGCTGTATCCTTTTGAACTATCCCCGCCCCCCACTATTGACACACTGTCTCTATTAATATATAAAAATTTGTTTTTGACTATTTGTTATTATTTCGCGCAAAAACTGGTATTTGACGTTTTAAGTGTGATTGAACTTAAGAATGCTTAAGGCGAT
>CABFOW010000426.1:119531-250069 GCA_902141385.1 Timema californicum | reverse complement strand
TGCTGGCGGCCGGGGTTCAATCCTCGGTCCCGGCACAGATTTATCTGATTACCAAACCCTTCCTTCACCTCTGACAAGACGTGTATTAATCACAACTTGTGAATGTGGGGAATGCCAGGCCTCCACCGTGGTTCGGATTCCACGTTAAACTGTAGGTCCTCCATTTCATCTCACAATCACCCTACCATTACACATTAGCGTAAGTGCGTATAACCCGATCGGGTAGTAATAATAATAACATTTGGCGTGGAAATGCAGAGCCACGGGAACAAACGGTTATCTTTAAAAAAAATTGATTGTTTTGCAATTTTTTTGAAACGGTTTGTTCGGAAATAGAAGCATGTTGATTAAATTATACTTTTTATGTACACACCTCCTGTATAATTTTAACAGTGATCAAATATCTATAAATTGACATTTTTCAATAGAGAAATGCTGGCTTCGTATCAAAAAATAATAAAACGTAACAATTAATAAACATCGATGCGTTATCTTAGAAGGGGTATTGAAAATATTAACATAAAAATTTCACTCGTTCTAGAGAAATCTGATATTTCCAAAAGTATGATATTTTCGAAAGACCTGACTGTTAGCTAGCGCCATCTACGGTTTCCGTGACCCATCTGTTCGTGTTGTCGCGGAAGGATACTTTGGTCGGTTGTGAAGCCACGCCACGCCTTTAACCCTCCCGCCCACCATCCCACAAACATGGGTTTTTAGACTTGCACTCGACAGGGATAAACGCCTTAAGCGAGTCAAGTTAATTATTATTATTATTATTATTATTATTATTATTATTAGCACCGCGTCTTACTACCCGTTCGAGCTATACGCACTTACGCTAATGTGTAATGGTAGGGTGATTGTGAGATGAAATGGAGGACCTACAGTTTAACTTGGGATCCGAACCACGGTGGAGGCCTGGAATTCCTCACATTCACACGATGTCTTGTCAGAGGTGAAGGAAGGGTTTGATAATCAGATAAATCTGTGCCGGGACCGAGGATTGAACCCTGGACTCCCAGCACAGAAGTCTGACACTTTACCCCTAGACCGCCAGGTCACCGAGTCAAGTTAAGATGCAACCAGCTCCTCAAAATGGTTTCAAAATCATGTTTAATATAATAATTATTAACGAAAACGTCGTTTAGGAAGTTGTGTCTTGTCTCTTGGTCTTTCACGAGATATCCACTTATAGTGGCCCTTGTTCTACGCTTCTTGCTACATAATTAAATTATCCACACGTGCCTTTATCCTTCGGTTCAATTCTGTCTGAACGGGAAATGACATGTTTCGAACTTTCTTTTCCCCCCAACTAACAAAACACTTTCCCCTCCCTTTGTCATCTCTCTCCCCCTTTCCCCTTCACAGCTGGAGTTGTTTGTGGGAGAGGTGAAGGGACTGGTTCAAAAAGATCGTGATGAAATTATTATCTGGTTGAAGCACACACACACATACATACGAAGTATTAAGCCTTGACCTACCGCAACTGGCCTCAACAACTTCACTCACACCTGCTTCGGAGCCTGCATGGTCTAAGGCGTCATTTTCGCAGACTAGACTGCCAATGACGGGGAGATCGAGGCTTATTCACAACCGGATGTACTGAAGGGAGGGGGGGGGTGTATCTTAAATGAGTTTCCACTCTTCATTGATGCAAATGGGGAACACTTCTTATAAATCTCACTCTCCTCATCACTAATGCATATTTTCCCCCTTCATTCATTTAAGGTATTTAAAGTGCACTTTCTGAACTGACTGATTATTTCGGTACTCGAATTATAAGTTACCTTAAATATACAACAGACACGTCCCCTAGCCCCCAGAATTTAATTTATCACTGTGGAAGGGTAAACCTACATTTCATAACTGATACATTTTTCGGCCATACCAAAACTCGAACTAGCTACTCTTAGTTCAGTATACACACAGGTTAACGAATGAGTTAAGGTTTTGAACCACATTAGAGTAATTAATACAAAGGCGTAAAACCCGAACCGTTAGTAAGGGGCATAAGCGATGGTGCAAAAAAACCCCAACCTAATCACGTTTGTAAACCCATGATATATATTTTAGGGAAGAAGGGTGGATTGGATGCAAGTAAAATACGGGTGGTGGATTGGGTACCGTCGATTCGATTAGAAGGAATTGTAATCTAAACAGATAGTGAGACGCGATTACAAAATAAAAGCAACATTTTCTTCTAACTTTCTACCTTTACCGGTCCTCACACGGTCTAAGGCGAAAGTCTTCCTGCAACGTTCTGAATTGTCAGTGAGGAATGAGGATCGACTCTCGGTCGGGTGCAAGAGGTGGGTTTTTCTTCCCACCGCTTATTACTCGTTCGGGTTGTATGCTAATGGGATAGTAATTAGAAAGGTTGAATTTAGAAAATAAAAAATATGCCCGTATTTGCGTGGAGGGAAAGTGTAAAACCGTTTAGGGAAAAATCACCTTCAGTAAACCTGACAAGGGTTCGAACCCTGATCTAATCATCATCCGCGGTCTAGTTTACTGCGAGAATGACGTATTTGACCATTTGACCATGTGGCCGTGTACAGGAGCTGGTGTGTGGTTTAGCAATGCGGTTCTCCCATCCACTATGCACGTTAATGCGGGTGCATTTCCTCTAAACTATCTTCTTCATATCACTTTAAATTAAGCAGTTAATTACCTTGTTGCTAACAGTAATGTTCAAATACATTTATTATTATTATTAGCACCGCGTCTTACTACCCGTTCGGGTTATACGCACTTACGCCAATGTATAATGGTAGGGTGATTGTAAGATGAAATGGAGGACCTACAGTTTAACGAGGAATCCGAACCACGGTGGAGGCCTGGCATTCCCCACATTCACAAGATGTCTTGTCAGAGGTGAAGGAAGGGTTTGATAACCAGATAAATCTGTGCCGGGACCGAGGATTGAATCCCGGCCGCCAGCACAGGAGTCTGACACCTTACCCCTAGACCGCCAGGTCACCAATAAGTTTTTTATTTACTTGATAGTGACGTCAGAGAGGTTTCATAATGAGTGAAATGTTATATTGTGTTGTGTCACTACTGCATTAATATAACAATTAAGGAGAACAGAAAGTTCTTAGCTTCAACGTATTGTTATGGATATTCACATTTCCCAATATAGCCATACTAATTTGGCCGCCATGTTGTGACAGTAACTATAATTATGGTTTCACTTTAACGACGTCGTGGTATTTTTACATATAATTTCCTAATGCGTGTTTGTGTCTTTGCATACCCTCCAGATGTCCCTAAATGACCCAGAAACCTGAAACTTTGAACACTATTTATAGTACAGAACTGTTCGTTCACGGTAGGAGTTTACCTGGGAAAGGACTTTTTTCCCTACCAGAAATCTATTATATAGTAGGATATTGGTAAGAAAAAAGACCTTTCAGAGGTAAACTCCTCCCGTGAATGAATAATACTTTCTATTTGTTTTTCTGATTGATTTTAAAAACAATCTCCACTATAATGATTATCAGTTCTTATATCTAGTCGGAAAAAAAAAGCTCAAAACCTAGAAGAAATTAATCTGGCAGGTAGCCCCTAACCCACAAGGGTGAAGGAATACTTTGTGATCGATAATTACTATGGGGGGACTCCCAAACTGGGGGAGAAGGGGTGTTTAAAAAAAAAGTGAAGTAAAGAAAATCTCGAATCCCACAATATCTAAGAGACTTTAATTTTTACAGGTAGCCCTTAACCCACCCGCCTCGGTGGCATAGTTAGCTAACGCGCTGGTTTAGTGTTGAACTGGACTGCCGAGGATGGGGAAATTGAGGTTTGAATCGCGGTCGGGTGAACTGTAGGGTTGTTTTCCCTAAATGGTTTTCCACACTCCCTCCACACAAATGCGGGTTTACTTTCTTTAGATTCAATCTTCCCGATTCCTAACCCATAACCCGAACGGGTAGTAAGACGTGGTGCTAAAAAAAAATCCTCTAACCCAAATCTTAATAGATATTTTCCTAATATGTGTGTGTATTTCTACACCTTTGGGTTCGGCCAGACTGACAAGCGTGCGAGCGAGCGTGCAAGCGATTTGGTGGCCAAACTGGCGAGCGAGCGCGCGCGTAATTAGCATCCTAGTTAATTAGAGGAGATGTCTCTGTCAAAGACACTTGGTACATCTCTGCTCCTCGAAAAATCTTTCAACAAATATTATGTATTTATAAAAAAGAAAAAAATAGGAGTACATCCAATAATTAATAAATTGAGAAATGTGTATAGTGTATGTGTATGAAGTATTTTAACATATCAGTTTTACATGGATATATATATATATATATATATATATATATAGTTTATGATATTACCAATTAATATAGGCCGTTAGTAGCAAGTGTGCTAAACCTATCGATAGTAATAAAAATGTCAAAATGAGAAGCTTTCCTTGCACTTAATTAACCAACATAAAATAATATTGCCCAAAGCCTGTAAACTAGACTGTTCCGGCTCGAGCGCTCGCTCGCTCCAGTCTGGCCACCTCTCATTACAATCAACGTGTTCTATTTTATATTTTAGTCGCTCAGTCTGGCCGGCCCTTCCCAGTAGCCCCTAAATAACCTAGAAAACTGAAACTGGCACTTATAGTATAGATCACGGGACAGAATCTAACGAAGTAGGATTTTCATTTTTTTTAAATTAAATGTTTTTTTAAAAGTTTTTAATTAATCATAAGAACAGAATGAGGAGTTTGGGGTTTTTCAGCTCACACTAAAAATACAAGTTGCATCCTAATTATTCAATTTTAGTTCGCCTGTTGCCGACAAGCTAACATGCTAATTTTTTATATTTCTTCTATCCATACTCGCTATCAACTACTTATTGACCTGGTGGTCCAGGGGTAAGGTGTCAGACTTCTATGCTGGCGGCCGGGGTTCAATCCTCTGTCCCGGCACAGATTTATCTGATTACCAAACCCTTCCTTAACCTCTGACAAGACATCTTGTGAATGTGGGGAATGCCAGGCCTCCATCGTGGTTCGGATTCCACGTTAAACTGTAGGTCCTCCATTTCATCTCACAATCACCCTACCACTACACATTGGCGTAAGTGCGTATAACCCGAACGGGTAGTAAGACGCGGTGCTAATAATAATAACTACTTATTAATAGAAGAGAACGTCATTTTTTTTAAAAAATTTGAATTTTCAGACAGGAAACTATTGAGTTTTCATGTTTATTTCCAAACAAACTCTAAAAATATTGTTTTAAAACAACATATCGTTCTTACCAAATGAGCATACGTTAAGATCACAAGGCTTGTTAATTACCATTTTTTTTAATCAAGATATTTACCTAATTTTTGTTGTATACTTTTTATTCATCCCTTATTTATATAATATTCTCAGCACTGAGTAAGTATTTTTGCCACAACTTTATTTTGATCACGTCTTACTACAACTTCATGCTATGTACATATGTACTAAGGACAATAGTGTATTATGGATGAGGCAGGTTGAATTTAGAGGAAGTGGGCCCACATTTGAGTGGAGGGAGATTAGAAAGCTATTTAGGAAAAACTACTCTCAGTGCACCCAACCGTGTTTAGAACCCCGATCTCACTGTCATCGGTAGTCCAGTCTTTTGCAATAGTGACGCCTTAGTATATATTTTGAACCGCGTCTTACTACCCGTTCGGGTTATACGCTTTATGCACTAATTACGTTAATGGATTAGGAATAGGGAAGGTTGAATTTAGAGGCAGTGAACCCACATTTGCGTGGAAGGAGAGTGGAAAACCATTTAGGAAAAGCCACCCCCAGTTCACCCGACCGAGGTTCGAACCTCGATCTCCCCGTCCTCAGCAGTTGGACTCAACACGACTAGCGCGTTAGCCAACTACGCCACCGAGGCGGGTGTGACGCCTTAGACCATTCGACAATTTAGCAATCAACACATTTACATTATAACACTTTATATATATATATATATATATAACGTGCATTTTTTACACATCTTAAACTAAATTAAATCTAGATCAGACACAATATCCAGCTCCCGACCGTTAATTTATCATTGTTAAAGGGTACATACACAAGTTAACCAATGATTAATGTTTCGGACATGAAGGGAATCGAACCTGGCACTCTTAATTTAGTGATCAAACACGTAACAGGCTGAGATAAGGTGTCTGAACATATTTAAATAAATATGATTAAAAGGCACAAATGACTATTTTAATGTGTTTATCTTATCCGTATCTTTATCCGTCACTAATAAACGTAATTATTCAGAAAAAAGTAACTTCATAGCGGCTCCATTTATAAAAACTACCATTCATCTTCACCTAAGCTCAGTTAGTAGCGTGTTTGTCTACTGAGCTTAGGGTTCCTGTTTTGATTCCCGGCATGGCCGAAACATTTATCATTGGTAACATGTGGGTTTACACTTTAACAGTTATAAATTAACTGCTGGGGACTGGATGTTGTGACTGTCCTATTTTTAAGTTAGATTGTAAGACATATGAAGTCATGACAGACCTAGCAAGCCGGTAGTGGAAAATATATGGCATGAATAAAAAAAAACTGATCCAGGCCACAGACTGGAACTAGTAATGTATGTATAAAAAAAAATCGTCCCCAAAAGAATAATTATGTCCTGGACCGATTTTATACCCAATTAAATTTTAAAAATGAAATTTGAAATGTATATATAGATTAGATAAAAATGAAGTAATAAAATGTTTTAACGTAAAATATGGCAAAAATGTACACTCCGTTTAACCCGAGATTCTTACCGTGATAGATTTCACTATGACCCTATCTTATAAGCTACCTGCTACGCTATAGTGGAACTAACTAAAGTAAGCTTGCTAACCTTCAGGGTAAACGAAGGGTACATCATATCCAGCGAAGAATATTTCTCACGCGTTCAGACTTTTTGTTGTTAACTTTTGGCTCCGATAGTACTTTGGCTAGTTAAATTTATTTCATTTACCGTTTTATATCACTTTCATTATAGGCCTATATAACCCGCCTCAGTGACGTATTTAGCTAACGTGCTAGTTTCGTGTTGAGTTAGACTGCGCAGGACGAGGAGGTTGAGGTTCGAATCTGTTGGACGAACTGGGGGTGGTTTTCCATAAATGGTTTTCCACTCTTCCTCCACGCAAATGTGGTTTCACTTCTTCTAAAATTAACCTTTCTAATTCCTAACCCATTAGCATAATTATTACTTTAGCGTATAACCCGAGTGGGTAGTAAGACGTGGTGCTAAATAATGGTAATAATAATAATAATAATAATAATAATAATAATAATAATATGACAGACACACCGAATCTCAGTTGGGAAACCACTGCCAAAGGTATTCAAAAGTACCTCAATAGATGTCCAGGTAAAAACTAATATCAAAGAGAGGAAGACGTTAATTTAACAAACAAAAAAGGAGAAGATTGCATTTATAAATCTGACGTCAGTTGATGCTTCTTGTGAAAACAAAAAACTAGTTATTTCCAACCACAATACCATCTTTTAGTAGCCAGCGGGGGGAAAAAAAGTATAATAAAAATGTTCCCCATTTTTTATGGCTGAGGTCGTTGACGCCCAAATCGTCCGTGTGGCCCCTGATTCTATCCTGCGGCTCAAGGTATAAAAATGATCAATCAAGTGTTTGGATCAATTCTACTTCGTGAATCTTCCCTGAGACAGGTATCAACTAGACATCTTCTATTTTATTCGGTCCTGAGCGTCTTCTTTCATATTTTTATAGCTTCTTCCTTTCTTGATATCTGTTAGAATTGCAAACCTTCTTCTTTCTCTATTTCCTTCTTATCTTCCCCTCCATGATCCTCTTCATTAAACAATCCCTACGTAGTGTTTGTGACCCAACCGAGACGTATTTCTATTCGTTATCATCCCTATCAGACTCATTTTCTCTCCTATCCTACTTAACTTACACATTCTTCACCCTGTTTTTCTCGGTCCCGTCACAAGTTTATCTGATCACCAAACCCTTCCTTCACCTCTGACAAGACATCTTGTGAATGTGGGGAATGCCAGGCCTCCACCGTGGTTCGGATTCCACGTTAAACTGTAGGTCCTTCATTTCATCTCACATTCACCCTACCATTTGCACATTAGCGTAATTGCGTACAACCCGAACGGGTAGTAAGACGTGGTAATAATAATTCACCCTGTCTATCCATTTCACCTTATCCACTCTTCTCCACAACCACATTTCAAAAACCTTCCAAATACCTCCGTTCCCTCTTTCTTATTGTCCACGTCTTTGATCCATACGTCACCACACTCCACACCAAACAATTCGCAAAATTCTACTGTACAAGCATTTACCTCACAAATAGTAGCTATTACTATCTGAAAGAGCATTTAAGTGAAGGACTCATATACCATTAATAAGGTTTGTATTATTTCTCGTCCTTGATATTTTATTACTACGGACCGGATAAATTCCTGTTTGTCTTTTCTTTTTCCTTGGTCGTAAAACATAACTAGTTGAAATACTCGTATATATGACTTTCGTGTTGTTGTTATTATTATTATTATTATTATTATTATTATTATTATTATTAGCACCGCGTCTTACTACCCGTTCAGGTTATACGCATATGGTAGGGTGATTGTGAGATGAAATGGAGGACCTACAGTTTAACGTGGAATCCGAACCACGGTGGAGGCCTGGCTTTCCCAACATTCACAAGTTGTGATTAATACACGTCTTGTCAGAGGTGAAGGAAAGGTTTGGCAATCAGATAAATCTGTTTCGGGACCGAGTATAGAACCCTGGACCCTCAGCACAGAAGCCCGACACCTTACCCCTAGACCACCAGGTCACCCTCATGTTATTACGAGTACAATATTTTAACTTTATAGTGCCTATAGTTATCTATTATTATTTTGATTTTTGGCTATTTTGTGAATAATAGCCTCAACGCGCCTGTTTTGGTTTTGGCCTCTTTCTTTTTCATATGATATGGATTTTCTGCTAAAAAGAGAGCCCAATTTATTAGAAATTGTAAGCTGTGGCATACTTGTTTAAAGTAGGTTTGAAAAACGATAATTATTGTTAAATAGCTTCTAATGAGCGTAAGTAGGGTGGACGACAACGGAAGCAATGGCAGAAATTTTGCGAGGAAAAAGAATGCCTTTGCAGGAGAAAAGTTCAACTTCTGCGGAAATGGCAAAATTGAAATTTTGTCACTTAACATTGTGGCAAGTAGAACTTGTCTTTTCAGATTATAAAAAAAAATTATTTGAATATATATCCGACTTCATTAGTGAAAATCTAGAAAATTAGTTAGTTACTAACAGCATGTCATCAACCTCAGTGGTCGAATGGGTTAAGGTGTTACTCTCGCATTAAACTGGACTGTCGATGAAAGGAAGATCAGATTCTATTCTTGGTCTAGTTAAAAAAAATACAGCAATGTGAGTTGACTGTAGTAGGTAATAAAATGGTAACTAGTAAAATCAAATTTTCATTACCTATTGTGTGGTCATTTTTCCTTCAGTGCTTATTCTGGTTTTTTAATACCAATTTTTTTATGTGTATCTGTCTGTATATTAAAACATTTTTGGTACCTAATAATTCGCTCCTTAGTCAAGAGCATAGCGCATTAGACGAGAAACTATTTAAATTCAGAGAAAAAGTTGTCATTAAATTCCAGAACACCCTTGAGACAGATATTCAAGAACTGTTGGTCGTGGAGGGAATTTTTTTTTTATTGAATCAGTATCTTTTAGTAAAAAAATTAAATTGTTTTGCTATAAGTATCGTAAAAACATTTCCCTTTTCTCACGGTTCCTACAATCCCACTTTAATGTATTGAAGGGTAACCTTTAAGATGATAAACAAGTTCAACTACAGCTCATAAGGTCATTCAACCTTAACCCTGTTTTTTTATTGGTGTTGTGAAACAATACATTCCAAGAGCATGAACAAAACATTATTAATGAGCTGTTTGTCTCTGGGTCAAGGAACCAATAATTATGTTTGCCAGTATTTGCATTCAGAGATATAGAAATAGGCAGGGGGACTATAAAAAAAATACTATGACTTGTCTATGGTAGGACTGTAGGCTAAACGGCATCTGGCAAAATGTACTTCATTGCAAATATTGGCTGGAAATATTTTTAGAATCGTTTGATGACACTTTTTTTTAATTGATAATATTTCCGGAATCTTGGTTCAGTGGTCAGTATTTTTGGGGTCTAATTTAGAAACCACTGGTTTGATTTCCGGTGATGCAATGGGATTTTTTTTTTGTCGCCATGGTTGCCATGGTTGCCATGGTCTGGATAGTTAGACTTAAGTAGGTTTTAATAAGGCTACTAGCATCACATAATCATCATCATCATCACCACACCATCTCATTTGCGTGAAGTAACCACACCTTAGAAGACGGTTAAATATACGTCACTGTCAGTAAAAATATGAAATGTCTTGTTTCATATGCTAATTATTATTTTTTAGTTGATGCCATAGAAATTACTTAGCAAATAATAATTATTTCTGAAGAGATTGACGTAAGTCACTTCCAGCCATTGTTTCCAATAAAGAAACCTTGCTAGCTGTCACTTACTTACACTCCTACCGTAAAAGAGTTACAAGCAGGGTCGGGATTTTGAATGCATGCCACCTATCTATTGGTACATCACAATTTTTTTTTTCAAAAGTACATAAACTCTGTTCATGATCCCCTGGTTATAAAAATGTTTTATAAGTTTGTTGTTGTTGTCATTTTGGAATTTTAGGCTATATTTAATTGGTTTGCGTTTTGTTAAGCAAATTCTCAAGTATTTTTTTAGGGATTTTTGAGTCATTTTTAGGCATTTATGTTTAGTAAGTATGTTAGTTCTTCTTTGCTTACTTCTGAAGCAGATATTTGTATATCAATTTTATATTTAGCAAAAACAAGAGTTTAGTTGCTAAATGATTTTCATTGTATATGACTGTCTTTTCTAATTTTGTATTTATTATTATTTAGCACCGCGTCTTACCACCCGTTCGGGTTATACGCTTTAAGTACTAATTACGCTAGTGGGTTAGGAATTAGTAAGTTTGTATTAGAGGAAGTGAACCCGCATTTGCGTGGAGGGAGAGTGGAAAACCATTTAGGAAAAACCACCCGACCGAGATTCGAACCTCGATCTCCGCGTCCTCAGCAGTCGAGCTCAACACGACTAGCGCGTTAGCTAACTACGCCACCGAGGTGGGTTTCTAATTTTGTAAAGTGCGTATATTAGTGTGTGCGTTCGTGTGCATTCATTACGACATTTTGTTCATATTTTTAGGTTAACTTTTGAAAATTTGAAGTCATATTTTAGAATTCTTAGCTTATTTTATAGGTTATTTTTTAATAAGTTTAGGTCAACAAAATCAGGGGCTTGGCTGTAAGCATTGCTCTCTTGAAATGCTCACGATGTTTCCTACTTGTGGTATCAAGTTGAAATTCAATTTCCAATGTATTTTTTCTATTTTTTTAACAACACCGCTTTTGTTTTATACGCATAAATAGACAACTAATTACGATAATATGTTAGGAATGAGGAAGGTCGAATTCAGAGGAAGTGTATATGCATTTGCATGGAAGACGAGGGGAAAATCAACCTTCAGTATACCTAATCTGGATTCAAACCCCGCTCTCCGTGTCATCGGTAGTCCAGTTTATTGCGAGAGGGATGACTCAGACAACTTGACCACCGAAGTGGGTTATTTCCAATGTTAATGTATTTAGGTTATATCCAACGAGTATTAAGTATATAACATTACAACAAAAACTATAAATTCTTTAGTAATTCCATAAGATACTTTAAAACAATTGTGACGAAATAACAATTTTTTGTTTAAATTATATAAGAAGTTATTTTTGGAAACAAATTTTATTAAATCGTCTACAACCCAGACGATTTGGTTCATTCATGAAAATGGCTTGTAGGAATCTTAATGCCAGGGTGTAGATTAAGAACTTCCGTGGAAATCTAAAATAAGAAGTAAGCAAAAGATAATTTTTAAACGAAAAACATCACCTTCCAGATGCAAATAGTATAGTGGGTGTTTATACTCGTTAGCACAAGAGACGAATTGGTTACGGTAGGTAAACAAGAGGCCTTACAGGTTGGCAGGCTGAAGGGAGCTAAAGTATTTTTTACAGTTTTTATAGAATTGATAATTTTTGGCTAAAATAAATCAAATATTTCTCCAGTAGCAACATAGAGTTTAGTTTTCTGCACATGCTAATATCATCATATCTTGAATATCTGTAAATGGTGTCGTGGAATTTAGTCAAAAGTTTTTAAATAAAGAGAAAATGTTTTGACAAAATGTCAGGACACCCTTGACAGATATTCAAGATCTGTTGATATTAGCATGTGCAGAAAACTAAACTCTACGTTGCTACTGGAGAAATATTTGATTTATTTTAGCCAAAAATTATCAATTCTATAAAAATTGTAAAAAATACTTAAGCTCCCTTCAGCCGCACCTTAAGTGTCACTCTCTCTCTCTCTTTCTATTCCATAAATTGACCTTAGAAAGGTACGGTACTTAACGGGCTTAAACGCTTGAATTTAATATGATACACTTCAATGGTTGAATGGTCTGAAGGCGTAATTCTCGTATTAGGGTTCGAATCTTAGTCGGGTCTACTTAGGATAGTTTTATCATAAATAGTTTCCCACTCTTCTTCCACGTAAATCCAGGTAAATTACTTCAAAAATACTTATTTTCTCATCCTTACCCCCTTAGAATAACTATCATATATGCGTATAACTGAACAGATGATAAGACGCGGTGATGAAAAAAAAAGTTAAAATACAATCCGCTTCACAAAATAGCTTCGAATTCCCCGAGTAGTCAACATACTTAAAACTCTTTTAAAAAGGGTTCTTGTTGGAATTTTTTCGTTTTAATTGTGCCTAGTTAACTAACAATGTTTCATAACATACATCAGATTTTTTTTTGTTACTAGTAAATCCCACGTAAAAACACAATCCACCCTTATTTCGAAAAATAATTCTAGCCCCCTTTTTATTTTATTTTTGCTTTTGCCACAAGGCTTACTAACATTTAAGGCTATGTTTGAGGGGGAGTGGTATAGGACTATATATAGTATGTAAGTGAAAGTTTTTGTATGAGAATATTTTCTTTTCTTTGCACTAACCATTACTAGTTGTAACTAACTCCTTTGTTGCTTTTTGCAGTGGAAAAAGATGGCACGTCACCTAAATAGTTACAAAGTCATTCTTCGTTACGGAAATAAGAAAGTTTTAATGGATATATATATATTATTCCTAGAAAAAAAAATATGTATATATATATTCCTAGAAAAAATAATTGCATCCTAATTATTCGAGTTTAGTTCGCTTGTCGCCGACATAATTATTATACATATATATATGTGTGTGTGTTTGTTGGTTCAAGTACCATTTGAATTTATAAAAATACTAGTACAGTAGGCCTATATAATAATTATATCGGCGACAAGCGAACTAAACTCGAATAACTAGGATGCAATTTTTTTTTTCTAGGAATAGTTGAAAAATATCAGACCCCTCATTCACCCTATGAAATAAAAGGGTTTTGAAAATAGAGCGTTCTTGAAACCGCTAGAGTTATAAACACAACATTTAAAGGTTGTTTGCTATAAAAATAGTAAAAAATAAGTTCCTATTAGGTTTTGTTCCGTGGTCTATACCGCAGGTTCTTAAACTTAATTTTATTTGTGACACCTTTTCATAAGACAAAAGTATAAGGGACTCCTGACGCTAATTTTTGAGTTTTTTTTAATACAGTTGCAGTTTTAGATAAAATGAGAAAATAAATGGTATGGTGCACTACACAATTTTTATTTCTCTTTTATCTTAAAATAGTCATTATTTACTTAAAACTCATTATATTAGGAAAAGTAAATAATATACATTGTGGCATAAACACTCCACCAAAGATCATAAGTGAAATAATAAACACCTTTATAGAAATATTGAGAAAAGAATAACATCTCTGTCTACCAACGAGCAACATAAATTATTGAAATTTATTGTTGTGCGCTTTGGTGGACAGAAATGTTCAGATATGAGAAATTATTACTGCCCAAGAGCTCAATAAAAATATAAAACATATATGTTGATTTTATAAAAATATATTTCAAATAAAAGATTTTTTAATTTAGTGTAGTACTACAACTTTACAATAATGGAATGGTCTGCCTATGTAAAGTACCCTTAAAATCATATTCATGGGTCAATAAGAGTTTAAATTTTGGTTTTATAATGTCTGGATATAAACTGGAATCCAAATCTTTCAAGCGGATTTTGATCAAATCTTTTTTCTCTCTCTCTCTTTTTGTCCCCGAGTAATTTTCACTTGCAGACTTCTGTGCTGGCGGCCGGGGTTCAATCCTCGGTCCCGGCACAGATTTTATGACTACTAAACCCCCTCTTCTCCTCTGACAAGACATCTTGTGAATGTGGGGAATGCCAGGCCTCCACCGTGGTTCGGATTCCACGTTAAACTGTAGGTCCTCCATTTCATCTCACAATCACTCTACCATTACACATTAGCGTAAGTGCGTATAACCCGAACGGGTAGTAAGACGCGGTGCTAATAATAATAATAATAATAATTTTCACTTGATTTTAAGATTATTTATCTTGTTACAAAAACACCTCGAAGGAACCTTATGAAAACCATAGATACCAAGTTTTAGTCCAATCAGTGAAATAGTTTATGTTCTAGTCTGAGATACAGTAAGACAGTGCATCGCTAAAACAACTTTTTTGATTTCACAAGTTCATAAAACGTAGACATTTACCAACTATTTAAAGTTCAATTTTTTTTAAATTCTCTAATCCATCATGTCGTATTTTTTTTTAAATATTACAATAGCTAATTTATCTCACACTAAAAACCTAAAACACGCATTGATCTTTGTGTCAAAGAAAAGTACAAGATCACGCCGCTTAGACAAATGATTCAGCATTTTTCGGAATTTTCTATACTGGTTGGAGTTTCTACTTTCTAAAGATATTTGGTGACCTGTCGGTCTAGGGGTAAGGTGTCAGACTTCTATGCTGGCGGCCGGGGTTCAACCCTCGATCCCGGCACAGATTTATCTGATTACTAAACCCTTCCTTCACCTCTGACAATTCATCTTGTGAATGTGGGGAATGCCGGGCCTCCACCGTGGTTCGGATTCCACGTTAAACTGTAGGTCCTCCATTTCATCTCATTACCATTACACATTAGCGTAAGTGCGTATAACCCGAACGGGTAGTAAGACGCGCTAATAATAATAATAATAATAATAATAATCTAAAAATATTTTTGAGACGAAGATTGTAACTTATTAATTCAACATTTTCCCGACCATTGCGACAAACAAACACATACTATTCTCAATTTCAAATTTATAAATACATTCTTAATCATTTCTGAGTTATAATGTAAATATTATATTTACAATTTATGCATCGCTATTTGATCCTAATTTTTAGTGCTCTTTTTTAATTGATTTTTGACCTCTTTGGTGGCCACATGGTCTAAGGCGCTACTCTCGCAGTAGACTATATTGCTGATGACTGGGAAATTGAGGTTTGAATCTTGATCTGGTGTACTGAGGTAGTTTTTTTTCCCCGAAATGGCTTTCCTTTCTCCCTTTACACATATGCTGTTACACTTCCTTTAAATATAACTCTCCAAGTCTTTAAAACCATTGAAGTTATTAGTATATGAGCTTATACTCCCAACGGGTAGTAGGACGCGGTGTCAGTTTAAAAAAATATATAGTTTCAATAGAGCTTCTTTGAACAAAACATCATAACTCGTTTGATTTTGAAATTTTTAACATAGGTGGTCAGAAGAGGGTTCGAATTCACCTCGAAACCGGATTTTTAAATTTTTAATTAGGCTATTTTTTAACAAATTTTTGAATAAAATATTGTTAATCTGGTTTAGAATTACGTTTAGAGATAACTCTGGTAAAAATATGCTGCATCCTCCTCGGAAAAATAAAATATGTATGAAATCGACCGTAATTTTAAACCATTTTTGTGTGTTGGGAGGGGGGGAGGCTTATATAATTTTTATACCACGGTGGGTCACGGGCAACGCCGTGCGGGATTGCTACAGTAGCCCCATTACTTCTTTGATGCTGACTGGCAGCTTTGAAAAGTTACCAGACCAAATTATATATCCCTACGCTGGACAATATGATCTGCAAAAACATGTGTTTAGCAGCTGTCACTTCTGACGGTCAAAATTTAGGTATATACCTAAATGTTGACTGTCAGAAGTCAGCTCTGAGCTGTCAGTCAGCACCAAAGAAGTCATGGGGCTACTGTAGTTAAGAAATATTTAACATTCCAATAAAGATTTAGCCAAAACAAGCTTTTACGATGCTACTGGTCGCGAGAATCATGATTGAAATCGTTGCACAAGTTTTCCTAANCCCCCCCTTCACAGTAAGTGATTAGGGAGGGGGGTCAATGTACCCATGCCCTCCATAGCTCCATCGCCTATGCATATTAAACTAGTTAAGTTTTAATCTAGCCTTCTAATATAATTATACCTATGTTTCCCAATATAATTACAGTTTTATTTTTGTTTTCGAAATAACTTCACACACACCCTGGTAAATAAGTGCCTGAGACGAATTTTGATTCTAAATGTATGGATCAGTAAATGGTTGATCTCACGATATTTTTCGGTCGATCGCATAATTAAACTGCATCGTCATTAAAAATCGAGTTTTTATTCTTCTAAACTCACAAATATATCAAGTACTTTCAAATAATATTATAGTGCGATCAAAATAAACTTGTATTGTAATGCATAATAGTTTAAACATGATAATACTCTTATCAACGCGTTTTACTACCTTTTTGGGTTGTACGCTTAAGTATTAATTACGCTAATGGGTTAGGAATTGGGAAGGTTGAATATAGAAGAAGTGAATCCACTTGGAGGGAGAGTGTAAAACCATCTCAGCTCACCCGAGTGATATTTGAACTTCGATCTCACTATCCTCGGCAGTCTACAGTCCCCCCACGGCTTCTTTACTGCTGAGTGACAGCTCACAGCTGACAGCTGATGGCTTTGAAAAGTTACCAAACCAAATTATGTATCCCTACGCCGAACCATATGATCTTGAAAACATGTGTTTAGCAGCTGTCACTTCTGACAGTCAAAATGTAAGTATATACCTAAATGTTGACTGTCAGAAGTCAGCTGTGAACTGTCAGTCAGCACCAAAGAAGTCACCGGGCTACTATAGCTCAACACGAAACTAGCGTTTTAGCTAATTACGCCACCGAGGCAGCTCCTTAAATATGAAAATTGTATATTTTAATAATTTTATATTTATACTTTCTCTCGACACCTCGGGTAGAGAAAATATTTTGATCATCCGAAAAATCAGATTCGAGATTTTGATGGATATTTACGTTTCATGACCCATTGAACCCGAAAAGGTGTTTTTTTGTGATGTCTTGATATAGAGCAGAAACCACTTTACTTATCCGGTTAAAGCTTGGCATCAAGGTTTTCATAAGGTTACCACAAGGAGTTTTTGGAATTAGCTGTCCAGCCTTAAAATTAAGTTTAGTTTACTTGAAGGTCAAAAAAAGAACGAATCAATTTTCTTAAAATCCGCCCCAAACAATTTGATTAAATTCATTTTCAGGCACTGATTTAACATTTAAAACAAAATGACATATCTCTGCATGTCATTTTTCCAGAAAAAATTACTTAGACGTAACTTTACCCCAATTTTGTCATATCTCGCAAATTTTTGAGATAGGAAATAACTTATTATCACAAAGCTGTAGTACTATCAAAAATTAAAAATTAATTATTTGAAATATTTTCTTATATAAAACCAATAAATTCTGAGCTATTGGTCAATATTTTATTGAAAATTGAGGTCTGGGAAATGTCTTGTTATGTTCTTTGGTGAATAAAGATGTTACTTTTTTTCTCAACCTATTTCTTTAATAGTGTATATTATTTCCTTTATGCTATTTGGTGAAATGTGATGCTCTTTTTATTATTAATATTATTATTAATGTGTAATGTTAGGGTGATTGTGAGATGAAACGGAGGACCTACAGTTTAACGTGGAATCCGAACCACGGTGGAGGGCTGGCATTCCACACATTCACAAGTTGTGATTAATACACGTCTTGTCAGAGGTGAAGGAAGGGCTTGGCGATCGGATAAGTCTGTATTGAGACCGAGGATTGAACCCCGGACCCCAGCACAAAAGTCCAACACCTTAGGCCTAGACCACCAGGTCACCTCTATTTTTATTTATTTATGGTTCTGTAACAATATATTTTATTTATCTTTACATATCTTGCGGGCTATAATTATTTAGATAAATTAGTGATAAAATCTGTGTGATGCACCGTAACATTTATTTTCAAGAAATATTTGATGAAGGTTGAGTTGTAGGAATAAAATATATAAGCTGTGAAATTAAAATGACGTGAAGGCTGAGTGGAGAAACGATGGATGATTGTGGACCTTTGAAAAGTTTAAAACTCGAATGGGGTCCAAAACATTTGTCGACCCTTGTTCTAGAATATCGCGAACTCTTCGCATCCTGCCTATTATCGATCAAGTATCCAGGTGGGTTTCAAAGATAAAGTCAAATTTACATAGGAGCAGCATTTGATTTTCTTACTAACATACATTTGGATAAACTTTTTCTTTGATTTTATTTGAATGATCTAATGTGTACTTTCTGAACCAACTGATTATATCAACACACTATTTATTAACTAATTTAAATCTAGAACACACACAACATCCAGCCCCAGGCTGTTAATTCATCACTGTGAAAGAGGAAAAAACTCATTTCCCCCAATGATAGATTTTTTTGCCATGCAAAGAATCTAAACCCGGTTCCTTTATATCGGTATCAAGACAAGCTACCGACTGAGCTAGGGTGTTGGACAAATTGGATAAAACTTTAGAAAAATAAAAACACAATTAATCTGCTTCGTGAAAATATATCAAGTAACTTTTTTCTACCTGTCAGAGACAACGTCCTCTCGTAAAAAATGTTAAGTATAAATCTATTTTCACGTGTATATATTATTATTATTACTAGCACCGCGTCTTACTACCCGTTCAGGTTTTACGCACTTACGCTAATGTGTAATGGTAGGGTGATTGTGAGATGAAATGGAGGACCTACAGTTTAACGTGGAATCCGAACCACGGTGGAGACCTGGCATTCCCCACATTCACAAGATGTCTTGTCAGAGGTGAAGGAAGGGTTTGGTAATTAGATAATTCTGTGCCGAGACCGAGGATTGATCCCCGGACCCGCAGCACAGAAGTCCGACACCTTACCCCTAGACCATCAGTTCACCTCACGTGTATACACGTCAAATCATATGACCTACAACAGCTCCTTTTGATATATAAAATAAATATTTATAAAAAACACTAATAATATCATATATTGATAAAAAATTTAGCACTACGTTTTACTATCTGTTCAGACTATAGACCCTAATCCTATGTACAGAAGCCCCATGGCTTCTTTGGTGCTGACTGAAAGCTCACAGCTGACAGCTAAAAGCTTTGAAAAGTTACCAGACCAAATTATGTATCCATACGCCGAGACATATGATCTGCAAAAACATGTGTTTAGCAGCTGTCACTTCTGACAGTCAAAATTTAGGTATATTTCTAAATGTTGTCTGTCAAAAGTCAGGCGTGAGCTGTCAGTCAGCACCAAAGAAGCCGTGGGGCTACTGTAGTAAACACGCTAGTAAGTTAAGGATGAGGAAGAATTAGTTTATAGGAAATGTATCCGCGTTTGCGTTGATGCAAGAGTGGACAGCCATTTTGTAAAAAATCACCCTCAGTACACCCAACCGGGGTTCGAACTCCAATAGCCTTGACATTGGCAGTCTAGTATATTACTAGACTGATATCTTAGATCATGTGTCCACTGAATTAGTTAATCATATATTATATTTATTGAAAAACTTTGTATTTTCTAAAAATGCTACAAATATCCATACGTATGAAAATAAAGGTATATCATTCCTTCAATTTTAATCCTTTCATTTCTTAAAATAATATTAAAAGTTTGTTTTTGTATTAAGTCCTGAGCTAAGAGAAGGCTACAATATTTAGAAATGGGCTTAAAGATTGTATTAAATTTTATCTATGGACAAGAATGATTGTTTCACACCTTTTTTCGAATATATATTCGCTTTTCTTAACCCTCAAAACCGTGTTTTTTTTTAATTAATCTGTTCAGCACCAAGATTATTAACGACTTAATCTAAGGTTTAAGGATTGGAATGGCAATTCGAAGAAAATGTTCCTGAATCAGCCTAGATAAGGTTTTAGGGGGAGATAAACTACAAAGATAAAATCACACTCTAACCCCATTTTCTCCTTTACTTTGCCGAAATTTGAACTTCAACTTTCCCGCCATCAACATTGCAGTTTATCGTGAGATTGACCATCTCAAATCACACGAATATCTGAGCTGGTGTAAGTATGGCTAAGAGTAGGCCTACTTTAATAATATTTGTATCTGCTTCAGTGGCCGCATGGTCTAAGGTGCTACTCTAGCAGTAGACTAGACTGCTGATGACGATATAATCGTGGTTTGAATCCCGGTCGGGGTGTACTGAGTGTAGCTTTCCTAAAAAAAATTTACCACTCTCCTTCCCCGCAAATGCTGGTAGACTACCTCTAAAACTCTTCCTTTATCATCATTAATCCCATAGAGTAATTGTAATATATGCGTTTAACGTTAACATGAAGTAGTACGTGGTTATATAAAAAATAATCCCTTAACTATGTTTAATGTATGCTGACAATTATAACTACACATAGAAAGTTGATTATGTCAATAAAACGAACTATTTTAATAGGCATATTGATTTGTAATAAATAACGTACCTTTGAGCAAACTTATTAACTATACTTTCAAGGTTGCTTGACGTTTAACCAAGCTGAACGAAAAGGAATTACATTTAAATACCAATTGACGTAACTTTAAACAATACAAAAATCATAGCTTACTTGAAAGTCAAGGACATTAGAAGTGATATTTTGTTTCAATAAGTACGTTTTATTTTCTTGAAACATTTGTAAAAAAAAAGTACTACTCCAGCAAGTAAAAACTATACCCCAATCTCTTTCTGAATGGTCATTTGGAGGACTTTTTCTAAAATACAAACATACTTTTTGCGGTCATCTTTGATAGTATTTCACTAGTTTTATTAATGTTATTTTATAAGTAGTGATAAAATCTATCAAAAGTGACAGCTCCAGATCAAATTACTTGACTTATAAAAACATGGAAGTAGATTGAAAATACTTTTTCCAGATGTCATATAAGTTCATTCGTTATGAAATTGAATGTTATTTCATATTTGTCTGCTATATTGTCTGTTTGCAACATATACATTGAATTACACTTTTTTCCCTTTTATATTATGTCATAATTTGTAATTATATCATTATTGTACGTATTTTTTTTCTTGAGATTACTATTTTAATGTTTGTCAAACGTGAAGGTAAAATAAGCACTTAGAGATAATGAGTTATCTAGGGAACGAGGCTCTTGTACTAGTATTAGAAAAGTCCTGTGTTCGATATAAGAAAAGAAAATTCTTGAATAAATAGTCTCACTTAAATATTATAATTTTAAGTTGGGTTAAAAGGTTGGTGTTTTTAGATGAGTTTTTTTATACAGTACTCCTTCCTACTGCCCGTTTGGGTTATATGCATGTATATACCCTACTATTTACGCTAATATGATGAATGTTGAATTTATGAAATGTATCCACATTTGCGTGGTGGGAGAGTGAGAAACCATTTAGTAAATATTACCTTCAGTAAACCCAAACAGAATTCGAACCCCGATCTTCTCATCATAATCAGACCAATCGTACATGAAAGTGACGCCCTAGACCATTCGGCTACTGAAGCGGATTAAATGATTATTGAACATGATATAGATTAAAATATATTTTTCACTCAATCATTTTAAAATTTCAAACAAAATCCAAAGAGCTATAATCCAGCCCGAATTCAAGCTTTGGCGATTGGTGACCTCAGGAGCTGTAAAAACATATTTAGATGCGGGTTTAGGGGTAGAAATTTTCCAAGTCATGTTTTTATCTTTAAATACTCCTCGAACACAAGAGGCAATTCAAATTTTGCATATTTTTTTCCTCTATGAACACTCATGACCTCACTATTTTTTCTCTCATTCACGCCATTTAATTCTTTATAAGCACGTTTAAGTTGGCGAGTAAAATGGGGAGGAGGAGGGGGGGGTTCCTCATACACATATAAACGTTATAGTTTTGTTACTAACATTTTAATGGTATTTCATAAACCAAATACTAGCTAATATTTTAATATTAACATTCAAGATGTAGCTAATAGAACTTATGATTGTACAATGTTTAGCTCTGTCAACATTTCAAATGCCTTTATTTCCCTACATTCAATATGATATTGGAAAATAAAGGATGTTTCTTAGATTGAGACAAATAATTGAGCTCTAAGGAAAGGAGGCAAACATTTTTGCTATCGTCTTTAAGATCAACTAGAGGAATCAACCAGAATAAAGCGCAACTCTCAGACATGGAGTTGGTATCTTATGCAGGTAGGTTTACTATCCCTCCTCCACCTATTCTTCAAACAAACCTACTTAATTAAAATATTATTTTGTAACTATGAAAAGTTTGAAACTGTACAGTAAATGTTCACAACATTGCTAGTTAAGGCCCTTGGCTCTGTCGAGTGCAATTCTGAAACCTATTTTATGAGATGGCGGGCGGATAGGGTGAAAGGTGTGGTGTGGCTTCACAGCTGACCAAAGTATCCTTCCGCGCCGACAGGAACAGATGAGTCACGGAAACCGTAGATTGCGCTAGCTATCGGACAGGTCTTGCGGAAAAATATTACGTTTGGAAATATCAGTTTTTTTCGAGAACGAGTTAATTTTTATGTTAATATTTTCAACGCCCCTTCTAATATAATGTATCGATGTTTATTAATTGTTACGTTTTATTATTTTTTATTACGAATCTGGCGCTTTTCTACTGAAAATGTCGATTTTATCGGTATTTGATCACCGTTAAAATAATAGAGGAGGTGTTTATGTAAAAAGTATAGCTTAATGAATATGATTCTATTCTCGATCAAACCGTTTCCGAAAAGAAAATTCTTGAAGATAACCGTTTGTTCCCATAGCTCTTCGCTTCCACGCCAAATGAAAAGGGCTAATCGTCTTAATACAAGGTTGTATTAATATAGGAAATCAGTGGCAACATAGTAGTGGCCTGTTGCTAATAGAATATGTGTGCTAGTTACATAAAAATATGTCAAATCTTGATAAAACTCAAAAATACCTGGTTAGTAAAAGAACCACAGCAGAAATTATTCCATACGAGACACCAAGAAGTTGAGTTGTTCTTTTTTTTCTTTCTGCGTTTCACTACCTATTCTGTTAGGTATAAGTAGGCCACTAGCTACGTTATTGTTGTAAGAATGATATAGGTGGAGTGTAAAGTATTATTATTATTATTATTATTATTAGCACCGCGTCTTACTACCCGTTCGGGTTATACGCACTTACGCTAATGTGTAATGGTAGGGTGATTGTGAGATGAAATGGAGGACCTACAGTTTAACGTGGGATCCGAACCACGGTGGAAGCCTGTCATTCCCCACATTTACAAGATGTCTTGTCAGAGGTGAAGGAAGGGTTTGGTAATCAGATAAATCTGTGCCGTGACCGAGGATTGAACCCCGGCCGCCAGCACATAAGTCTTGACACCTTACCCCTAGACCGCCAGGTCACCTACGAGTGTAAAGTAAATGTACCGGTATTTACGCGCAGCTGTCTCGTGGTAGCCATAATTATTTGTATGTTTTTACGGTATGCGGGAAGGTAATTGGAAGTTCCTTGGATATTTTTCCCGAAAGGGGAATTACCCCAACGGTCACAGGGTTTGGCTAAGTAAAGTTAAATTATGTTAAAGTGTTTCCACTGGTTCCAGATCCTCATACTCATTGCTACCCTCATCTCATCGGGATATGGAAAAAGGCCTCCACCTAAAGGATGTACGATTAGTACATTTGGTTGTCCTCTGAGTAACGGTACATTAGTACTGGCTAATCTTTCCACTACTGGCCTATAAATGATGTAACCCAGACGTGCAATTATTATATTATTGTATACAAACCAAGCCTAAGAAAAAAACAGCAGGTGACATACTCTCAGTAGAGCTTAGAAGAAACTTACATCGGTGGTAAATTGGTTCTAAGATGTTACTCTTACATTAGACTGGTTTGCTTATGCCGGGGAGCTTGCATCTCTAACTCCGGTTGGATTTACTGAGGGGTAATTTTTCCTAAACAGTTTTCCACTACCCGCCTCGGTGGCGTAGTTGGCTAACGCGCTAGTTCCATGTTGTGTCAGACTGCCGATGACGAGAAGATCTACGTTCGAATCTCGGTTGGGTGAACTGGGGGGTTCCTTAAATGGTTTTCCACGCAAATGCGGGTTCACTTCCTCTAAATGCAACCCTACCAATTCTTAATCTATTGGCGTAATTAGTACTTAAGCGTATAACCCAAAGGAGTAGTAATACGTGGTGCTAAATAAATAGTTTTCCACTATCCCCGATACAAATGCGGGTACACTTTCTATAAAACCAATTTCAATCATTCGTAGCACATTAGCGTATAAACCGAAAGTGTAGTAAGACGTTGTGCAAACATGAAACAGAATAATTATTCGGGGCTCTCTGAAGAACGTGACATAAGCCCTGGTAACACGAATGAAAAGACAATACATTTACAAACCAATGCAGTTAATGAAAGACAGAATCTGAAATGTCATGCAGGGATTGGGAAAGTAGGACAGTACTTCTTTTTTATTTTTGTCTGGAGCTCAGAGGAGACACAATGATAGATGACCCCGGTGAAGTCATAACTCTCATAGAAATCAAGGAGCCAAGAGTTAACTGTTAAGAAGACAAAAGCAAATTAGACTTTCACCCGGAATAAAGAATGGTTAATTAAAATATGACCTTTAAGTTTGAGAATGATTATTTATTCTCTGAGTTTGTGTCGCGAGACAATAATCATCTTCTTACACCTGTTGATTCGGAAAGAATATCTGTCACTTTATCTAAATCGATTTTTATCGAACTTAAAATTATTAAATGCGCTGTTTTAAAACGACATGGATATCTTATTAGTTATTTCCTGCTTCAATGGCCGCATGGTTTATGATCTTGTGTTAGACTTATCTGCCAATCACAGGGCGATCGGAGCTCTAATCCCGGTCAGGTGTATTCAGGGTGGTCTTTCCAAAATTGTTATCCACTTTCCCTTTACGCAAATGAAGGTACAATTCCTCTAAATTAAACATCATCATCCCTAACTCATTAGAGTAATTAATAAATATGCGTATAACGTAGATCCTGAACAGGTAGTAAGACGTGATGCTAAATATATATACATATATGTAGATACATATGTATATATATATATCTACATATATATAGAGAGATAATATATAGGCATGTACATAGATAGTATCTTACTAATATTATAAACGCGAAAGTTTGTGTGTTTTGATGTTTGTTACTCAATCACGCCAAAACTGCTGAACGGATTCGAATGAAACTTTGTATGTTGGTATAAAATGTCCTGGAATAACATATAAGACTATTCCCTACCTTTGATTTTAAATAATAATAAATATATGATTATAATGTGATTTAAACGATGTTATTTAATAATTTGTGATTTGATATTTTGTAATTAATATAAATTGTAATTAGTGTGACGTAGTTTCATACTAATAAATAATAAATATGATGTGATTTTAACTATGTAGTTTGAAATTTTTTAAATTTAATTTATTTATCTTACTAATTATGAAGTTAAAAATTTAAAAATATTAAACCTATAATTGATAACTTAAATAATATATATTTATTTTATTACGAAATATTTAAAAGTGAAAATTAAAATACGGCAAAATTATTTACAGCTAGAACTAAGAAAAATGCATATATATTTGAAAAAAATAAAGTTTGATTTATGACCAAAACAGTTTAGTTAAAAATTAAAAGATGTTATCAATTATTGCGGGCGAAGCCGCGACAGGTAAAAGCTAGTATATGTATAATTGTGTATATATCTTATCAAGGTTGAATGTCTTTAAATGATTAATTACCTGCTTCATCGCTAAAATTGTCGAAGTCATTGCTCTCGCAATAGATCGGGTTGTTGACAGAGATATCGGGGTTTGAATACGGGTCTGGCCTACTGAGGGTGGTTTTTCCTAAACGGTTTCGCACTCTTCTCCACACAAATGCTGATACATTTATTTTAAGTTATACCTTCCTCATGCCTACTCGGTTAGCTTGGTATTTTTGCATACAACCGAAGCCGGCATCAAGACGTGGTAATAAAACCCACTAATTTGCAAATATATACATATACATCAAAGAAGACTTTTCCTTCCTTAAACGTAATGGTCCTATACTGTGTAGAAAAATAGGGATTCAACGATATATTATAATAAGCTATGGTATTTAAATAATAATTTTAAAGTTCATAACAAGAACCGGAGAACGGTTATTAAAGAATTATTTTTTTCTGTGACAAGCTTTAAATTTGTTTGATAGCTTTATTTTGTCATTTCTTTTCGGATAAATGAACTACTTAATTACTATGTTCTGACAGTAGATTTAATCCAAGTGCAAATTTTAAATAAATATATATATTTAATGTGAACATGCTTTTATTATTTTATTTATTTGAGATATTTAATGTGGACTTTTTGAACCGGCTGATTATACCAACACACGAGCATTTCTATGAGCGAGAGCGAAAGAGCCTACCAATTTGGCCGGGAAAGGTATAATCACATACCTTCCAGGGTTCTTTTACATGCCACAATTGACATGTCACCAACGGCTTTACTTCCCCTCCGAAGGGAGTTGAGCTATGGATTTTTTTTATCGCTTGAAAAAAAAATCCGTTGACCTCGGTTGGGTTTAAACCCACGTACATCGGGTCCTGAGGCAATCACTTTTATCCAAATATTACCGAGGTTGACCGTGAACATGTTAGTTAGTTAAATGCACCTGCATGTTATTTGTAGTTTTTTTTAATTAAAACATTTCAAGAAGCTGTTTTTTCAGGCGTGACCTTGCTGATCTAACAAACGATAAAAATATGTTTGAGTTTTTGTCTTCCCACTACTCTTCCATACAGTGTTTTTTTTTCACGCTCTATTAACACAGGTTTAGAGTAATTAACACCAGGGAGTGCTTATAATAAACACCGACACGCACCAGGACTACTTTTCACGCCATTCGCGCTCAGAGAATCATCCCTCCCCCTTCTACGCCCCTCCTCCTCCAAACTATTTGAGTAAGCAAATACTCTCTCTGACGCGCTACTCTCGTAGTAGACTAGACTGCCGATGACGGGGAGATCAAGGTTCGAATCTCGGTCGGGTGTACTGAGGGTGGGGTTTTCCAAAATTGTTTTTCACACAAATGTGGGTACACTTTCTTATAAATATAACCTTCCTAACCCCTTAAAATATTAAAGTAATTAGTATTTATGCGTATAACCCGAACTAGCAGTAAGATGCGGTGCGGTACTAAAACAAATTATTCTGAAGAAGTTGGGAAAATCTTTAAGTTGAGTATGTAGGGAAGGAGAGAAGAGAGAAAGTGTTTTTTTGTTGTTTTTGTAGAGATTTTTTTGTTGTTGTCAAAATAAATGAAATATTATTTCAGTAGAAATATAGAGTTTAATTTTGTTCACGTGATGATTTCAACAGTTGTTGAATATGAGTCAAGGGTGTCCCGGAGTTTAATGATAACTTTTTCTCGTTATCTAAAAAATTTCTCATCTAATGCCACTAAGCTTTTGACAGATATTCAACAACTGTTGATATAATCATGTGAAGAAAATTAAACTCTATGTTTCTAATGAAACAATATTTTATTTATTTTGTTCAAAAAAAATTCTACCAAATCTGCAAAAACACTGACCTTTCCTCGCGCTCCTAAAGACCGATTAACCGGTTATAATTGTAAATATCATCGAAACGTGTGGCTTATTTACATTATTCAATTGACAAACATGAAATATTTCTAAAAAAAATTCATTTAAAATATTTTTTTCTATTTTATTTTCTATTTTTTACTTTCTGTTGACCCTTTTGATAGAGAAAAAATTGTGATCGTAAAAAAAAATTAAACTCGGGAGTTTGATAAATGTCGACGTTTCATGGCCCCCTGAAACCGAAAAAGTTGTTTTCGTGTTGCCATCTGTCTGTCTGTCTGTCTCTCGGACTAAAGCCGAAACTATTTTACTTATCGGCCTAAAACTTGGTATCTATGGTTTTCATAGGATTGCCCGGAGGAGTTTTTGGAATTAGATATATGAAAATAAAATTAAGGGTTGTTTATTGATATTTAAATAGAGAAAAAAATCAATTTTCTTGAAATCCGGTTTAACGGTTTTGATTAAATTTCGTATCTAGACATTGTTTAACATTATAAACAAATTGGCCACTCTAATTTTCCCATGAGGGTAATTTACATAAACATACATTTCAAATTGTATCACTACATCTCCGCTACCATTTCAAATACGAAATAAATTAGCATTCTATAATTGTACATACTATTAAAAATAAAAATATTTTTTAAGCGAAAAACACCCTCTGTAAGGACTATAATCCCTTTACCTCCTTCACCAGAAATCCAAATTTATTGCGAGAGCAAAGCCTTCAACCATTCGACCACTGAAGAGATATACATCTTTAATCAGATCTTAAAGTTTTTTTCAACATTTCATTTAATAATATCTAGTTCCATAAAAATTGATACAGACCCAATCGCCAGTTAAAGATATAAAATGACACACGTCCCTCCAAATCAACAGATATAAAAAAAAAACTATTAAGATTTGACTAAGTATTTTAGACGAATGTGTGAAAAAGAGAAACATTAAGATCGTGCATGACTCGATATATGAATGTTATTGAAGTGAAGGGAGTATGCAAGAATAGGGAAGTGTGGAGAAAGTTAGTGAGGATGGTTTGAGTACGAAGTGTTTTTGGGCTATATGTACAGTGTCTTGCCTACACCGTAAAGAAACGGTGTGACTGGATATGTATTAGTAGATTAAACCATTTGTTAAAATCCTCAAAATATCATCTTGGTTTGATGCTATTTAAAATGTAACCAGACAAATAATAATAAACAAGTGTAACCAACCTAATTTGCAATATCTTCATTTTCTTAACTATCGTTTCTGTTTCAGGAAATAAGATAATACTCCGGAGCGTGAGTGGTCTCTTTAAATCCGGCCAGTTGACCGCCATTTTGGGTCCCTCAGGCGCCGGAAAAAGTACTCTTCTCAATGTTCTAGCCGGATACAAGTGAGTGGAATAGTTGGTTGATTACTTTAATTAGTCACAATTGTTTTAAATATATCTAGGTGTCTTAAAAAAATAACAAGTTCATTTGTTTAAGCCACTTAAAACGGAATAAATATAAAACATATAGATCATCTTGTTTGACAGATATTTTGGGTCCATCTGATAGTAAAGAAAAGTCCTTACGATTTGGTCTTAAAGTTATCAGCATGTAATTTAAAATGACTTAGACTTTGTCGTTCATTTATAAGATATTTAAATATTCCGAACCAGTGTTTTACTAAAAAATATATTACCTCCATTAATATAATAAAACAAATTAGTTTCAATTAATATAATTTAACATAACCTTAACTTGTGTGTTTTCTATGATTTCCACGAAATTGAAAAATACTTCTTGAGTATAAATATTACCTTAAATGTAACCGGCCCCGTGGTGTTGTGGTCAGAGCACCTGGCTACGAATCTAGGGGTCCCGGTTTCGATTCTCGGCTAGTACTTTGGATAATTAGTTTTAAGCTAGGTTATAGGATATACGATTAAATAAATCGGTTGTCCCCTGGGTAATGGTACATCATTACTGATTAATCTTTTCACATATTTGGATAAGAATGATGTAGCCCAGATGCGCAATATATACTATCTTAAATGTAACATAATCTTAAATTTTTTTAAACTTATTCTTAATTTGTAAATTGTAGTGGCGGAGAAATAGAATTACAGAAATTATAACTACAGTAACCCCATGGCTTCTTTGGTGCTGACTGACAGCTCACAGCTGACTTCTGACAGTCAACAGTTAGGTATATACCTAAATCTTGACCGTCAGAAGTGACAGCTGCTAAACACATGTTTTTACAGAGCATATGGTTCGGCGTAGGGATACATAATTTGGTCTGGTAACTTTTTAAAGCTTTTAACTGTCAGCTGTGAGCTGTCAGACAGCACCAAAGAAGCCATGAGGCTACTGTATCACCCATTAAATTCAACGAATTAATGATTTCCTCTATTTTGATTGCCTTTATTTACTGTCATTTATGTTTTTGGAAGTACAGTCTTATTTGAAAGGAAGAGCTTTTATCTGACAGCTTGAAAAGATACCAGATGTACTTTCACGTATTCATACGTCAAACCATGTGATCTTTAGAGGTAGGCCTAACGTTTGATAGATAATATCAATACCTATATCACAATAATTTTTTTAATACCACGTTAGGGTTAAACGCGCAAGAATTGTGTATTAATTACGCCAATGTTTAAGGGATGAGAAAGTTTGAATTTTAATTATTAAAATGTTTCAGCATTTTCATGGAGGGAAAGCTTAAAACCATTTATTAAAACCCTTCTTATACTCTGGCGCGATTTGAATTTGGATCATCAGCAGTTTAGTCTATTGTGAGAGTGACGCCTTTTAGACCTTGCGACCACCAAAAATTAACACCTATAAAAATATTTAAATCTATCAATGTTTTCCACAAATTTAAATATTAGATAACAGAACGATATTTTGTACATATAAAAATATATATTCTTTAGCATCTGCTTGAATCAAACCAAAGTCCGCTGGCTAGCAGATCCACTGTATGAATCACTTAACCAAAAGGACGGGTGATCTTCACCGTTCCATTGAAATAAAGACTCCACTCTTTCCAAAGAATTTGTTAGTGGCGTTATTTTGCTCCGTATTTTAATTATAGAGAGAAAACCTGTTTCATGATGCAGGTTGTATGTAAAATGCTAAAAAAAATCCTAAAAGTGTACCTTGAAAATTAATGTTGATACCAATCCTGGGGAGAGGGGACGGAGGGGGAAGACAGGTTAAAACTAGCACATAGCCTTTAGATTCACATGGCGTCAATCGTAAATTAGTTGCGAACTTTTTATAACGACTTGCGGACCACTTTCTGGTAGTAGTTTTTAAGTTATTTGACCTTGGGCAAGATGAGGAATAGGATGTTTGAACCTATTCGAGCATGATCAAGAAGTATATGGTATGAGCCTCATTCACAATAAAGCTGCTGTACAAGGCTAGGTTATAATCAAAACTAGGCTGCAATAAAGATGCTGTACGAACCTAGGTCACAATAAAGATTAGATTGCAATCAATATTATGTTCGATTCTAAGTCACAGTAGGAACTGGGTTGCAATAAAGATGCTGTACGAACCTATGTCACAATAAAGATTAGATTGCAATCAAGATTATGTTCGATTCTAAGTTCACAGTAAGAACTGGGTTGCAATAAAGATGCTGTACGAGCCTAGGTCACAATAAATATTAGATTGCAATCAAGATTATGTTCGATTCTAAGTCACAGTAAGAACTGGGTTGCAATAAAGATGCTGTACGAACCTAGGTCACAATAAAGATTAGATTGCAATCAAGATTATGTTCGATTCTAAGTCACAGTAAGAACTGGGTTGCAATAAAGATGCTGTACGAGCCTAAGTCACAAAAAAATATATTGCACGAGCTTAGGTTACAATAAATAGTAGGTTGCAATAAAGATGCTGTACGAGCCTACGTCACAATAAAACCTAGGTTGCAACAAAGATTATGTATGAGCCTAGGGCACAATAAAGATGTTTCGCGAACCTATTTCACAATAAATACTAGGTTGCAATAAATGTGTTCAACGAGCATAGGTCAAAATCATATTGTGTATGAGCCTAAGTCACAATAAAGATGCTGTGCGAGCCTATGTAGGTTGCAACAAAGATGATGTATGAGCCTAGGGCACAATAAAAATGTTTCACCAACCTAGACCACAATAAATACTAGGTTGCAATAAAGGTATTGTACGAACTTAGGTGTACGAACCTAGGTTACAATAAAGCCTATGTTGCAATAAAAATGCTGTATGAGCCAAGATCACAATAAAGATTCTGAATGAGCCTAGATCGAAATCATATTGTGTACAAACATAGGTCACAATGAATGTTGTATAAGCCTAGGTCCCAATATCCCCATTGTACGAGTGTCCTATACAAGGTATTTAAGCTAGACATGAGTTTTTCCTTTACATCGTGTAAATATATGAAGCAGTTACGTTCACTGGGAATTAGAATAAAGTGTTGGGATATTTAAATCAATTGAGATTTTTTCAATCTTACTTTGTGGTGGAGCTGACATTGAAAATGATTGTAATCGATCTTGGTGGTCTTGGGGACTTGAGGCTCGTTGTTTCAAACTCACCCGGGGTCGACGGATTTTTCTTGAGCGATAAAAATCCGTAACACAACATCCTTTGGAGTGGAGGTAAAGGCATCGATCCCTTGTCCATTGTATGGTATTTTAAAGAACCCTGGGGAGTACGTGAAAATACCTTTCCCTGCAAAATTGGTCGGCCCTTTCGTTCTAGTTCATAGAAGTTCTCTTTTTCTGATATAATAAGCCGGTTCAGGAAGGGCACGTTAAATAACTTAAGAATTAATCAAATAGAACGATTTTCGGCGTAAAATCGAGTCTAATGAAGTCGAGACTGTAAAACATCAACATCGTCAAATGGGGTAAAGAGAAACATCAATACTTCTAGATTAGGTAATGAAAGGCACAACATGAAGAGAGAGAAAAAAACATTTTGCAAGTGTTCAAAACGAGCACCGTGTATTTCAAGATAAGTGGAAGGTAGTTCTATGTAATATGTTACCCTATAAATACTACATGCCGGTAACGATGGCTGTACAAGCAGCTTAAAGTTTCGCTACTAAGATTGTCAATATCTTTGGGAGGGTGTGCCTATACATGTTTTAAAATATTTACATAGTACATGTTATGTTTACCACTCACTTGTATGGAAGCAATGTTGTCTGCCTTGATCCAATTGGCGATGTCACCCAGTGGTGCAAACAGAATGTTACTTTTGGGGTGAATACATTGAATCGAAGCTATTATTTCTGTACTTTTTATTTCAATTGGAATTTTAGGGATACTGTTAATGTAGACACCTTTTTGTACCTTTATAATACCAATTTTAAAGTCATAGTATTTTTTCAATTTTTTTTAATACTAGGTATTTAACTTGCTCTTTCTGAACCGACTGATTATATCAGCACACGACTTATAAACTGACTTAAATCTAGAACAGACACAACATCCAACCCCAGCCATTAATTCATCACTGTTAAATGGGGAACCCACACTTCACCAATGATATATTTTTTTCGTCCACGCCAGTTATCGAGACTGGGACTCCTAGCTCAGTAGACAGACACGCTACCGACCGAACTAAGGTGCCTATCAGTTAAAGTTAGCCTTAGTATTTGGTTAACCCTTGGTGTTCTATATTTTAATTCTACCTAAGCCCATTTCGATGATCGAATGGTCTAAGACGTCACTCTTTGTAATTGACTAGGCTGTTGTTGATGGGGGAGAGGAGGGTTCAAATCTCACTCGGGTGTACTGAGGGTATTTTTTTCATAAATGGTTTTCCACTATACCTCTACGAAAATTTAAGTAAACTTCCTCTAATCTCAACCTTCCTAATCCTTAGCACATTAGATTAGTTAGTATATGTGCATACAACGCGAACGGATATTAAGACGCAATGACAAATCATCAAAAAATTAGTTTTACATACTTCATCTGTTTTAGGTTTCTTTTTTTAATTGAGTATTTGGAGTGTAAATGTCCCGATTTGTTCTCTCGTCTCCTTATTGTGTTACTGTTATCACCTATTTCTAATACTCTAGCATTGGATGAAGTTTGTTGTTTGATATCTACGGATTTCTTTTTGTTTTGTTTTTGTGCTCTGAAGTAAGAATTTGCGTGAATTTGAGTACACCCTAAGTTTTTTTTAAGAGCTGACATTGAGCTTTTAGCTGAGATCGTTGACCAATCAATCATATAAATTCACTTTTTAAAGCTATTCTTTTTATAAATTTCTCATTCAATATTTTTAATTTTTTTTTTTTGCAAATACGCTGTAATTTTCTGAAATTACTCTACATTAGGTCTAAAAAAAACTGGATAGTCTTCATATTGATAATTACTACGCAACATGCTAGTCGTGTATAATAAAATGACACACCTTTCAGTTAAATAATAAATTCTCGCCTTAGTTTATAATTAGTGTCCTTGAATTAATCTAAGTTTTTTTTAACTTGATTTGGCAAAAGTTGTCTCGTTAAAAATCCTATCCAATCATAGTATTCCTATTTTTTTATTTTTAAGAAGAATATATATATTACATGTATGCAAAGTAGAATTTTTTTTCCTGCTGTGTTGGAATCACGTGTTTTGTGTATGTAGGTATTAATTACACGTGATATCCCATATAACCTTAAGGGATACTTATTTTAAACTGGTTTATATGCAAGGTTATGGCAGCTACTCTGCAAATGGGCACATGGCACAGTCCCATAACTACTACTACTGTGAGACAGTCCATTTTTCAAGTGGTTTCACGTTAAATTGTCGACTATCCGGTTATAATAATGAGAGGAAAGTATTATTAACTCATCGGAATTTATTCATTATAGTCCTCACATGCGAAAGAACACTAAAAACCTTGTAACGACCGATACACACAGAATGCTAAGCTATTCTGTGCTGTGCTGTCCTCTGCTAAGATTTTGTCACTTTGGTTTCACACTCACTGATAATAGCCTAAGCTAAAGTAGCCCCATGGCTTCTTTTTTGTGCTGAGTGACAGCTTTAAAACGTTACCAGACCAAATTATGTATCCCTACGCCAAACCAGATGATCTGCAAAAACATGTATTTAGCAGCTGTCACTTTTGACAGTCAAAATTTAGGTATATACCTAAATGTTGACTGTCAGAAGTCAGCTGTGAGCTGTCAGTCACCACCAAAGAAGCCACAGGCTACTGTAAGCTAAGCTAAGTCAAACAATGGTTCCTATTTTCCCTCCCGAATTCAGTGTTGTTTCTTTCTGGTCTGCTTCAGTGAGGTTTAACTATGATGGCGTTCTCCAAAATGTCTTGTTTAAGTTCAGGTGATAGTACTGAGGACGAAAAGATGCTGCTGTTTTGTAAGATGAAGAATATTTAGAAGGTTGAGGTTTGACTTGTTCAATTAACGCTTCCATTATAATATAAACACATTTATTAAAGATAAAAACTAAATATAATATTACTTAAATACACGCGAAACAAATTGAAAACAGAACTTCAACACTTATTTGGTTATTTTCACCAAACCAGCACTGCGTCTGTTCAACACGGAGCCCAAGTTGCGTTATGCGCATGAGCAACGTAAGATGGCTCAAGATGGGAGATGGAAAAATTGCCCGGCCAGCAATCGGAAAAAAACATAGCGTGGCCTAGCAAGGCATAGCTTAGCTTAGAGTTCTGAGTAAATCAGCCTTAACACTCTTTTTACCATAATGATTACGTGGCTATTATTTAATCAATTTATTGTACACCAATCACCTATTATTACAATAATTTAAATACAAATTATATTTAATATGATCGTATAGCGGATTTGTATCCCGCTGTGTTTTATTATTACAAATTTGTCTTTCTCTCTCTTTTTTTTTAGCACCGCGTTTTACTACAGTAGCCCCGTGGCTTCTTTGGTGCTGACTGACAGCTACCAATTGACTTCTGACAGTCAACATTTAAGTATATACCTAACTTTTAACCGTCAGAAGTGACAGCTGCTAAACACATGTTTTTGCAGATCATATGACTCGGCGCAGGGATACATAATTTGGTCTGGTAGCTTTTCAAAACTGTCAGCTGTCAGCACCAAAGAAGCCATGGGGCTACTGTTACCTGTTCGAATTATACGCTTATGTACTAATTACGCTAATGGTTTTAGGGATTAGGAAGGTTATATTTAGAGGAAGTGTACCCGAATTTGCGTGGAGAAAGGAGAGAGAGAGAGAGTGGAAATCCGTTTTGTAAAAAAACACCAGTTCACCCGACTAAGATTCTAAACTTGATCTCCTCGTCACCTGCAGTTTAATCTACTGCTAGAGTAGCGCGTTAGACCTTGCGGTCACTAAAGTTGGCTGGTCTCTCTTTAATACTTTGACTAAATAAACTTTTAAATAGATCACCAGACTAAGAGACCAGAAGTATCTGTAGTAAAATCAACAAAATAAAAGAGTTAAATGATCACGTGGTGCTATATTACTATTGGATCGTCTGCTATCCTTAGAGGAGCATTAAGAAAAGCCAGAATAGTCCTGTATTTGGGCCATTTATAAACACGGATGACGCTACACTGGCATCTAAACTCTCCCACGTTTAGACATTACTTGCTTAGAAGTAAATATATCCTTTACTAATATTTCGTTCTCTAACCAAACAAAATAAATGGTACGGTGCACCGCACAGATTTTCTCTCTCTTTCTATAAACTCGTAAGATTTCTGAATGGAATAATGTAAGAAGGCAAGATTGCGGTCAAGATTCATCAAAATTTCTGTTTTAAGTCTTATATTTTTATTTTTAAAGAATTAATGTCCTCATTTGTATGTTTGGACCAATAAAAAAGATTAATATTGGGTCCACAAGGGTCAACACTTCGTATTAAAATTTCTATTTCCGGTTAAAATTTTAACATTTTATTAGGTGTTGCACATCTTCAAGTCATCGCATTGATATTTAATTATTCATTTATACATTTTGACCAATAAAAAATGTAAATATTGACTATTGAGTCTAAAATGGAGATAGATCATTGCTGTACAAACATTTCTCCTAAGAGGTTTAAGGAAAAATAACATACTTTTTTAGATATTTACTCATATTTAATTACTCTATGGCATTGGAGAATTATTACGTTAAGACTTAACTAGTATATGTTTACAACTAAAGCTCACAAAATTGTATTAATATATTTGTAAAATCTCAAACGGTTGCTTTTATAAAAATATATGTCAAATAAAAGTTTTTTATTTCTAATAGTCCTACAATTTTGCAATGATATGTTGTTTAGTATCTCAAATAGTTGTGGAGATACGGAAATTAACGATTTTGTAAAGTACCCTAAAAATCATTTTCATGGGAAAATTAAAATTGCCAGTTTATTTATAATCTTAATCAATGCCTAGATACGAATTTTAATCAAAATCGTTGGAGCAGATTTTGAGAAAACCTATTTTTTCTCTTTTCGCCACTTATAAAGCTACTCATAATTTTAAGATTTAATAGACACACAGACAGACGGCATTGCAAAGACTATTTTTTAGGGTTCGGGGGGTCATGAGACGTCGACATCCATAAAAATTTCAGGTTCGCAATACTTAAACTTTAATGTCCAAAAAGTTAAAAATATATATATATATAATTGCGTATAGATTGAAAGTTATTGATTTTATAAAAATATGTTTCGAATAAAATATTTGTATTATAAATATATATACATATTTGTAATGCTAAGTAATTTTATATCTCAAATAGTTTCAGAGATATTACAAAAAATGTTAATTTACGCATCAGACCGGAGTCCTTAAAGCCATTTTGCCGAAATATTGAGAGTAGCCATTTTGTTTGGAATATTTATTAATGTTTTTAAATGAATTTAATTAAAATCGTTAGAGCTGATTTTGAGAAAATCGACTTTTTCTCTTTTTGCCCTTCAGTAAACTTTCATTAATTTTAGGGGTAGATATACAATTCCAAAAACCTCTCGGGGCAACCCTATGAAAACCCTAGATATCATGTTTTAGCTCAATCGGTAAAATAGTGTAGGCTCTAGTTGGAGGTACAAACAGACGGAAATTCTAAAACCACTTTTTCGCATTCAGGGAGTCATGAAACGTCAAGATTCATCAAAATCTCGAGATCGATTTTTTTGACGATCACCATACTTTCTCTACCTGTAAGCTAGAGAGAAAGTAAAAAAAAAAGTGAGCTCCGGCCTCCCATATAACCACTCTTTTAGTTATCCTGTTAGGAAATCCTTTTATCTCGGTTGAAATGTGTGTAGCTCTTAATATATCAATTCACTTTACAGTATTATAAATAACCAGTAAACCCTTGCAAACCCCTCCCCCGCCCCAAACAATGTATTTTAACGTAACGTAAACTGAGTATGCTATGTCAGAATTCGATAAAAAAAATATCCTACCCACTGATACCTTATTCATCGCTGTGGGCTTTGTATCAGTTGAGAAAAAGGGATGTTGACAACAGAAATAATATATAGGATAGGCCATATACCATCATATAATTTAATTTATTCACATATGGGTTATTTATAATATCCATCGAAAGTGAAAACTTCAGATCTCGTAAATGATTATAAATATTTCAAGGTAGAACTAGTAACTTTTCTAGTCGTTAGATAGCGCTTTTCTGATGAAAATTGGACTGTAAGTTGGGTTTGTTTGCTCCACGTCTCACTACTCGTTCGGCCTAGCTACATATTTACATTAGTGGAGTAATGCACCCGGAAAACTTGGAGAACTGGGAAATACAGGCTGACATTTTCATGTCTGGAAAATATACAGGGAAATTTTATCATATAACTGAGAAAAAGCTTGTGTATCTGTAAGCTTGGCAGATTCAACTACCATCTTTAGATAATAATCCCTAATATATATGTATATATATACATTATGTATATATATTCATACCTATACACATATAGACATACAGGCCTAAACCACATACAAGTAAGAAACAGACTCTTAACCTTAATTCTTCTGCGCTCCTTTTGCCAGCTTGACTCCTTCAACACTGGGCTTCGCTAGTGTCACTGCTGGGTGATGATAGGACTAACCGCAGCGATCCTAGTGTTGAACGACTCAAGCTGCCAAAAGGAGCGCAATCATTTTAACCTAGAGTTTGAGTGTCTGGGTATATTGTTTGTCTGTGGCGCGCGCGCGCACACACACACACACACACACACACACACACACACACACATATATACATATACATATATATATATATATATATAAATTCTCCATACTGGTGAAATTATTTTTTTCTACACACCAATTATATGGCCTCACATTATTACATTTTAAGAGAGTTGAAAGTGGGTATATCCATGAAACTCTAAATTCTAAAGTGTTTGGGAAAAAAATATGATTTACTTTCGATAAATCTGGGAAATGTAGGGAATTTTACAGAGAGATTATAGTGGCAACCCTGGATCAAGAAGGCAGAGCCTTGATTAAATGTACCTGCATTTGCGTTTAGGTAGAGTAGAACACCATTTAGGGAAATCACCCTCAGTACACCAGATCGCGATTCAAACCTTGATATTTCCCATCACTGGAAAACCAGACTAAATGACCTTTACATATATATATTACGCGTCACCTAGCGGGGATGTAATTTATATTTAAAATAAAAAAGTGAATATATCTACTTTTTTCTTTTTATCTTAGTGCCTGTTTGGGTTATATTTAGTATATACCTAACTTAACGGTCATAATGGCCTTCACTTTTATAGTGTTTTAATTTAATTAATAACTTTCACAAAATAGCTTCCTGAGCTAGGTAGTTAAACATTAATTTAAGACATTAATTTTAACAATTCCTTCTTTTTTTAAATATTTTACACCATTATCATGTTTCTCATACACTTATAAATCTTTAAGAAATAAAACTAAATGTCACATTCGGTTCGTTTTTGTCATCTGGGGGCCGCCGAAACGCTTATACGTACATACGTCCAAAAATCCCACGTTATTTAAGAAGTGTTTGTTATTTTAAAATATTATTTACGCAAAAATTGAGTTGAAACGTATCAACATTTCACTAAGAGATTAAGCCCCTTATAAGTTGTTCTTAACTTAGTTAAAATACATCCTCGTGATGTAGTTGTTGATGAACCTGGCTACAAGCCAAGGGGTCCCGTGTTCGATTCCCGACTGGTACCTTGGGTATTTTTTTTTACCTTCAGGGAGTTATCACAACGGTTACAGAAGTTGGGTGGATAAGGCTTAGGTCAGGTTAAGACTCACGCCGGCTTCGTAACTTCATAATTAATTCAGTAGCCCCATGGCTTCTTTAGTGCTGACTGACAGCTGATGGCTTTGAAAAGTTACCAGACCAAATTATGTATCCCTACGCCATATGATCTGCAAAAACATGTGTTTAGCAGCTGTCACTTCTGACAGTCAAAATTTAGGTATATACCTAAATGTTGACTGTCATAAGTCAGCTATGAGCCTTCAGTCAGCACCAAAGAAGTCACGGGGCTACTGTATCATCACATCATCTCATTGCAGGTACGACGTGTAGACTACCTCCTCAGGTGTACTCTGTTTCACCAGAGTGACAAATAGTCTACATACAGGCGTCCGAACAGGATGTTAAATCTCTTCCGGTCATATAATTATGTCACACTATAAAAAACATCAAGCAAACATCTTTTTTGAAAATCCATAAAAAGGTGAAATTATTTTATAACCAGAGATGTTTTACACGAAATGTCACAGTTGGGAGATAAAAAAAGGTAAATGGTTCGAAACATAGATATCCTTCCTTAATTATATAAAGTGAGCATTTAGCAAAGTCACAACAGAAACTGTTTTAAGATTAATTTGGGGTTGTTTTAGTGTATTTGAAGCTACAGAACTGACTTTATCATTAAAAATCATCCGTGGGAGTAGGGGTGCGAGGGTTGGGTACAGAATATTTTCATATGGGCGTTAGACATATATAGATCACACACAAACCATGATAATGTGCACTTGTTTAAAATATTGTAACCATTTAAGAACATATTTTAATATAAAATAAAATTGATATTAAAATACTTTTAAAAATAATGCTAAAACAATAAAATTGAGCCATTCCGTGTCAAGTTATCCAATATTTTAACTATTTTTAAAACCTACCCGCTTGACCTTTTTTTTAATGACTTACTTAATATTAGTTATGTTGTTACTATTATTATGAATATTATAAATATTTCGTTGTGTACACCTCATATTACATATGTATGATTACACTAAATTTCAGTCACATACATTAATTACTTTACCTAAACAATGGCACGCAAAAAACATAAAATAGCAAGTTTTATCCCTCATAACCTGTGAACTGTAAAGATTTGAAAGCATTGAATCGCTTTGTATAACTAATTAACGATACACTTGCTAAAATTGTGCAATAAATTTTTAATTGTTCAACGACTTTAAGGTAGCTAGGATTAATATATTCGAAGCCGCACGTGATCCTATTGATGCGAGTTTATTTTAGCACTGCGTCTTACTACCCATTCGGGTTAAACGCTTATGTACTAATTACGCTTGTTTTTTTTAGAGATTAGAATGATATTATTTAAGGAAGTGTACCTGCATTTGCGTGGAGGGGAAAACCATTTTTTTTAAAAGGTACATCCTACCGAGATTCGAAACTCGATCTCCCCTTCATTAGCAATCTAATTTAATGCGAGAGTAGCGCTTAAGACCCCAAGGCCACCGAAGCAGGTTGTACGAGTTGTTCAAAGAAGCATGTGTAACGTTTGCAAATTCTAACAAATAGAATCTGTCATGCAAAAAAAACATGCTTGTAAATTATTATTAGTAATATTATTATTATTATTATTAGCACCGCGTCTTACTACCCGTTCGGGTTATACGCACTTACGCTAATGTGTAATGGTAGGGTGATTGTGAGATTAAATGAAGGACCTACAGTTTAACGTGGAATCCGAACCACGGTGGAGGCCTGGCATTCCTCACATTCACAAGATGTCTTGCCAGGATGCTTGTAAAACAATACGATATTAATAATAATAATAATAATCCGCTTCGGTGGCATCATGCTCTAACGCGCTACTCTCGCAGTAGACTAGACTTCCGATGACGGGGAGATCGAGGTTCGAATCTTAGTCGGGTTTACTGGGGGAGGTTTTTCCAAAATGGTGTTACACTCTCCCTGCACAAAAATTCGAGTAAATTTCTATAAATATAACCTTCCTAACCCCTAAAAACCATTAACGCAATTAGAACATAAGCGTATAACCTGAACAGGTAGTAAGAATCAGTGCTAAAAAAAACAATGACGCCAATAAAAATAAAACAATCTCAACACGATGCTATGTTAGACAGATACCACTCGAGAACGGCTCGCTCAGGTATTATATACACTATTATTACGCGACTATGGTTTGAAATAGTCTTGGCGTATTTTCTGCCGCATACAGAGATAAAATTCTCTACAAATTATACTCTTTACTTATTTCAAGGATTGTGTAAGATAAGGAAACATGTATAGGATGAACATCTTGACTGTAGAAACAATCAAGATATTACACAATTGTTTGAGTTACATGTGTTTTGTTTTCTTTCTAAATATTTAACTTTTAGTTAGTTTTTTTTTTTGCAATAATTTCCTTGCTACGACATAAGGATAATCGATCTCCATAATCTTGAAGGAAAGAAGGGTCTACTCGTCTCAGAATCCGATGTTCGTGGGTCTATATCCAGTTGGAGTCGATTGATTTTTCTTGATTAATAAGAATCCGGAGCACAACTTATTTCGGAGGGGAATTAAAACCTTCGGCCCTATGTTGATTGTGGTATTTAAAAGAACCCCAAAAGTTACGTGAAAATACCTTTTCCTGTAAAATTATTAGGCCCTTTCACGGGTGCTCATAGAAATTCTCGTGCTCTGATATAATCATTCGGTTCAGAAAGTGCACGTTAAATACCTAAAAATAAGTGAAAAAAATGCAAAAATAAACAATAGGGTAAACTGACTCTCCTCCCTCCCCCCCTCTCCTTCAAAATTCGCGCTTGACTTTGAAGATATGCCCCTCCGGTTAGGCGACGTCTTTGATACAGTGTTTCTATATTCAAATCTTTAATGGATAAATTAGCACAATAAAATGTATACTTTTATAATAATCTTTTTTGTTCGTTACTTCAGAATATACATTTTTTTATCACCGCTTTTTACTACCCGTTTGGATTATACGCTTATTATGTACTAATTACACTAATGAGTTAAAGATGAAGGTTAAATTTAGAAGATACGTACTCTTATTTGCATGGAGGGAGACTGAAAAAAAACATTAAAGAAAAACTCAGTACACCCTGCCGGGATTTAGAACCTTGATCTCTTAATCATCGGAACTATAGTATATTGCGAAAGTGACGTCTAATAGCATGCGGCCACCAAAACGGGTAGAGTAAATTATTTCTTAGTGACGGCCTTATAAGATATTTCAACAATTTCAATAAAAACTACTGTAGGTACAGTTATACAAAACGAAAAAAAAAAAGGTGTGTGTGTGTGAATAACATTCCGGTCAATCTGAACACGTAATCATAATTATAATGATATAGGAGAGACCTGTGGTTTCCCAAACGTGTCACTGACCTCACTCACTAATGTTTCCTGGTCAAATGAATTAAGAGTACTTTGCAGACTTTTAGAAATCCTGGATTATTTATGAATTGGTTTGATATTTGTTAATATTGTTTTTTAAACAATGTGTGAGAAGCAAGGCCCTAATTTTGATGACCTGATAACCATAAAAAAATGCCTTTAAAATCACTCCAAGATTCTGAAAAAATGACCTTAAATTTTTTAGAAATAGCAAAATATTTTAACAAATAATTACAATTCATTTGCACATGACTAAATCAAACACGGTGACCTGGCGGTCTAGGGGTAAGGTGTCAGACTTCTGTGCGGCGGTTGGGGTTCAATCCTAGGTCCCGGCACAGATTTATCTGATTATCCAAACCCTTCCTTCACCTCTGACAAGACGTGTATTAATCACAACTTGTGAATGTGGGGAATGCCAGGCCTCCACCGTTGTTTGGATACCACGTTAAACTGTAGGTCCTCCATTTCATCTCTCACACATTACACATTACACATTAGCGTAAGTGCGTATAACCCAAACGGGTAGTAAGACGCGGTGTTAATAATAATAATAATAATAATAATAAATCAAACACGTGCTCTACAAATTTAAACTAAATATGTATAAATGCAATGATAAGCCTTTAACAATTAAACGCTTGCATTCTGCTAAATAATAATTATATTTTGGGTTTTCAAATATGTGCTTCAGAAATAATAGCTGCCCCCTTCCAACGCAATCCTCTCCAGCCTAGTTGTAGTGTTTCACCAAGAATGTGTATTTTACAACCATACAAGCAAAATGGGTACCAAGTTAATTGTCTATTATTATCTTCTTATTCCGACAGCTAAAGGATTTATAAAATATTGATAGTATTCAAAAAATACGTATTCAACATGTATACCTTAAAATGACTAAAAATGTTTAAAAATTAATACAGTGTCTAAAAATGACTTTAAAATAATAAAAACCAATCAAATATGACCTAAATGATCAAAAAATGACCTATAAAATGTATATTTATGCAATCATGTGATTATGAACAGAATGTATGAACTTATGAGTATTGTATGTGAAAAAACAACTAAAAGATGACAAATCATCAAAATCCGGGTCCTGGTGATAACTCACATTAAACACACACAAATCCATTTATTTAAAAATGTATTGTTGAAACCCTATCAAAACATGACTTTATTCGATAGATCTAGATTTCTAACTTTTTGTTTTAATTTAAAAAGTACACATTTTTTGCGTGAATCTTCGTTGAATTTGTTTTATTTAAACTTACAAATTTAAGCTTTATTTAACTTGTCAGAAACCTGCTGATAATTTTCACCTACATATTATTGGAAACAATATTCAAAAATATTTAATAACTTCTTAAACAACGCGGAATTTCTAAACGTCTGCAACGCGTCTCATTGGTACGAGTATAGCATACAGCCCTCTTAAAATAATGTATTTATTTTTAAATACATTTAACAAATGTGTTAACCAAGTGAACTTGCGCACTAAAACGATTATATGGATAAAACAATAATTGCTATTTAGGAGATTGTGGGCTGTGCTGTTTAAAACATATTACGGGAAAGTTAACCAACGTAGCATTTAGGTTACTACCGTTAACTAGTTGTGAAGGTACCAAGCCAAAAGGATTATATCTAAATCAATTATATCCACATTTATATATATAAAATACTGATACGTCACTAGCCACACAAAAAAAGTACTTGATGGTTATCATAGGCCTAAGATCCCGTTTCGAGGACGGCCTATGGAAGGCATTGTAATTTTATGTTTGTTTTTCAAAGAATAATCTTGTGAAATAAAATATTGATTCTTTCTTGTTTTTTAATCAATTGTAAATGTAAAAAAACAGATTCCCAGGGGCTTACCCACCCCCTTATCTCCCAACTGGCACCCTCCAGCCACACTGCACATACTTATGCGTGAGAATTGTATTATAAACAAAAGCCTGTTATATTAATTATGTTGAATCGTAATATATCCTTCGTTGGAAATAATGAATGTAAGTACTCGTATCATTATAATTCCAATATTACTTAGTTGTTGATTCATAAAATTATCTTGCATAGAATTGAACTAAGCTATAAACATGCGCTGGTGGTTATGAAGACAAAGACGTTGGTCTCGTATATTCTGGTTTGCCTGTAACAGAATGTGGTTCGGGGTTCAATCACGGCTGTATTTACTAAATTTTTCCAACTCTCCTTCCACATGTATGTAGCCACACTTCTTCTTAATTCAATCTATCTCACCACATTAACGTAATTAGTTATTATGCGAAATATATATATATATATATATATATTTCGCATAATAACTAATTACGTTAATGTGTATATATATATATATATATATATATATATATACACACACAAGAAATGTGTCTTACAATCCTTATGTGTTATAACTTATAAGCATAATAATTAATTATGTTATGTGTTTAGGATTAGGTTTTAACATATCCAGACAAAAAACTAACCAGGTCGTAGGTGGTAACAGGATAAGTATTTCCATGCGATGAACTTGGGGTCACCGACGCCAATTGGCGGTACTACGAGACGTCAAATTTGGCTCTGTATGAACCTGGGGGGTAGGCAACCCATCCTTCTTCAGAACATAGCAAGTGGAGTGTGATGTAACTTATGACAAGCAACAGGCATATAATTGCTTGACAACAGATTTCCATAAGAAATTGTTGATTATTTCAAAGATATGTTTGTTGGCCTCGACAAGAACTGGTATTTAAAGTGCAGAGGCATCTCGACTATGTAAGTAAATTCACTTCTTATTGGAAGCTAAGCACTGAAAGTAAAACGTATGTATGTGCATGTACAAATATATCCTTAATTTATAGCAACCACTGCATATGTTACCTACCCCAACCCCCTCAGGTGCACACAGCGCCAACTTTGACGTATATTAGCGCCGCCATTAGGCGTCGATGACCCCTGGTTCATTTAGTTTAAATATGTCTCTTGTCACCACCTACAGGCTGTATTATTACTTAAATATAAATAGTAATAATTGTGACACTTTTTGTTATGACTGTGGCTAGTTTAGGCTATAGAGTCCTAAGTGGCCTTAATACCTGCAATTTCTTATAAGAAACAATGGTAGGATTTCTGCTTATTTTCAATTACTTACTCATAGATAGAAGACGCTGTGGAAAGCACAACTTATTTAAAGAACTTGTTTGCAAAGAAGGACGATACGTCTATACCTCCACGATAACCCCCCTCGCCACCCTGTATTAAACACAGTTCCAAACACGTTATAAGTATTGTTCCACTGATGTATGTATAATTTTTTGCCCAAATTTATTGAATAAATATAAGTCTTTTATTCTGAAAATTGAAAAATGACACTTGGGCACGGGAATCGAACCAGGAACTTTTGGCTTAGTAGTATTTTGGTAGGAAGAAACCTTTATAAAAAAATTCTGTGGATAAAATTGATAACATTTTATCATATTATTAATGTTATGTTATAGGTTTTATTTATCAAAATTGACAGCTGCATATCACGGGACTAGACGTACGAATACGTGAAGGTAGAGCTAGTAAATTTTCTATAACCCGCTTCGGAGGTCGAGTAGTCTGAGACGTCACTCTCATGTTAGACTAAATTGATAATGACAAAAAGATTGGGGTTCAACTCCTGGTCGGGTGTACTCGGGGTAATTTTTCCAGAATTGTTTTACACTATAACATTTTACAAATGAGAATACTCTTCATCTAAATTAAATCTTCCTCATCCCAAACTCATTAGCGTTCATATGCTTATAATCTGAACAAGTAGTGAGATGCAATGCAAAAAAAAAACTTTTCTGGAGGTTAGAAATTAGATCCTTCATGTGAAAATTGGATTGTAATTCTTGTATTAACGTGCGTCTGTGGACCGGTACTTTATATATGGAATAGTTGATTACATTAAGTGCTCTTTTTTGCTTAAGGATCTCATTTGAATTTTTAATGGTGGGTCAACAATATTTTTAATAATAGTTTTTATTTTCATGCTCACACACAACACTTTTATAGATATCCAGTCCTTACCTAACACACGCATATCACATATATGAACATAAATATGGTTTTTTAGACATATACTTTGGTTCAATAGTAACTCTATTGCATCAGCCAGCAATAGAGCCATATGTTGACGAATATAGTGCCAACTTCTGCGGATAGAGGATTTCATGTGGTCATCACAAAGAGCTCTGCGGCCGTTAATCTCGTTATTTTTTTAGAATGGAGTAGCTATTTTTGATTCAAGTAACTCCTCCTTTTATTCCTATGAGGCCGAGCTGACCCCGTTCCAGATTCACTGTTTTACATAAAATCTGAAAGCACTGGGGATTGAACCTGGGACCTCTCGGTATGTAGCCAAGAAATTAAGAATTAGTTAATAAATTAAGTGTTTTAGCAGGGTTTTTTTTATAGCAAAACATGTTTAGAGTTTAATTTTCTTCACGTGGTGATATCAAAAGCTCCTCTTCTTATCTGTCATGATCATGGTGGCATTAGATGAGAAACTTTTTCAAATAAAGAGGAAAAGTCACTAAATTCCAGGACACCCTTGACAGTTATTCAAACCCTGTTGCTATCGCCATATTAATAAAATTAAACTCTATATTTATACTGAAGCGATATTTTATTTATTTTGTTCAAAACAATGTTTTGATATAAAACCTACATAATCACAGGCCTTTTCCCGCGTCCCCTACATTCCCACTTTAAGCATGAAATAAGTTTGGTATACAAGAACTAGTTTATATATTATAAATTAACTCATTTTGTACATTACCATTTACTTATACATCTCATTATTATTTATATTTTTCATCATATTTTTGGTATTTGTGAGTATATTATTTTGACTGTTGGTTGGGATACATCAAACTTAAAGCACAAAACTAAAAACCAATCCTATTTTTCTCTCAAATATAAATATCAAGTGACTGTATTACAAACATAAAGATGACAATATGAATTTTCAAAAATCACTCAGGAAAAGAACCTTTATCGAATATTTACAAAGTATTCAGGGTTATTTTTCGTGTCAAACACTCCCAAAATACCCAGTTGGAACAAAATCGTTAAAGAAATTTGTAAAATATTTCAAGTGTTTTAGAAATCACTTAAGTAAACTACCCGTTCAACGAATTTTCGCCCAAAATACAATTTTATAGTGCTAGTTTTCATTAAAATAAATCCTAGATATGCATTTTAAGCAAAATATTTAAAGCCATTTTCGAAAAATTTTGAAATTAAAAAAAGATATTTTTCATTAAACTTCCTTTAATCAAAGGGCTACGATAAAAAAAAAATATTGTGATGCAGCCCCCTATAAACTCTAAATATCAAGTTTGAACAAAATCTAACAAACCTTTTGGTATTGTGGACAGGGACAGACTGACAAATAAACAGAGTTGTAAAATTCCATTTTTTGGGTTTGTATTCAATTAAAACGCAAAAATTTGTCTTAATCTCAGGATAGAATTTTTACGACCACAATACTTTCTTTTGTTATGAGAAAGTAAAAAAATAGTTGTTTTTTTGTTATTTTTTATTCATATTAATAAATAAATGGTTTCTCTGGCAAATAAAAATTAAACAGGTGAGGTTACATGCTTAATCCAAGCTTACATTTACATACAGATGTATTCAGACAAATCAATGACTACTCTAATTAAGTAATCTTGAATGAGGAAGTTTTGGAGACCCAGACAAAAATAAAGAGATTAAAGTGAAAATACCTTATCGTCTCAGGTAGGTATTTGGCTTAATTTGTGTATTTGCTTCATAGGTCGAGTCTAAGAAGCTGTGAGAAACTTTCTTTAATAGTTTCACAAAGGACTCTGTCAGGAAACGCGATTATCTTAATCCCTGATATTTTGATTCTGAAAATTGTCCTTCCCGAGATATACAAAACATGCTGATCCTTCAAGGGAAAAATTGGCAAGACTTTAACTAGAAGAATCGTCCCTAACCCCTCCAGAAATTATTCAAGATATGTCTGATACGAACAAGGAAATAGAGTATTTCAGCAGCATTTATTCTACGTTGAACATAAAACAAAAACTTGCTTTAGGATGATATTGAATGATTCAACCGTCATCAGAGGCTTAACTGATAATATGGGACGATCAACCATAGCTACGAGCTACGCCACAGATGCACTCAATCATTAGTTGCAGAGTTGGCTATAATGAATAGTAATTTCCCATTTAGGATAACTCCAGGTAATATCGAGCAATTCTTCATTATGCTTAAAGGACAGTAATTGTCCAGACAAGTATTGAATACTCTCAGCTTTGAAAGTATTTTAAAAATTCCCAAGTTAAACAATGATGCACATGAAATCGACACTAACTTACATCATTATATGATGGGTGACCTGGTGGTCTTGGGGTAAGGTGTCAGACTTCTGTGCTGGCGGCCGGGGTTCAATCCTCGGTCCCGGCAAAGATTTATCTGATTACCAAACCCTTCCTTCACCTCTGACAAAACATCTTGTGAATGTGGGGAATGCCAGGTCTCCACCGTGGTTCGGATTCCACGTTAAACTGTAGGTCCTCCATTTCATCTCACAATCACCCTACCATTACACATTAGCGTGAGTATAACCCGAACGGGTAGTAAGACGCGGTGCTAATAATAATAATAATAATAATAATAATAATAATAATAATAATAATAATAATAATTATTATTATTAGCACCGCGTCTTACTACCCGTTCGGGTTATACTCACGCTAATGTGTAATGGCAGGGTGATTGTGAGATGAAATGGAGGACCTTATTATTATTATTATTATTATTATTATTATTATTATTATTATATGATGCAATTGAGTGATGAAAATCAAAAAATACAGCTTGAAACAGAATATCATAGAAGGACCAGAGGAAATCTTTGACACACGGCTCAGTAGTTCACGAGACATTTGAAAATGGAATGATATTTTGAATGTTCATTCTTTGCCTACAAAATGATCAAGTTGCATAAGTAAATGAATAGGTATTTAATATTTTAGAAAGAGAGCACCATTTTTACATTAGTGGCAAAAAAGGCAACTATCCAGTGGAGTTTTTAAACAGTTTGACGCTATCAGGAACACTGCCACACAAGCTAAATTTAAAAATAGGCAGCGTAATAATGCTAATTTGTTACCTAAATACTAAACATGGTTGATGTAATGAAATGCCTTCCAGTGACAAAGTTGGATAAAAAAAATATATAACATGCAACATTCTTAACTAGTTTATCTCAAAGTAATATATTTTTCTTACCGAGACTCTATTTGGCACCTGTAGACCGTGGCATAACCTTTAGTTTGAGATGGTATTCTCAATTATTTACTAGCAATTAATTACAAGGTAAAATCTTGAGCATGGTTGATATATATCTGCCCAAAAATTTTCTTTTTCTTTTATGATAAAATTATTTATGTTATATAAGTAGAGATTAATGTGTGTCCAACCCAAAGTTAGAAATTCAGGCAGGTCTATGATCACATCTAAATACTCAACTGTCATAACCTTGTGTGTTCAGGTGTGCAGAAGTTACGGGGAGTGTCTCCATAAATGGCCACCCTCGTAACTTACGTCAGTTCCGCAAGTTGTCACGCTACATCATGCAGGAGGATCTCTTGCAGCCCCACATCACTGTCCAAGAGGCGATGTTAATTGCTGCCAGCCTCAAGCTCGGTGACCTGCTGTCCAAAGAGAAGAAGCTCGCTGTGGTAAAGGCAGCGTGTAACTTTGATTAGCCTGACACAGTAACCGAATGGTCTAAGGCGTCACTCTAGTGGTATAGACTGTTCTGCTGAGGACTGAGAGACCGGGGTTTGAATCCTGATTAGGTCTACTGAGGGTGGGTTTTTCCTAAATGGTTTCCTACTTTTCTTGCATGCAAATGCAGGTAGATTACCGGTAATATGCTTACTTTCTCATCCCTACCCTATTAGAGGAATTATCATGCTTATAACTATAACAGGTAGAAAGATGCACTGATTAAAAACAAATTTACCAACGTGATCATGTATAAATAAACAGGCTGTCCAGCGACCCAGAATACCTGGAAAACAGGTAAATGTCAGGGAATTTGCTTGGTCAAGAAAAAATCATGGACATTTTTTGAAATTTTATAACAGTTATGGAATTTTTGAAATACGTAATCACTATTTAAAAAGATGAAACTTTTATTTACAATAGTCTTCCAGTCATTAAACACCGTAAATCTCTTTGAATACATTTTACCCTGTTGACCATAGTAATCTCAATTCTCAAAGCCATCACGTGATTTTCGGCGTCCTTCCATTCCTCTACAGCACGTCTTTAGCCAAAGTTGGTTCGTGTTCACGCGCACGCACGAGAATTCGATTATGTATTAGAATTATTATTATCACCGCGTCTTACTACCCGTTCGGGTTACACGCACTTACGCTAATGTGTGGATGGTAGGGTGATTGTGATATGAAATGGAGGACCTACAGTTTAACGTGGGATCCGAACCACGGTGGAGACCTGGAATTCCCCACATTCACAAGTTGTGATTAATACACGTCTTGTCAGAGGTGAAGGAAGGGTTTGGTAATCAGATAAATCTGTGTCGGGACCGAGGATTGAACCCCGGACCTCAGCACAGAAGTCCGACACCTTACCCTTAGACCACCAGGTCTAGAAAAAAGAAACTAAAAAGGATTGTTTCTCCCAACAATTTTAAGTTTTATTGGTGTAAGGCAATCTTGTAATGGATCAATATTATCTCACTGAAATCTAATTACTTAGATCGCACTACCCAATAGCGATAGCCCGTCGATTTAGGCTGAGATTCCTTAACCCCTTTAGAGACGGACACAATATCAGAATGTTTAAGTGTCTAGAAATAATATATTAAGTTGCTATACACACATTTTGGCTCTGAAAATCCTTGAAATTTCAGGTACAGTAATTTTAAAATATAATTTGACTATACATCCTGATAAAACATCGTTCGGTTTGCATTCGATAAGTCCGAAATCTTATCTCAACCGATAGCGTATATGGCTACTGAGAGCTAAAGGTTCAGGGTTTGATTCCTTGCTTGGCCAAAAATTTTATCATTATTGGAATGTGGGTTTACCTTTTAACAGTGATGAATTAACGTCCGTGAGCTGGGTATTGTGTCTGTTCTAGATTTAAGTTAGTTTATATTTTTGTGTGTTGATATAATCAGTCGCTTCAGAAGTGCACGTTAAATACGTCAAATAAATTAGGAAAAAATGCATCCGATAATTAGGTATGGATCCTCCGTTTATTCTGTAAAATAAACCCTGAATGTTTATGCGAAGTCTACTTTCGCCCACCGACAGTGATTTAAAGTCACCCAAATTTAGTATTCTATAAATATGTATTACTTGACTTATTAATTATAAAGTTTATCCTAAAGTTATCGAAAGTTTCTAATAATACTTTCTTATACATTACTGTATAATTTCTTTATAAATTAATCATTAAACCGACTAAGTATATAAATAATTTGGGACATTTTTTACCACCCGCCTCGGTGGCATAGTTAGCTGACGCGTTAGTTTTGTGTTGAGCTAAACTGCCGAGGACGAGGAGATCGAGGTTATAATCTCGATCGGATGAACTGGTTTTTTTTTTAAATAAATGGTTTTTCCACTCTCCATCCGCGCGATTGCGGGTTCACTTCCTCTGCGTTTGACCTTACCCATTACTAATCCATTAGCGTAATTAGTACTTAGGCGCATAACCCGAACGGGTAGTAAGGCGAAGTGCTACATTAAAATATATATATATATATATATATATACTTACTTACTTACGGAATTGGTTTTTTTTTTCAAATAACTTTCTTTCAAAGAAAAATCCGACTGTATAACCTTGATATTGGTTTGTTTTGTGTTAGATTGAGGAGATCTTGGATATGTTACGACTCATGAACGCCAAGAACACTGTCACGTCTCGACTGTCTGGAGGGGAAAGAAAGAGACTGTCTATTGCTCTGGAACTGGTGAACAACCCTCCCGTCATATTCCTGGATGAACCGACCACGTGAGTAGCCTCAAAGTGCCTCGTCATTACAGCTCCACTCCAACAGCCTCAAGCTAGGGTCAAGGGAACGCGGGTTAGGAGCAGGTTTTTTTTCTTTCAGTTTGTATATAAAAACTTTTTTTTGTCAAAATAAATCTAATAATTATCTAGTAGAAACATAGAGTTTAGTTTTCTTCACATGGTGACCTCATCAGTTCTTAAATATCCTTCAAGGATGTCCTGTAATTTAATGACAACTTTTTCTCTTCACCTCTGACGTGTATTAATCACAACTTGTGAATGTGGGGAATGCCAGGCCTCCACCGTGGTTCGGATTCCACGTTAAATTAATAATAATAATAATAATAATAATGTTTCTCTTCATTTAAAAAATGTATCATCTAATGTCGCTATGCTCATGAAAGATATTCAACAACTGTTTATATCACCATGTAAATAACTGGTACTGTTGTGTAATGGTCAGTGCACCTGGTTACGAGCCTAGTCCCGGGTTCGATTCCCAGCTGTTACCGTGGCTATTTTTCCCGAAAGGGGAACTGCTACCCCAACGGTCATCAGAATTTGGTTAATTAGTTAGGTGCAAGTGTTTCCGCTGGTTCCACATCCTCATACTCACTATCATCATCACATCATCCCATCGGGACATGGAAAGAGCCTCTACGGAATCGATGTACGATTAGTACATTCGGGCGTCCCCTGGACAACGGTACATTAGTACTGGCTAATCTTTCTACTACTAGGCTACGAATGATATAACCCAGACGTGTAAGATTTGATTTATTTTTGCCCTCCAAAAAAAAGTTTTGCTGTAAAAACTTCAAAAACACTTCCCTTTTCTCTCGCGTCTCCTAAATTCCACCTTAATAGTCCATCTCACCTCCACGTAAATTAGCCAACTTAGGTAGATAATACATATCGAGGTTTGTTTTCTGTATTGTGCCCTTAAAAGATATGAATTAAGGCCGGTGAGACCATTTTACCATATTTTAATACAAGAATACCGGCGGTTCATTCCTCCCCCCCCCCCGCCCCGCCCTATTCGATGCATGTACTGTACTGCAATCATTATATACAGACCTGTCATATACAACACGTTGGTTACTAAAATAAACATTGTAGGCCTTAAAAAAGGGTAAGCATACATTATTATTATTAGCACCGCGTCTTACTACCCGTTTGGGTTATACGCACTTACGCTAATGTGTAATGGTAGGGTGATTGTGAGATGGAATGGAGGACCTACAGTTTAACGTGGAATCCAAACCAAGGTGGAGGCCTGGCATTCCCCCCACATTCACAAGATGTCTTGTCAGAGGTGAAGGAAGGGTTTGGCAATCAGATAAATCTGTGCCGGGACCGAGGATTGAACCCTGACCGCCAGCACAGAAGTCTGACACCTTACCCCTAGATCGCCAGGTAGAGACTGGTCAGTTACCGTATAGAGGTTGCGTCAACGCCTTCTAATTATATTTATTGATAGCAGTTAAATACACTGTTTTCAATCTGTTACAGGTAAANTATGATGTGTAAATACGATAAAATAAAAATAACATAATTTGTAAAACGAAATAAATTGTACGGTGCACTCTACAGACTTTCTTTCTTTTTTTTAATCTTGAAATAGAGACAAACTCGTAATATTTGCGAAACTAACTCATATACATTGTTGCAGAAACAATTCACCAAATAGCATTAATGAAATAGTATACACTGTTACAGAAACATTAAGAAAAGAGGAACATTAATAAGTTATTTCGTGTCTCAAATAGTCGCGGAGATATGATCAAAATTGGAAATTTTTTTGCTTATGTAAAGTAGGCTCAGTCATTTTTACGGGAAAATGATAATTGCCATCTTGTTTGTAATGTTAAATAGTGCCTAGATACGAAATTTAATAAAAGTAATGCCAGGTCTCCACCGTGGTTCGGATTCCACGTTAAACTGTAGGTCCTCCATTTCATCTCTCTACCGAACGGGTAGTAAGACGCGGTGCTAATAATAATAATAAAAGTAATGAAAGCAGATTTTGAGAAAATCGACTTTTAATTTTTTTTCTTTTTATTCATTCATTAAATTATCCTTAATTTTAGCGTTGGATATCCAATTTACAAAAGCTCCTTTGGTTAACCTTGTGAAAATCCTAGGTACCCAGTTTTATCCCGATCGGTAGAATTTTTTCGGCTTCAGGTATAGGTACAGACAGTTGGAATCGTGGAAAAAACTTTTAAAAAAAACGCTTTTTCAGTTTCAGGAGGTCATGAAACATAGATATTTATCAAAATCTCTATTTATTATTTTTATGTTTACAAACTTCTCTCTTCGAGAGGTTGAGATAAAGTAAAAATCATTAAACGTATCCCAATTTGGCAGCTGCCAAACGAATAATACAGAAAACCGTGTTTCTAATTTTTTTCTGGTTTGTGGATGATCTTGTATCTAGTTTCCCGGTTAATAAATTGGCCGTGAGATGGCCTCTTAATCTAGAGATGTGTAGTTCACGAACTAATAACTCGAATTTGAACCATTTTTACAACTGAACTAGTTCAGAGTGAAATACAAAGTGACGCAACGGTAAACAATTGTGAACTTCATCGCAGAAACGAGACGACAAAAAAAAAATTGAATAGGAAAAAAATATATATTTATTCTTTTTTGGCTGGTTGACCTCGGTGGTCTTGGGGTAAAGTGCTCTCCTCAGGACCCGATTTTCGTGGGTTCAAACCCAGATGGGGTTGACGGATTTTATTTGGGCTATAAAAATCCGTAGCACAACTTCCTTCGAAGGGGAAGTAAAGCCGTTGGCCCCATTTTGATTGTGGTGTGCAAAAGAACCCTGGAAGGCAGGGGAAAATACCTTTCCCGGCAAAACTGGTAGGACTTTTCAATCTCGCTCGTTGATATAAGCAGGAGGTTCAGAAAGATCACGTTAAATATATTAAAAACTTAAAATAAATATTCTTTGGCTGGGGTATTGTTCGTTACGTGAATTCTGGACAAACCCTGTGTTTCTTTACATTGCGTGAACGTTCAAGATGAACGAGATCTTTTCATAACCAAAGATAATTTCAAACTTTTTATGTAACAATTCCGCGACGTCCACAAATTGGCTCGAATTTGTCTTTTATATCACTGGTCCACAAGCTTTTTCTGTTCGAAAATGGCTCATACTATTTGGTTCCAAATGGATATTTGAGGGAATGCTTTACATGATAAATAGCACTGAATACTTGTTTACTGAAAAAAGAAATTAAGAGTAACTTACTGATAGCCGATATTTTGAAAATATTGTTCCAAACTATGATACACTATTTGAGAACTTATGTAAGGTTGTGTCGTGTCATTTATACTATTCTACCTGTCTATTTTATCGTTGCGTATAACCCGAACGGGTAGTAAGACGCGATGCTAGTAATAATATTTTATCGTGTGTTTGTCATTTTTCTTCTTATTTAAACTCTTATCTCATTCATTTCGTGGAATCCCAATGAAAAAATACGGGTTTTTTTTTAAAAATAATAGAGCTTTATTTCAAGGTAACATTATAAAAACTTGTCTGACCTGCTCAACCAAAGTATTAATCATTTTAAGAATAACAAATGTCCTGTCTTTCTGTGAACAATGTTTATAAATGTACCCTAAAGATTTATGAAGGGCACTTTTTAAACGCTAATTGAAGCTTGAAATATATAAAGCCAAACCGGTGTCTTAAGAGGTTTTTGCTGTCATCATGTAACACTAATTATAATTTTTAGATTATCCTTAAAGTTCTAAAAAAAAGCACAATTTAATATTTTTTTGCTGACACATATAAATTTATTCATCTTTATTTATAAGCTACATATTTAGTTTGTCTCCTTCGAAAATAAACTTGTAACATATAAAAACTTTTAGATAAACGTTTCGAGGATGCCAACGATATGGCTGGTGTTGAAATTTACTATCAGTAGATTAAACCCTCTACTTGAACATTTATAAACTTCGCACACCTGCAGTAAATACACTAAATTTAAATTATTTCAAAGCTAAATGAAATATTCAGCTTCAACTGCTTTTAGTATCTTCGATCATTTACTTATTAAACAAATTGGAAAATTTGTTTAAGGAGAGGTAATTTATTATTTATAAATCAATCGGTGTGTAATGAAAGGATATTAAAAATTAGAAGATCACAAAGAGTTGTATTACATATCAAACAAGTTTGTAAAATGTACATAAACATTAATTTTATATTATAAAGAATGATAATCGAAAATTTTTAACATGATAACGCTTGGAACAATAGATAAAATGCATTAAAACTTATATATATATATATATATATATATATCAGTATAGATATTATTAAGCTTATGAGCAATGGTTTCATTTCTTATTGTAAATATAATTTATGTTATTCACTCAATATTATTTTAATGCAATTACAATTAATGTTATTAACTCAATATTATAATATTGCAATTACAATTAATGTTATTAACTCAATATTATAATATTGCAATTACAATTTATGTTATTCACTCAATATTATAATATTGCAATTTCAAAGTATGGTATTCACTCAATATACACTCAACCATGAGGTTAAAATGGTTGCGCTCCTTTTGGCAGCTTGAGTCGTTCAACACTAGGATCGTTGCGGCTAGTGTCATCATCAACCAGCAGTGACACTAGCGAAGTCCAGTGTTGAAGGAGTCAAGCTGGCAAAAGGAGCGCAGCGAAACCCCCGTTAGGTTGAGAGTCTGTTTCTTACTTGTCTCTGACCTAGTACGATAAATATATGTGCATATTTTATCAGTCTTGATATTTGTTTCAATAAGGTGGCAGGTCAAAGTGTTTCGTTTAATAGTTTAGCTAAGGTGATTTGAATTTAAAATTCTAAGCAATCAATCGAGTACTTAGAGCAATCGTTTTGCGAGAACCGCTTCGGTGGCCTCATGGTCTAACACGCTACTCTCATGTTAGACTAGTCTACAGAAGACGGATAAATCTGGGTTCGATCCTGGTCAGGTGCACTGAGGGTGGGCTTTTCCTAAATGGTTTTTTACTCTCCCTCGACGCGAATATGGGTGCACTTCCTCTAAATTTAGAACTTCTTAATTGTAGTTAGTACATAAGCGTATAACCCGAATTAGTGGTAAGGCATGGTGCTAAAAAAAAGTTTTCCTCTATGAATAGGGCTACGTACTATTTAGTATAGTATTCATTCGTTTTCTGTCCATATAAGATCATAAAGGGTCTTCAAATCCAAGGAGAAGTCATGTAAGATATTTCAGTTTGAAATCTTAAGACTTTATACATGATGTACTTAGCATTTATTTTTAAAATGGAGGGAACAAAGTCTACTGTTAGCAGAACTACTAATAGGTAAATATTAAAATAATGTATAAGTTGTGTGCTGACATAGTGCAATTTATGAAAAAACTGATTATCTCCAATTTAAAAAAATAAAGAAATGAAGGTCAAACTATTTAGTGGATTGAAACATCGTACTAAAAAGGTTTCAAATTAAATAAAAACATGCAATTTGAAAACATATATGACTTCCATACATGTCAGGAAACAATTTATTTGAATCAACCCTAGCCGATGGGTAAGTGGTCTAAACGTCAAGACCATTTAGACCGGGTTACCAGTCACATATAGGTCAGAGTTACAATAACAATCGGGTATACTCAGTGTTATTTTACTAGTCTACCTCTCATTCAAATATGGATACTTTCTTCTATTATCTATATTACGAATCGCCATCATGTTAGCGCAATTACTTTATAATTATTATAATACTACTTACTTACACTATGGCATTAGGAACTCGAGAGTTCATTGCCGCGCTTAATAAGTACGTCACCTATCTCTATCCTGAGCTAGAGTCGTGTCGTGGTTGAAATAACAGTTCTGGTTCACTTTCTCCCATAAGGTTAACATTGAACCTTCTCAATCCGGAGGATCAATTTTTCCCATAAGAATAGCATTGACCCTCCTCACAACGAAGTTTGGTCACTTTCTCCCATATTGTTTGTCTTCACTGGGGAGGAGGATCACTTTTCCACATAAGAATAGCATTGATCAGTGGCGGTTCAAGAAATATTATTTTGGGTGGTTGACATTTCTTCCACGTTTTATCTTGGAACCTATCCATATCTTAAGCTACAGCTTCTTTGGTGCTGACTGACATCTCACAGCTGTCTTCTGACGGCTCTGAAAAGATACCAGACCAAATTATGTATTCCTACGCCGAACCATATGATCTGCAAAAACATGTTTATCAGCTGTCACTTCTGACATTCAAAATTTAGGTATATACCTAAATGTTGATCGTCTGAAGTCAGCTGTGAACTGACAGTCAGCGCCAAAGAATCCACGGAGCTACTGTAGTTCTATCCAGTCTACCGTATTACACCCTATCCATATATTTATCTAGTTCGATCCGGTAGTATTATATAAATATTTATACATATTCAAATAGACTGAACGGTAAGTAATAAAAATAAAAATTTAGTGATCAATTCGAAGGTTAAAAATTAATATGCATTTGCCAACTATTCTTTTGCAACTTATAATTATTTATTTTTTTAAATCTGTTTGCAGGTGGGTGTAAGTTGTTTCTATCATAAACTTTATAGGTGATACTTACAAATTGAATCCGTTATTTTTTTTTTCTTTGGAAATTTTAATACAAAAATAAGCATTGTGACAGCCTCTATTTGAATGGTGGGGCCGCAGTATACTCTTGCAGCACATGGTGGACTGTACAGAATCGTGTGGTGGGCCATATGTGGCGTGGACCGTCTGTCTCTGACCACTGCGATAAGTAAACCCGTGAGAAAAAATGTAATTCTAAAAAAGAATACATTTGTTCTTATTTATGATTTATTCATGGCTCTAATACAGAAATAAAACTTGAAATATTTCTCTATAGTATTTTAGGGATTAGGAAGGATATATTTAGAGAAAGTATACCCACATTTGCGTGGAGGAAGAGTGGAAAACTATTTTGGGGAGAAAAAAAGCCTTCCAGTAAACCAGACCGAGATTCGAACATTGATCTCCCCGTCATAGGCCGTTTAGTCTAACGTGAGAGTAGAACGTTAGACCATGCAACCACTGAACTGGTTTTATCCATACTACATAATTTCGAAAAAAAACAACACTCGTTTTCATTCGATCGTGACTCGAAATGACAAATGCCTACCCGCACACCTCTATTAAAAACCATCCTTAGGCCACCGGTTGTCCTAGATCAATTCTAAGCCTCAGGGGGTTTAAGATGTAAACTATCCTGGTCCGTGACTAGACGACCATGAAAACTGACAAGTGTACTTTGATATCGCATGTCAAGGGTGACGTACATTACTCTTACATCTGAAAGTGATTTGAGCGGCAAATTGCAAGACACAATTTCAAGGTCAGCTTGTCTGGAGAATTATTTAACTTAACAAAAAAACAACAAAAAAACACGCCATCATTACACATCATCAACTTTTTATTTAAAAAAAAGGGCCCATTTACAAATAAGATAATACGTAATTTTCTTCAGATCCGTATACATACAAATAACCGATGATTATACTGTTGTTTGTAATTCCATTACCTTAACTGACTCTCTTAGGTTGGAAAACATTCAAAGAAAATGTGTCGCTGCGTGCTATGATAAATTCTATACTAACCGGATTTATTATGATTATGATAGAATTCGAAACCTCTTAGGGCTCTAAACTCTCTTCTGCGTAGACTTTATTGTGATACCCTTTTTGTTTTTAATATTTTCAATAGCGAAATTTATTGCGAATTTGCCCTTGATCATGTAGGCGTTCGTATCCCTTCTCGGAATTCTCGTAATTCCAAACTATTTTTTCTCAATTGCTCTTATAAGGTGAGCCCTATAGGTCATTGTATCCATAGCGCCAATTCTAGGTTTGTCGAATTCGACTTTTATCATAAAAGGAAAGCTAAACTCAAGAGATTTATTTAAAGAAATCCCTTATCAATAATTTATCATTTAGAGGCTCGCCTATAATATTTAAATTTACAATATTCTGATTTAGTTTTTGCATATTGTTACTACTTGTAACCATTCCTTAGTCATTTTTATTATTTTTATTTTTGTTCTTATCTTTATTAAAAAAAATTCAGGACTATTCAATATATAAAATGATTGAGCTATTATTGCTAATCTTATATTCTCGTGTAAATATATATATTTGTAAGGTACTTGTGTACTTTTCAGCGTTGGACTGTCATAGGTCTTACGACTGTTGGCCAGCACTATTATAAAGGAAATTGAAATTATTATTATTATTATTATTATTATTATTATTATTATTATTATTATTATTAGCACCACGTCTTACTACCCGTTCCGGTTGTACGCACTTACGCTAATGTGTAATGGTAGGGTGATTTTGAGATGAAATGGAGGACCTACAGTTTAACGTGGAATCCAAACCACGGTGGAGGCCTGGCATTCCACACATTCACAAGTTGTGATTATTTACGTCTTGTCAGAGGTGAAAGAAGAAAAAAAAATGTAACCCAAGCCAATCTGGGCGTCATTCTCCCAGTAAACTAGACTGCCGATGACGGGGAGATCGGGGTTCGAATCTCGGTCAGGTGTATTGGGGTTGGTTTTTCCTGAGGGATTTTCCACTCTCCATGCAAATGCGAGTTCACTTCCTATTAATTCAACTTTCCTTATCACTAACACGGTAGCGTAATTAGTACAAATACATATAACTAGAACGGGTAGTAAGATCAAAACGCGGAGCTAAGAAAAAACCCCATCTTATCGCTAAAATTAAAGCCAAATATTTTTGTTTTTTTTGAATCTTAAAAAAAATGCATTTCCAAGGTACGATATTATACTAATATGAGAATGTGTCGTTATTTACATTTTATACCCATTTTTACAGTGTCAAAAATAACACCTAAAATATTTAATTTTGTTATTATTATTATTATTATTATTATTATTATTATTATTAGCACCGCGTCTTACTACCCGTTCGGGTTATACGCACTTACGCTAATGTGTAATGGTAGGGTGATTGTGAGATGAAATGGAGGACCTATAGTTTAACGTGGAATCCGAACCATGGTGGAGGCCTGGCATTCCTCACATTCACAAGATGTCTTGTCAGAGGTGAAGGAAGGGTTTGGTAATCAGATAAATCTTTGCCGGGACCGAGGGTTGAACCCCTGCCGCCAACATAGAAGTCTGACATCTTACCCCTAGACCGCCAGTTCACCATTTAATTATGGAAAAATAGTTTATACAAATATGGATGCTTAGTGGCTGCTAACATTTTTAATAACATATTTACGCCAGTGTAGTAAAGTGAAATATAAAAATCATTAAAAAAAGAAAACGAGAAAAATTGAAATTCGTAGTGTATCAAGCCAACACATTACACTCTTATCCTGAGAATAAATATTTGTAGATAGATCTTGGGATGGAGCTAAAAACTACCAAATGACAGATTTGAAACTGACTGCTCTAACCACTCAACCAAACGGGTGTGCATTAATTTAAATATTCTTCACTTTTTAATTTGAGGTATTTACGTGCACTACTGAACGCACCGATTATATTAGCACACGGCATATAAGTTAAATTAAATTTTTAAGAACCACAACACAAAGCCCCAGACCGTTAATTCATCGCTGTGAAATGGGAGGCCCACATTTCACCAATGATAAATATATAGTCACGCCGAGAATCGAATCAGGAACCTTTTTCTCAGTAGGCAGACACGCTACTGACTGAGATAAATGAATTCGGATAAATAATTCACATAACTTAAAACTAAACGTTTCGAATATTTTTCTTCAAAGTCCGAGATCGAAATTAACAACTTTTTTTTCTTCTGATGGGTTTATCCAACCGAAACTGTGGACGAGCAGTCTATGGCTCTAGACTCACGTGGTATTTAGTTTTCACAGGTAGTGAGGACGGGGTTGTCCAGCCAAACTATATTTTAAATTCCCTGACTTTTCCATGTTTAAAAAAGCCCATTTACAACTTTGACAATCCCTATACAGTATTATATTGGGTGACCTGGCGGTCTAGGGGTAAGATGTCAGACTTCTGTGCTGGAGGGTCCGGGGTTCAATCCTCGGTCCCGGCACAGATTTATCTGATTACCAAACCCTTCCTTCACCTCTGACAAGACATCTTGTGAATGTGTGGAATGCCAGGCCTCCACCGTGGTCCGGATCTCACGTTAAACTGTAAGTCCTCCATTTCATCTCACAATCACCCTACCATTACACATTAGCGTAAGTGCGTATAACCCGAACTGGTAGTAAGACGCGGTGCTAATAAAAAAAAAGTCTTATATTACAAACATTATTATATCAAGATCGCAACTTATTGTAATAATATTTCTATACACACACATATTCTGAAATTGTGTCACTCATTGAAGGGGTTAAAGGATTTCCGCCTAAATCAATGGGCTATCGGATAATGTGATCTGAGTTAGATTTCAGTGAGATCACACTAAAACATTGAAAGATAGATAGCCTTACCCCAGTACAGTTTAAAATTGTTGCGAGACCTAGTCTCTTTTAGTTAATTCTTCCTAAAGCGTAATCAAATTCTCTCTCTCTCTCTGTCACACACACATACATAACCACGAATTAGCTTTGGTTAAAGTCGCGCGGTAAAGGGGGTGAAAATATGACACGAAAATCACAATATTTTGTGTGACCTTTAGAATTTAGATTAGTATGCTCAACTGCGACAAATGATTTAAAATAGATTTGTGGTGAGTATTATTTGTAAGTAAAAAATTATTCTGACTATTATAAATAATATATTATCTAAATTTAAAAATGACACTCGGACACAGAAATCAATCCCGGGACCTTTGGTTTAGTACGCCGATGCTCTAACCACTGAGCTATCCAGGAGTCGTCCCGTGCTCAGGGTCATTCTTCTCTCATATTTTAAGGCGGAGTCTGTGATGGACGTGTGAAAATATTCGATTAAGATTACGCGCTATCGGATAACGCCGCCCCCTTCGACTCGGTAGTTGGCTTTATGTTATCAATGGTACAATTACAATACGCACATCATGTTGGATTAAATATCCAACCTATTATATTTGTTAATTACGGCTATAGTAGCATCTAAATATCATATTCTCTAAATAATATTTGCTGTTTTTTTTTTAGTGAATATGTGAAAATTCTAGAAATTTTCTCAATTCCCTGACATCTTCATGACTTTTCCGTGATACAGCAAATTCCCTGAATTGTCCCTGTTTTCCAGTTAGCCAAGGTGACAGGGCATAATATAGGAAAAAGAGGTTTCTTTTAGTTAAATTCCATTCAGGTCATTTTTACTGTGGTTTCATCTTTTCTCACCGTGTGCATTTCCTTTTAATTTCGCTGTGTCGAACGCACACATAATAATTATCAAGTTGGATCACGTTTTGTTTGTGGGTCAAGGGCTGTATACAACTTTCTCGGTCATTCTTACCGGCAAGATGAAACCTTGAAAAACCTGATTTGTGCTAACATTTGCCTTATTTCAACTCGTGCATCAGCTGCAGAAAAAAGGTTGCATCAATGCGATCTGGTGGAGGGTATAGGTCGACTGCATTGCCTACTTGGAGATCTCGAAGCTATTTTGTGAAGCGGGTTGCATCTTAACTTGAAACACCTAAACAATCCAAGAACTATCACACTTCGAACGAAATAGAAAGAGAGAGAAGGATTTGAGCACTTAACCCTGTGCCGGCTGTGCTGTCTCTTGTTTATCTACTGATAACAATTTCCCTCTTCCTCTGACGCGTTTACGCAATCACTATAATGTTAGCCTTGAAAACATTGACTTTCTTTTTAAAATTAGGTGACCTGGTGGTCTAGAGGTAAGGTGCCGTACTTCTGTGCTGGAGGTCCGGGGTTCAATCCTCGGTGCCGGCACAGATTTATTTATCTGATTGCCAAACCCTTCCTTCACCTCTGACAAGACGTGTATTAATCACAAACTGTGGATACATGGAATGCCAGGCCTCCACCGTGGTTCGGGTCCCACGTTAAACTGTAAGGCCTCCATTTTCATCTCACAATCACTCTACCATTACACATTAGCGTAAGTGCGTGTAACCCGAACGGGTAGTAAGACGCGGTGCTAATAATAGTATTAATAATAATTTTAAAACTACCCTTTTCTGGTTTGGTATTCCAGATAGACATATTATACCACGGACCTATTTAATCTACATTCTGGCAAGAATATTCCTTCAGGCCATTTTTTTTTGACTAAGCTAAATAGCCTAAGTTGTAGATGATTTATGAAAAATAAGTTTACAAAAAAAAACTACTTGGAGATTAAAAGAATAAATAAAATAAAATTAAGAATGTAAGGTTTTAGTTTCAACGTTAAATATTTAAATCTCGCTGAATAAAACGTAAATTCACTAACGTGGGAAATAATCTCTTGACCTGTAGTGACGTCACAGGTAGTCAACGTCCTAATGAACCGACTATATCGGCACGTGACTTACAAACTAGCTTACAGTGGGATGTAAGAGAACACTTGTTGAACTCTATATTTTTTTTAAGAGCTCATGACCAAAAAATCGGTATTTAGGCCCAAATATTTTATTTTAAAATTGCTTCAGTAGATAAATTTTTGTTTTTAATTTTCTACACACAGCTCTCAACATTTATTGAGTGCTTTTCGTGGGCATTGCGTAATTTGACCAAGAATATTTCTCTTCGTTAAGTTTATTGGTAAAATGCTGCAATTATAATGACAAATTTTCAAGAACTGTTTAAACTAGAATACGTAGATATATTTTAGCATCAAGTCTTACTACCCGTTCGGGTTATACGGCTATGTATTAATTACGCTAATGGTTTAAGGGATTAGAGAAGTTATATTAATAGAAAGTGTACCCTCATTTGCGTGGAGCGAGAGTGGAAAACAATTTTTTAAACCTCTCAGTACAGTCGACCGAGATTCGAACCTTGACCTTTCCGTGATCGGCAGTTTAATCTACTACGAGAGTAGCACGTTAGACCACGTGGCCACTGAACTGGGTCAGTAGAGAAACAGACTAAATGCAATTCATAAACCGATATTTTATATATTTGAGCCAAAAAATATTAATTGTCAGGCATAAAAATTGTTTAAACTTGCGTTAACTTCCATCACATCTTAATTCCAGAATAAACACAAACTTCCCCCCCGACCTGAGCCCGACGGACCTTAATTCATTTCTGTGAAACTCACTTAGGTGGTCAAATCGTCTCAAAGGCAGCACTCTCGTAATAGACTGGACTATCTATGATGGGGAGATCAGGATCAAATCCCTATCGTGTGTATTGAAAGCCCCTCTACCCCTTAAATGTCTTCCACTCTCCCTCCATCAAGGTGCGGCAGAAGGGAGCACGAGTAGTTTTACAGTTTTTATAGCATTACATTTTGTTGACCAATATACATAAAATATTTCTCTCCAGTAGCAACGTAGAGTTTAGTTTTCTGTACATGCTAATATCAACAGATCTTGAATACCTGTCAAGGATGTCATGGAATTTCGTCAACACTTTTTATCTTCATTTATAAAGTTTTGACAAAATTCCATGACATCCTTGACAGGTATTCAAGTTATGTTGATATTAGCATGTGCAGGAAACTAAACTCTGTGTTGTTACTGGAAAAAGGTTTGATTTATTTTGGCCAAAAGTTGTATATTCTATAAAAGCTGAAAAATACTTGCTCTCCGTTCTGCCGCGCCTTAAGATGTAGAAACACTTCTTCTAAATACAATATTCTTCATCTCTAAGACTCTATACTCTATAGCATGGATGGCAAATCTATAACACGCGTGCCACTATGTGGCATGTGGACATAATTTGGGTGCCACGCCGATATTAAAAAAAAACACCATTAAATACAACTTTTCCCAACGGGGTATAATTTTTTGGAAATTAATGATATTACAACAACCATTAACTTTGTGAGGTCAACAGTCAATAAAGCCGCCTGTGTGGCGTAGTTAGCTACCTCGCTGGTTTCGTGTCGAGCTAGACTACTGAGGACGGGGAGATCGTGGTTCGAATCTTTGTCGGGGGAACTGGTGGAGTATTTTTCTCAAATGGGTTTACACTCCCCCTCTCCCCCACACGAATGCGGGTTCACTTCCTCTAAACTCAACCTTCCCAATAGCGTAATTAGTACATAAGCGTATAACCCGAACGGTCAGTAATACGCGGTGCCAAACAAAATTTTAAAAATCAATTTTATTCTTCATTAATTAAATTTCATAATATTAAACATTTTTTTAAAAGAAAGATTCATTAATAAACGCAAATAAGAGGAGGCACAAGAGATTATTTTAAAATTCAGTTAGTCCTTAAGGGGCACATAAATCTGAAAAGTTTCGCTGCCCTTGCCCTAGAATAATAATTATTACATCTACGTGTGACCCAAACATGTAGGGAGACGCAGCGACAAAATAAGAAATAATTTATTAAATATATTTGAAATCTTATTAATGGTGGAGAATATAACAGAGTAAAAGGTGACTATAAAGGAAACGAAGGTCCATCTTTCTCTCCTCTTGTTGACGTGAATGTCGGGATTGAATATAAAATGTGTGTTCTCTTTCTCATCTCAGGGCAAATTAAAGCGATAGATAACAACATCCTGTTCGTCCGGTGAAATCTCCATTGTTGTAAATAACAATCGACTCCCGTGATTCTGTCGACTGATGTTTGTCAGGTGCCAAGTCACTGCGAGCTCGTTTGCCTGATGTGGACAGTGACAATACGATACTAGGTCGTGTGCTTGATGTGGACAGTGACAATACGATACTTGGTCGTTTGCCTGATGTGGACAGTGACAAGACGATACTTGGTCGTTTGCCTGATGTGGACAGTGACAATACGATACTTGATCGTTTACCTGATGTGGACAGTGACAATACGATACTTGGTCGTTTACCTGATGTGGACAGTGACAATACGATACTTGGTCGTTTACCTGATGTGGACAGTGACAATACGATACTTGGTCGTGTGCTTGATGTGGACAGTGACAATACGATACTAGGTCGTGTGCTTGATGTGGACAGTGACAATACGATACTTGGTCGTGTGCTTGATCTTGGACAGTGACAATACGATACTTGGTCGTTTACCTGATGTGGACAGTGACAATACGATACTTGGTCGTGTGCTTGATGTGGACAGTGACAATACGATACTAGGTCGTGTGCTTGATGTGGACAGTGACAATACGATACTTGGTCGTGTGCTTGATCTGGACAGTGACAATACGATACTTGGTCGTTTACCTGATGTGGACAGTGACAAGACGATACTTGGTCGTTTGCCTGATATGGACAGTGACAATACGATACTTGGTCGTGTGCTTGATCTGGACAGTGACAATACGATACTTGGTCGTTTGCCTGATGTGGACAGTGACAATACGATACTTGGTCGTGTGCTTGATGTGGACAGTGACAATACGATACTTGGTTGTTTGCCTGATGTGGACAGTGACAATACGATACTTGGTCGTGTGCTTGATGTGGACAGTTACACTACGATACTTGGTCGTTTGCCTGATCTGGACAGTGACAATACGATACTAGGTCGTGTGCTTGATGTGGACAGTGACAATACGATACTTGGTCGTGTGCTTGATTTGGACAGTGACAATACGATACTTGGTGGTTTTCCTGATCCGTAGAGTACCGATCCTTTGGGTGTCCTAGTTAAATATTCAAATAGTTTATTCTCAACATTTTAATAAGGTGTCAAGGTTCTGAGATGAAGGTAAAGGATTTAATCCGAACCTTCCATAAATAACAGAAAACTCCAAGTTTTGAGGAGTCTATTTGTGGTTGAAGTTTGAAATGTCTCTCGACTCATTTGTTGTATTGTTTTCAGAGGCCTGGACGACCTTTCCAGCTCCCAGTGTATCGTCTTGCTGAAGAAATTAGCCGAGGGTGGTCGGACCGTCATCTGCAGCATACACACACCTAGCGCCAGGATGTTCGCCCAGTTCGACCACGTGTACATAGTCTCCTCGGGACAGTGCGTCTTCCAGGGACAAGGGTCGGATATGGTGCCGTTCCTGTCGTCCCTGGGCCTACCCTGTCCCAAACACTACAACCCTGCGGACTTTGGTGAGAGCCCTCTCGCTTCTGACGGTCCACTTGCGGTTTAATAGAAACGTAACACGCTTCGGTGGTCACATGGTCTAAGGCATTACTCTCGAAGTAGAGTGGACTGCCGATGACGGGGAGATCAACGTTAGAATCTCGGTCGGGTGTACTGAGGAACCCGCCTCGGTGGCGTAGTTGGCTAACGCGCTTGTCGTGATGAGCTCGACCGCTGAGGACGGGGAGATCGAGGTTCGAATCTCGGTCGGGTGAACTGGAGGTGATTTTTCCTAAATGGTTTTCCACTCTCCCTCCACGAAAATTCGGGTTCACTTCCTCTAATTCAACCCTCCCAATTCCTAATCCATTAGAGTAATTAGTACTTAAAGCGTATAACCCGAACGGATAGTAAGACGCGGTGCTAAATATTATAATTATTATTATTGTACTGAGGAGGTTTTTAAAAAAAATAGTTTTTCACTCTCCTCCCTCCCCTCCCCCCGCAAATTCAGGTACAATTCCTATAAATATAGCTTTACTAATCCCTAAAACCATCAACGTATTAATCAGTCGATAAGAGTATAACCCGAACGGGTAGTAAGACGTGGTGCTGAAAAAAAAGTGTGGTGAGCCATGTTGGTATCATTATGTCATAACATATTGTTCTAGCACCACAGCTTACTACCCGTTCAGGCTATACGCTTGAATACTAATTACGTTGAGTTAGGGATGAGTAGGGCTGAATAAAGAGAAACGTATCACCATTTACGTAGAAGTAAAGTGGAGAACAATTTTGGGAAAACCACTCTAAGTACACTGGCCGACCGGGACTTGAATCCTGATCTCCCCGTCGTCGGCAATCTAGTCCACTGCGAGAGTGATGCCTTAGACCAGGGGTCGGCAATAGTTTGATCGCAATCGACCGGTCGATCTCAAGGAAATTTTCAGTCGATTGCGCAAGAAAACTACATGATAGTTAAAAAGTGATCTTTTCTTCCTTAAAATTATATAAAAATAGCCTACATTCAAATAATATTCGATAGTGAACAAATTTAGCCTCGTTCGGTTATAATTGATAATGTGATTAATGTACATTGTATTTATTTTATATTTTTTTGTATAAAGTTAGGGGCAAAAGTATATGAGGAAAGATTGAATTCACACAATAAATTTTATATGAGTAGACAAAAAAAGAAGGAAAAGTAGCGTGAAGAAACGTTGTGTGATCGTGGGTAAGTCGATCGGGGCCCAGAACAAAATGTTGCCGACCCCCTGCCTTACATCATATGATCACCGAAGTGGGTTCATATGTCCCAACTCACTCAGAACACAAGCTTAAGTGATATATCGGGAAAATGTACCGGGATACGGATACGAGGTCTGTCCCATTGATGAGAAATTTCGGTGTTAGAATCCTGAATTGGAAGTGTTTTGTCTTTTATCCTGACGCATGCTAGTGCATTTATTTCTAACTACCCTCCTCATACCTAGCCTCTTAGATTAGCTTGTTGATAAGTGACAATCAATATGTTAAGGTGGGGATGTAATGAACGCGAGAAAAGACCAATGTTTTTGCAGTTTTTTATAGCAACACTTATTTGGCCAAAATAAATCAAATAATGCTCCAGTAAAGTTCTTGAATATCTGTCATGAACACAGCAGCATTAGATGATAAACTTTTTAAACTAAGAAAAAAAGCTGTCATTAAATTCTAGGACAATCTTGACAGATATTCAGAAATTGTTGATATCATCATGTGAAGAAAATCAAACTCAATGTTTGAACTGCAGAAATACTTGATTTGTTTTGGCCAAAAAAATATGTTGCTATAAAATCTTCAAAAACACTATTCTTAACTCAGGTTCCCTAAACTCCCACCTTAAACAACCCCAGGAATAAAAAAATAAAACTTGAGTTTGGGCGCTTGGTATTTATTATGGTTTCCTAAGCTAGGTTAGTGGTTACTTCTTAAGTCAATAATTGATATAATTGTGTACTTAAAACTAATGAGTTAAATAGTATAATTCTTTCGATGACATATGAAGACACGTGATGTATGATTTGAATTAATTTCTTGGATATTGGTAGACTGGCGAGTTGTTCGTCTTAGTGTAAGGGAACTCAACTAATGTGCTCAGCTTTGACATTAGAGGTCCAGATTCGATTTGAATACTGCTCGTATGCACCTAAGGGGGGACTCCCAAACCTTCTTTAGGTGAATTCTGATATAATACAGTAGCTCCATGACTTCTTTGGTGCTGACTGATAGCTGATGGCTTTAAAAAGTTACCAGACCAAATTATGTATCCCTACGCCGAACCATATGAGCTGCAAAAACATGTGTTTAACAGCTGTCACTTCTGAGAGTCAAAATGTAAGTATATACCTAAATGTTGACTGTCAGAAATCAGCTGTGAGCTGTCAGTCAGCACCAAAAAAGCCATGGGGCTACTGTACCTTAAAATTAGTTTATCTTGGTCATGTGGTCAGCATTTCTGGATACTAATCTAGAGGTTCTGGGTTCGATTCCTGGTGGTACCATAGGTGTTTTTCCCGAACAGGATTTATTCCAATGGTTGCCGTGGTATGGGTTAAGATGAAGGTCATTTGACAGTAAAATTATACTGTATAATTTTAAAAGTGTACCATTATAAGCTATAAATAGTGATTAAATGATTTCATATAATTACAGTTCACGATTTATAAGGTGGCTAATTTCCTTTTTTTAATAATTTTTGCAACTTTAATTAATGTCTATAATTATGCATGTGTTAAAATTGTATAATAAAAAGTTTATTGTCAAATGAGCCTAAGTAATTAGGTTTATGACTTTTATTGGTACCATATAATCACTATCATCATCACCACATAATCTCATCGTAACTAAGTAACCACACCTACATGGTGCCCCAACTTCAGAGGACGGCTACATATCCGCCACTGCCAGTCGAAAACCAGGAATGTTTGACCAACAAAACCTGATGGTGTATTAAAAAGAAACTTAAAATTTACCTACCTCATTATATGTTCTTAAATTAGTCGTTCTCGCAATAGCTTGACTGGTGGTGACGGGGAGATCGGCACTACAATACCAGCAGTGTGCACTGAAGACGCCATTTTACTTTCTCGCTATCTTACAAGTAGAGAAATTATTGTGATCTTCAAAAAAATTGAACTCACGATTTTGATGAATCTTGACGTTTCATGACCCTCCGAATCCGAAAAAGTTGTTTTTGAATTTCCGCCTGTCTGTACCTACGACTAGAGCTTAAACTATTTTACTAGATCGGACTAAAACTTGGTATCTATGGTTTTCATAGGGTTGCCCCGAGGGGTTTTTGGAATTGGTTATCTAACCCTAAAATTAAGTGTAGTTTACCAATGGCTAAAAAGAGGAAGAGTCGATTTTGATTACCTGAAATTTTGATGGATGTCGACATCTCATGACCCCCAGAACCTTAAAAAGTGGTCTTTGCAATGCCGTTTGTCTGTGTGTTTAAACTTAAAATTAAGAGTAGTTTAATCAAGGTCAAAAAGAGGAAAAAAATCGATTTTATCAAAATAGGCTCTAACAATTTTGATTAAAATTCATATCTAGGCGTTGATTAAGATTATAAATAAACTTCCTATTTTCATTTTCCCATGAAAATGACTTTTAGGGTACTTTACAGAAGCGAAAATTTCCGTATTTCCGCAACTATTTGAGATACTAAATAACTTATCATTGCAAAATTGTAGTACTATAAAAAATTAAAAACTTTTATATGAAATATATTTTCATAAAACCAACAGTTTCTGAGATATTGGCAAATATATTAATACAATTTTGTGAGCTTTAGTTGTAAAGGGATACTACTATATTTTTAACGCAATAATTCTCCAATGCCATAGAGTAATTAAATATAAGTAAGTCTCTCAAAAAGTTTGTTATTTTTTTTTAACCTCTTAGGAGAAATGTTTGTACAGCTATGATCTATCTCCATTTTAGACTCAATAATCAATATTTACATTTTTTATGGGTCAAAATTTATAAATGAATAATTTAATAGCATTGCGATGACATGAAGATTTGCAACACCTAATAAAATGTCGAAAATTTTAACCGGAAGTAGAAATTTTAATACGAAGTGTTGACCCTTGTGGACCCAACATTGATCTTTTTTATTGGTCCAAACATACAAATGAGGACATTAATTTTATTTAGTAAAATTTTAATATTTACAAACCGGGACTCACCATTTATTTTATGTGGTTTTCCACTCTTCTCCCACACAAACACAGGCACATTTCTTCTAAGTTTTACTTTCCTCAACCTTACCCCATTTGTATACCTCTTTGAGGTAATTTATAATATATATTTGGAAGATGGTACAGTAAAGATTAATAGAAACATATAAAAAAAGAGTACAAACACAATATGGCTGTTACAATGAAAAGAAGAACACATTTCACACTTTACATTGCTACCATTGGACAAAGAGGTAATGGTTGTGTCTTTAAGACAATCGATCGTCACCTTCCAATTCCCCTAACCTAGGTTTCATAAGTTTTTGGATGGCCCACATGGGTAAAAATGGAGTCCAACCATCATAAGAGTGATGGTAACTGACAGCTAGCAGAAGATGTAAAAAAAACAGTCAAAAGAAAAATTTGATCAAAAACAAATAGTTTCTTGTGAAATTTTTGACTGTTAAATGTGACAACATCTCATACAAATGTTCTTGTATATTATATGATTTTGCGGATGGATACACGAAAGTAGATCTGGTAACTTTTAATAGCTGTCAGCTACCACCAGTCCCACCGTAGATGGGGGTACACACTTGGCCATTAGTCTATGTGTAATATGAGGTTGTGGTAGTGATGGTGTCTTTGCGTAATGGGAAGTGTGTTCAGATGTAACCATTTTTTTAAATACATGTCTGAATGTGGTTTTTTTGTTTTGTTTTCAGTAATAGAAGTTTCTAGTGGAGAGTACGGAGATCACACCGAGAAGATGGTAGCAGCTGTGGACAATGGCAGATGTTACCGCTGGACGAGTACACCATCTGTCCCGATAAATATAGATTCACCTTCCTGTAGTGATGACATCATCTCAGAATGTATGAAATAAATCTTTACTTGGATTTAAATTTGAAAAATTGCACCCGAACACGGGAATCGAACCCGGGCGCACTAAGCCAAAGGTTCCGGGTTCAATTCCTGTGTACAGGTGTCATTAAATTTAAAGTATATAATCTTGACTTGTCAATAATAGATGCAAATATTTTATTTTACCGTGCATGATGTTTTCTTGAGAGCAGAGTATTATCGTATTATGAATAATTTCTCTTTTGGTTTTTAGAAGAAAAAAAATTGAAATTTTCAGTAAGAAGAGTAAAATTTAATAACTCGATTGTAAATTAAATATAAGTGTTTATATAAAGATTATAGTTTGTTGTATTTCAATATGGTTTGATTTGTATTATTCAATGATGAATAGTGTGTTATTATAAGATAAGGTAGTATACGCCCTATCTACGGTAGAAGAGGTGGTAAGGAAAATCTATCATGTATTCATTCACCAAACCATACCAGAATATAAAATGCTAAATTGTTGTTACTTTCGTCAGTCAAAACTTTCACAGCAAGCAATTTGTTTTTAATTATTAATTTTTTATTTTTACTTCTGTGGTCCACTTAAAAAGAATTTTACAAACGAGAGCTTCCAAAATGATTTACTCTCTTAATAAATTAAGGTGGAGATACAGGGAATTAAAAATAAAAATTCAGTGTTTGGTTTTTTTTGCAGTTTTTATGGCAACATTTTTAGGATAAAAATAAATCAACTATTGCTTCCTTACAAACATAGAGTTTAATATACTTCACATGATGATCTCAACTGTTGTTTAATATCTGTCATGAGCATAGTGGTATTATCTAAGAACCTTCTTAAATTAAGAGAATAAGTTTTCATTAAATTCTAAGACATCCTTAACGGATATTCAACAAATGTTGAAATCATTATGTGAAGAAAATTAAGTCATATGTTTGTATAAAAACACTATTTGATTAAGTTTGACCAAAAAAGTTTTGCTATAAGAAGTGAAAAAAACACTGATTCACCTCGGCCCGCACCCCCCTCCCACACACATTCCCTGTATCCCTACGCAGCTGAAACAGGAATTAATGACGTCATACAAACCAACCGTCTTCCGTTGTGTTCATGTGCTGTTTCCGAAATGAAAACGTTTTATTTTCAAACTAATAGTTCTTATGTCTAAATTATAAAAAAAACATGTATGTATTTTGATAGTGAGTTATAATATGATACAAGTATGAACTTAATACTTTTTAATGGGATTATTTCATTCACTTTAATATCTCTTGTTGCCACAACCGTAAAACAAATAAACCTTATATGTAGTGTTTATCCTGTAGTTGTCTACTCTGATATAGATGCTCTGTGACTAGTAGAGAAATGAAGATGGCACTCAAGTGTTTACACTAACAAAGAGGGCAACAAATAATATTATTACATAAATTGGTTTAATTTGGAAATATACATCAGGCGCCTATGAAAGAAAAAGTTTAAATTCGAAAAAAATAACCAAGAAGGAGCAACTTCTTTGCCCTTGATTGATCGAATTTTTGGATGGATTCCAAGGCCTCTATCTTATGCCGGGATCGTGATCAACTTAACGTTAGCTTAACGTAACTTAACGTAGAGGACCTCCTCGTGTGTTTAAATGGAAGCGATCACGATGCACTTAACTTAACGTTGACTTGCAGTTAACTTAAAGTAAGAGATGTCTTGGGAGGTCTTTTACTTTACGTTACGTTACTTGAAGGGTATCACGTGATCTAGCTAGCCAATCATTATGCGAGTGACGTCAACAGGACTATTTAGTAATTCATTTGTTGGTATTATGACCAATGTTTAATCTTTAATATAAGTTCTAGTGATCAGACATTGAAAACAAGATAATTAAACTAAAATAGGGAACTAAATTTATCAAAAAAGTTTAGTAATAGATATTTATTATATTGACTGAAAACTGTAAATAATCACAGATCATCACTGTACAACTAGTACAAATCACAGATAATACTTGAGAATGCATATGTTTGGCTTGAGTTGTTATGTTAAGTTAAGTGAATCATGATCACACATAGGTTAAGTTAACTTTAAGTGAACATTACGTTAAGTTGATCATGATCCCGGCATTAGGGCCGGTTTCATAGTCACATAGTAACCCTAAATAGAAAGTTTAGGTGCCATCCTTCATCCTCACGTATTGATTCTTTTTCTATGCACGTTATAATGTACATACACAATACGCTCTTGTGTCCCCAGACTAAGTTTTTTTTTCTGTAATATATTTATGGTGACGTGTTCGCCAACAATTCAATTGTTTAGAAGTATTTCGCAAAAAGCACCATGGGGTGTTAGTAGTTATATAATGCTTAGCCTACATCTACAACCACTAATCTAGTGATTCCCAAGTTTTGAGACACGACACACTCTCCCACAAAAAGGTTTGAGGTTTCCTCAAGAAAGATGCCAACAAGTGTATATTTTATAAGGTGTACTGAATTCACAATTTCTGAAAGATTAATTTGCTGTGACTGAAGAAAGAAAATAATTGTGTCCCTCTATGAGGTCTAGTGGTTAAGGTTCTGGTTTGTCTCTAATACATAGCCTGATTTTCTTAAGAATCTTCTGGAAATTCCTGGATCCCCAATCTCCCTTATGAGTCGGAGGGCATAAACCTTTTTTACATAATTTTAATAACTGCTTCCTTCCCCTGACATAAATATGGTTTTTTCACCACTGATTCTTTTCTTTAAGTAAAACATTTAAAGTGCTACTTATTGTGAATAAAATATAATAGTAAACCTACCACTATACACAAGTTACAAATTGAAAAAAAAGAAAAGAAACAAAGTGTACATTGTATGTAAGGCCACATATATTATTTAAATCACTGCCCTTTGTGGTTACCACAAAAATAATTTAAATATCTTTCAGAGGCATTTAATAAGTCATACAGTTTTTCTGTCACNCCCCCCCCCCACCCCCTGTCGATACATTTTGACGCCCTCACCCTTCCCCTTGATACAATTTTGACACCTCTCCCACCCTACCCACGATACATTTTTGACGCCTCCCCCACCCCTCCGCTAGGATCAAAAATTCTACATTTAAAGATAGAATCGTGGAGGAGTCAATCTTTGTGGAAATAAGACTAATATTTATTTAAAAATCAGCAAATTTTTGTCATTTAATTTCCAGTTTTAAAAGTGTGTAGGCATTTTTAACCGTATCTCTTTCTAGTCTTAATAGTGAAAAAAGGAATTTTATTCGGATAGTGTAATTCAACTCTGTTATTTTTAGAAGTCTACCAAAGTAATTAATAATTTCGAGCTTTTGGGGCAAAATATTAGTCTTGTAATAACGGGCCAAAGAAATATTATTATTATTATTATTATTATTATTATTATTATTAGCGCCTCGTCTTACTACCCGTTCGGGTTGTACGCACTTATCGCTAATGTGTAATGTTAGGGTGATTGTGAGATGAAATGAAGGACCTACAGTTTAACGTGGAATCCGAACCACGATGGAGGCGGTGAAGAGGTGAAGGAAGGGTTTGGTAATCAAATAAATCTGTGCCGGGACCTGGGATTGAACCCCAGCCGCCAGCACAGAAGTCTGACACCTTACCCCTAGACCGCTAGGTCACCAAAGAAATATTAGTAACTAAACTTGATGATACGTCTTATCCTGCTGGGTGCATATTTGTTTTAGTCGAGAACTCTCCACTCAAACAGACATGCTTGTAATATTATTCCTATTGTTATTATGTCTAAGCTAAGGATATGGGGGTAGAGGGGTGTCCTTCAAAAAACAAAGTTGTATAATAAAACCTACTCTTTTAAAAGGCCAATCACAATATCATCTCATGATATTTAATTTAATTACAAGTATATTAAAAATTGTCATATCAACCTTCAAGAGTAAAAACAATTTTACTATATTTATTAATTCTCAATGTGTTTCAATATTTGTTTTAGAAGTATTTGCACAGCAACAAAAGTATTAAGAAAATGATGATAATAATTATATTATAATGTAAATTATGAAAAGAATAGTCACAAAATCCACTCTGTTTAAGCGGTCTGTTATTTGTTAACATCTCATCTTTTGTCAACCTCAGGTTTGGGAAACATGTTCTCTTACTTTACTTAACGATAATAAAAAGTAGAAAGTCACACACACATTTAGACAAACAGAATTTTTATATCTCTGAATTATAACATTTAGGTGTGTGTGTGTGTGTGTGTGTGTGTATATATATATATATATATATATATATATATATATATATAAAGATAAACAGAGAAGAACAGTATTACCTACTGCATTTTGAATTTTAATAAACTGTTTTTAAGTTGTTCATTTAAATTTACTTGCAACTTAACTAATGAGAACTTAAATAGCATCTTAACTCCTGGGTGCTACTAATCCACCTTAAACTGGTAAGATAAAATTCATGGTGGCTACAGACAGGGAAAACAAGGACAACCTGGAGAAGTCAGGGAATTTTTGGATGATGGGGAAAACAGGAAATGTCAGGGATTTTAACTAAAAATAAGGAAAAGTCAAGGAATTAAAAATATGTCTAAAAAATCTCATTAATTTCGCAACTAAACACTGAAACAAAAGTTAATAATACCTAAATAAAATAACATTTTAATTTTTGAAATAACTGATAAAATCATTTATGTTTAGTAGATACAATTTTTTTTTAATATGTGATCAATAATAAAGAAAAAAAGTCATCATCCACCATTAAAACTGGAAAAACGTAGTCAGGGAAAATTGAAAAATGTAGCCTGGAAAACCTGGAAAAGTCAGGGAATTTTGTAAAATATGTTTTGTAGCCACCCTGAAATTATACTGTTCCTTTGTTCTGTATTTAGTTTCCCAAGTTTTAATAGTCAAGACTGTTATCATTACTGTAGTTTTAAAATTTATCTTTGGGTTCCAAGTTGAAATATAGGTGCATCCTTAAATTTCTCCTTGAATTTGAAGTAGATATATTTCCTTGGCAGTCAAGTTAGACAGAAAAAAAATCATCAACTCTGTAAAATATTCATACTTTTAAATATTTTTAAAAAACCTGCTTGCCTGCATTAGTATAATAATAATAATAATAATAATAATAATAAAAGCTGCACCACAATCGGTTAAGCTATTTTATAGAACTTAGGTAACTGACATACAAACATACATACAGACAGACCAACACTTTGTTTTATAAAATGTTGAGATGAAACACAAAGAATGTGTTGTGTGTGTATTCAGCCAGTGACAAACCAGACTTTCAACATGCGGACATCTCCGAGAAGATATACACCTTTGACAGTTCTACATGGGTGCAATTCCGAATACTCACCTACCGGATGCTGCTGCAATCCTGGAGGAACCCGGTGAGTACAATCGCAACGGATTCAAGATGGTAGTAGAAACAGGTTCATAGCGTAGCGAGATAAGCTAGTTTTGACAGAAACTGTATTCACTCTGTAATTTTAAACCAAGCATGTCCAAAATGCACCACGACCCCTTTCCTTCTCCCCCTGAGTTCTTTCTGTGTGGCCTGCCAGCTTATATTGAATAATACAGAAATAAACAACACATTGGTTATTCGTGACTGACTAAAATTAGTGCTAATTTTCATTTATATTTTTATTTATTTTCTTTCAAATTAATTACTTGTTTAATGTTACTTGATTAATGTATGGCGGTATGTATTTGCCAAAAATAATGATCCATAAATGTTTTATTATATTTGGGTATTAGGTCCTATGAACTTTGTGTATGTCCCCCAAGCCAACTTCCCGTTAACTTATGGGGCCCTCAGTCGGAGTAAGGTTGGACATGCCTGGGTTAAACACCAATTCCTCTTTTCTCTGAATGACTTGTAGATTCAGCGAACCTCCCTTCACTGTCTTTAAAGGTGCGCGAAGTCCACTTTTTCAATTCGAAGCCGAATCGATGTTTGAATATTTTCTTTTAGTTGTTTTATACTTTAAAAAATATTATATTGTGGCTATTTAAATTATTTTATGCACTAAAATTACTTGGAAAATGTTTTATTGCACAATTGTTAGCTATTTTCATATCACTCTGAAAAATCAAGTTACTATTTTACAAAATGCAATTCAATTTCTTAAAAAAAAAAAAAAAAGTATATAAATATTTATTTGTAATAGAATTTGGTTCAAAACTAATTCAAAGTTTTGAAGCTTCGCACTCTCCTACCCTAATTTAATACAGCCGTTTGGTGCCAATTTTCCTTTATAAACAATAAAATACTAAACCTATTTTATCTCACGCTAGTAAAGTTATAAATATAATATATTATATGAGATAAAAAGCTACAGTGTGATTTTCATAAAAATCCTGTTATTTGAAAAGTGTACACTCATGTTGCCACAATGGTGGAAAGAAAAATAATGATTTGTTTTAACATTTTTAACTCCATTGCATGAGCCTACAGTCGAGCCGAGCGGCCGCCGTCTTTTGGTGAAGATAGTACCAACTTCTGTGAATAGAGGGTATCATGTGGTTAGAAAAACAAACCCACTGGCCATTAAATTTACATTCTTAGTCTGTTTAATCAATTACGTTAAGTGAATTTACACAGTAATTTATAAGGAAATATTAAATGAAAACTTTGTACAACTTTTTAGATGAACTTTATAATTAATAAGTAAAATCAAATAAAACATTTCTAGAATACCAAGTTTTAGATACTCTCCCTCCATGTTGATGTTTGAAAGTGGAGTTCCTATAAAAAAAATCATATTATGTGTAGTATAAAATAATCAAGTATAGTATATTTAGTAGAAAGTGAACTTTAAATAGGTTTATAATTTAGTATGTTTTTTTTTCTAGAATTATTTGTCTCTGAAGGTGGGTCTATACGCGTTCTTAGTCTTTATTGTGAGTATATTGTTTTGGAGGATGGGTAATGATGGGTCAAAGACGCTTTTCAACTTCGGCTTCGTCTACACTTGCGTCATTGTGTTCCTGTATGTGCCCATGCTACCAATCCTGCTACAATGTGAGTAGATTTTGGAAGCATTCATAAATGTAATGTATTGGGGTCGCTTAGGGTGAGATGGTTTGGACACTTAATGAGGATGGAAGGGGAGAGGATTTATGGATTTGAAGTATGAAGGGAAAAGACCACAAGGGAGACCAAGGAAGAGATGGGAGAAACATATAGCAGCAAGTGTGCAAGTGAGTGGAGCAGAATGGACGAGAGTGCAGGAGGGAAAATGGTGGAAGGACAGAAGGATGGAAGAATTTTACTAATAGACCCGGCAAGTCTGGAAACAGTTCATGATGATGGTGATGATGATTTGGGAAATAAAAGATTCATACCTAACTCTAATATAATAAATATATTTTTTTAAACATTGATTCTAAGGGTTTTAAGTTAATTCAGTTGTCACTCAAATACAGGATAAACTAATGTTACTACTACTATTATTATTATTATTAGCACCGCGTCTTACTACCCGTTCGGGTTATACGCACTTACGCTAATGTGTAATGGTAAGGTGATTGTGAGATGAAATGGAGGACCTACAGTTTAACGTGGAATCCGAACCACGGTGGAGGCCTGGCATTCCCCACATTCACAAGATGTCTTGTCAGAGGTGAAGGAAGGGCTTGGTAATAAGATATATCTGTGCCGGGACTGAGGATTGAACCTCGGACCCCAGCACAGAAGTCCGACACCTTACCCCCTAGACCACCAGGTCACCAATGTTACTATTAAGATTTGTCTTATTTCTACAGTTCCGAATGAAGTGCAGCTGTTGAAGCGAGAATATTTCAATAGATGGTACAGTTTGAACGCGTACTTCTTCGCTCTAACAATAGCGAGGCTACCATTAGAGGTATGTAATGGTCTGGGGCTACTTCATGAAAATTCTCATTATCAATATCACTTTTTTGTTATTTTTATACACTAAATCAACCTAATGGATTATTAAAGATACCTTATATTTGGGATGCTGATTGTCACAAATTAAATTATTTTGTTTTATTTATGTTTTTTTCCTTACATTATCTCATCTGTAAAATGGTGTTAAAGTTTCATAATGTGCCAACTCATTAATTGTTGTTTTAATAGCTTTTATCTTTAAAACGCAATAGTTTTGGAATTTTGGATTTTGTGAGAAATCTGTAATAATTAAGTACATCAATGGAAACATGAGGGTGGGAATAACTTTATTCTTAAAAATTCAAACTTTTAGTTAAATCTATTATAGAATAATAAGTTATAATTTTATTTAGTTAAACAGAAGGAATGTTGACTCTCTTTTTTTCTGAAAAATACCCTAAAATTGAATAGAAAAATTAAATTCCAAATATTAATATATAATTTAAAAGCTTTAAATACTCAAATATTGTTCATGTTTCGAAATAAATTTTGAGTTGATTTCAAATGACTAGTGATGATTATGTAGTGTTCTTGAAATATTTTGTCCTGATGAGGATGTATTTTGTTGCAGTTGCTGTTGGGAACGATGTATCTGGCTTGTGTGTATATAACCACTGGGCAGCCACTCGAGGTTGTTAGATACCTTCAGTTTTTGATTATCTGCCTTCTAACGGCCATCTCTTCAGAAAGTCTTGGTTTCGCCATCTCGTCCACCCTCAGCGTTGTTGTAAGCGATGAAACTCATCAACAGAAATAGAACTCAAAAAATTTTCACAAAAAATATTATACTCTATATACATCCATTCCTGTTTCCAACCTGTGATCTCGGTCATTTTGTTATTCAAATCATATATTTCCCACTACCGGCTGGCTAGGCCTGCCTTATCTTAATATTCCTTATAATATAACTTAAGAATAGGACAGGCACAACATCTATTTATCAATGTGAAAGGGTAAGCCCTTATTTTCATCATTGATGAGAGTTCGAAACCTCGGTAGTGTCTGCGTACTGGGCTAAGGGTTTTGGGTTAGATTCACAGCATGGCTGAAAATGTATGATTTAACTCTATATAATATATATTATAATTTTTGTGACTTTACCTTACATATGAATATATTTTTAGCACCTCGTCTAACTACCTGTTCAGGTTTTATGCAAATATAATTTCATAACCATTTAGGATATTTTTTAATTAATTTTACCTATTCATATTATGACTTCTCTTTTATCACCGCATCTTACTACCTGTTCAGGTTATACACATATATGATTATTACTCTAATGGAGTAAGGATGAGGAAAGAAGCATTTTAGGAGTAATCTACCCGCAATTGTATGAAAGGAGAGTGGGCTAAACCATTTAGAAAAAACCACCCTCATTAGACCTGGCTGGAATTCGAATCCTGATCTCCCCGACGTCAACAATCCAGTCTAACACAAGCGTGATTCCTCATCCCGTTTAAGCACAGAATCTAGTTATATTATTACTGTAAATAATAATCTAAACATGTTTCTGAAACTTTGTATTATGTTAACAAAATTAGTTTATAGGCCAGAAGCACGCGAGTTTTTTCTATCCTATTTCTAGGCAAATGCTGGTACATTTATATAAACTCGAATTTTAATTTTATCCATCAAAAATATTTGATAACATTTCTGTATATATTTTATGACTTTAAGAGTAAATTTTTTGAGTTTCAAACATGCCTGGCTGAAGTATAAAATCATTACACTTCCCTCTCCTCGATTTATTTCACAAGCCTCCTTTCACTCCTTAAGCCACATAAACCATGTATATAAACTAAATCCATAATATTATGCACCTTAAAATAGTTATTTACAATACATTGTCAGCAATTTTTTTTTTTTATTCAAGAAGAAATTGTTTTTAAGGTCGATGATTTTACATTTCAGAACAGTACATTTGTGGGCCCTACCATGGCTGTCCCCTTGATGCTCCTGGCAGTGTATGGTCTAGGAGGAGAAAGTATCAACATTCCTCTCTATATCAAACCTTTCATGTACATGAGCTACCTGCGATATGCATTGGAAGGCCTCGTAATCGCCACTTACGGTAACAACAGAGCCGCCTTGATATGCCCAGATGAAGAGGTCTACTGTCATTTCAAGTAAGACGTGGAACCTTTTCTCAATACAAGATTATTAACAGAGTGATAAAAGAGTATTCGTATCGGCATTGGGAGTGATTATAATGGCTCTCGCTCGCCTGGAAAACTGGAAAAACCACATAGAATTATTTGTGCACAGAAAACACACGAAGGGTTAAATAACCACATAGTCGCATTTTAATATCAGATTCTTTCAATTGAAAAATGAAAACTAGACACAGCATTCGAAATATCAGATTGTCATTCTACTAATGGCAACATAATGCCCTCCCGAGTCGAAGGTGGCTGGGTTATCTGATAGATCTTGATCTTACTTAATCACTCATATGTAGCTGACAATTTATGCATGTCCATCACAAACTCTGCCTTAAATTATAAGTGAGTAATGACCCTGGGAATGAAACAACTCCTGGGTTAGAGCATTGTCGTACTAAACCAAAGGTCCCAGGTTCAATGTCCATGTCCAGGTGACATCTTTCAATTTAAAGTATATAAAACAGGAAGTGTTTGAAAAAAAAATATATATATATATACATATATATATATCAGCCCCCAGTGAATATTCAAGATAAAAAAAAATGTATTCTCCAAAATTTTGAATTATTTTGAAGGTCTAATAGTGTTTATTATTAGCCCAGATCCAATATAATGTTGACTAAGACTTAATCTGCCCTTAGACCATTAATTTAACACTAAACACAACGTATAAATATTATAATAAATGCATTTTAGGGAAAAATGTAATTGCTTATTTGCAATATTTCTGTTTTCTATTATATTTATATTTCCCCTTATGCTCATATCTTTTACCAAGATCCCGGATTCAAAGATATTTATAAAATAGTGGATCTGACCCTTCTCTAATAAAAATGCTTTAAATTATAGCTTTTATAAAGAAGGAAACGCTAACTAAAGAAATAATATCTTTAAGTCATACATATGTCACAGCACCCTACCTCCTCCTGAAAATTTGATTTACTTAATGACTTTATACATTTCTCCATTGAGCTTGCTTGATCTTATTTTAAACACCAATTACAAAATTTACCTCTAGTTAATTTTATGAAAAATTAAATTTATTTGTCTACATATCAAAGATTTTTTTTTTTTCAAAAAAATAATAAGGGGTAAATTCCTCCTGGGAAATCTGGAAAACATGAAATTTTGTAGTAAGAAAATAATTGGTTATAAATAAAATGATGGAATATTAAGAAAATGGTAGAGCACAAATAAAAGTAAAAACACTAACACATATTTACACACACATCAATATTTCGATGCTATTATAGCATCTTCTTCAAGAAGTAGTAGAATTAAGTCTAATTACTATTACTCCCTGAGGAAGATGCTATAATAGCATCGAAATATTGAAGTGTGTGTAGATATGTGTTGGTGTTTTTACTTTTATTTGTGCTCTACCATTTTCCTAATATTCTATCATTTTATTTATTACCAATTGTTTTTGCTCCATGTACTTTATTTCATACATAGTAATGAGAAAATAGTGGCAACCCTGTAGAACTACAACCACATTTGGCTGGTGGATAAAATATAACCCATGGGCCAATCTTCTTAGTTTACGGCTACTTTGTCCAGAATGATTTCTAATAGTGGTTCCTTTATTTCAAAAACTTTTAAACTAGATCTTGTTAGCGTTCACATTTCTAACAAAAGATAAAATTTCCTCATACATGGGGCTTAAAACCATCACACTTGTTCTGCCATATTAAAACTTAATATGATAATAAAGATAGTTTATTATAACTATACTCCATAGGGGCGATATTGTGGAATCATTCACTTGAATTTTAGGTGATATAATACTAAGATTTTTCAATTATTCATTCATTAGATTACATATTTTGTATAAGTCTGCTTACATTCATTATAGGTTTGTGGTTAACTCAGTATTGTAGTCATTCAACTTTTATATAATATTTGGAGGAGTTTGTTAAATAAACTGTACCAAATTTAACTCATGAGAGGGTTGAATTATTGTGCAGTTAAAAAGCCAAAGATGGCTCTCTTATTATGACGATTGTCTGCGATTGGGTGTCATGGAGTTTCCTAGCCTCGAAAATAAGAACTAAACTTAAACTATCTTTGGTAGTGGCAGGTGATAGTGAGTGAATCTGAAACAACATAGTTATGTAACAGGCCTGAATTTGTCTTGAACTGCGCTCTGTCGGACAATGGAAGAATGACAACAACAAATATGACATCAAATCTTTTGACTCGCATATTTTTAGGGGTAGATTAATAATTAAATAATGTGTTAATTTGATATTCTGGTTAGATTTAATGTTTTAAGTTGTTTCCATTTGCCGTGTAAACTTGTTTTTATTTATCCGGTTCAGGGACACAATCTTTTCTCGTTCACTCTTTTCTGGGTCCATTTTCAAATAAGATGTAGTTCTCTAAGTATCGCCTTTATTTATTTGTATTTATTGTTATTACATCACTTCACTCTTCATGTTGCTGTCATAGTTTAAGTATTCAATTTATTATTATTGTGCTTTATGCAAATCTCTGAATAATTTCCATTTTGCCATGTAAAATTCTTTTTTTAGTCAGGGTTGGCCATCCCATAAATGATAATTTCATGGGTTTTAATCCCCAATGGGAATATGTGTGTAAATTTTAGGTGTAATTTTCTATTAAAAAACCAATTTATTTTGTCTTGTTTTAACCATCTCAGGTGTTATTGCCATTTTTATTCTAAAACATGCATACTATTTTGGGTAGTAATTATATTTCATTTTTGGCCTCGATTCCAAGAGCCTTTGTTATATTTTAAGATACTAAGATCCATTATGGGGAATCAATCACTTATGATATTGTTGTATAATTAATTTTTATTTTATTTGCATTGTTGTTTTATCTTGTGCATTGGTCTACCTCATCTTTATTAAATTCTCTGTCTATAATCTTTATTTTTTAATTGTAATGGCTCCTACCTCGGTTTCCTTAATTTGATTGTATTGAGTTTTATTTTAGGCGTGTATGGTACTCATAATTTTTTTAGATGGACTTAATTATTATTTTATTCACAATTGTTTTAAATAGAGTTTTGTGGACTTGCATGCTGTAAATGGGCAGGGATTTTTTTTTTATGAAAGGAACCGAGAGGGGTAAAGTTTTAGTACAAAACCGCTCCTTATTTGTTTATTTTAAATGATTCCAGGCATCCAAAGACATTACTTCAAGAGACGGGGATGGAGAAAGCAAACATTTGGGTAGCCATCACAGGACTAGTTGTCTTCTATATAATTTTCAGGTCCATATTCTACTTCCTTCTCAAAAGACGACTCTCCATGAAACGATCATTTGCGGCCTTGAACATTGTCGGTAGATTTGTTAAGAGCTATTTCACAACTGGACACGTATGAGCAGTGCGACACTGAATTGGATTATAAGTTACTAAGGAGGACATATCCTATAGACATATTTTAAAAGTATGGATTGTGAGTAAATACTCATATAGACCAGCATTTGACAACATATGGTCCAGATTCAGCCCACTGGCTGATTTTATCTGGCCTGCAAAAGATTGGTTAAACAAACAATTTTTTTTTCATAAAAATAAACTAATTAATAGTTACAATATGTTTATAAGGAAAACTTTTTATGAGGTAATTGTATTATATTTGGAAGAGAGTACAGGAAAGTTGGTAGAACCATATAAAAGGAAAGAAAACATTTCACAATTTCAGTTCATTTAAATAATCCTCTCTCTCCCTTTTGTATTTTTTTGTTTCCTTTTTTAGGAAGTTTTGTTGTGTGTTTCCCTCCTGACAGGTTTAGATAGAATGAAACCTAAGTCGAGGGATTGGGCAGTAACAATAAATAATTTTCTTCAAGAAGCAGCCATTACTTCTTTCTCGATTGTCAGCAATATAAAGTGTGAACTGTTTTGTTCTTTTCATTATAAATGCCATATTGTCTTTGTTCTTGTTATGTGTTTTTATTCACCCTTTCTGTACCTTTTTCCAGGCATAATATTATTACAATATGATAAATTTAAGTTAACTTCTTTTGCTCGACATTTTATTTTTAAACCCATACAGCTCATGATATCAAAAATGTTGCGACCCCTTGTATGGAAAATAACTTTGCTCCGAGTCTCAGACATGCAGGAGTAAATCAAAAAGATTGTTGCTAGTGTTATTTATTGTGTAATTTTGGCTTTCTTCCCTTTTTAATTATTTCAAATAAAGCGGTAAGACCACAAATTTGGTTAAATTATGGTAGATTGATGTAGACGGATGTATGTAATGTTATATCCCTTTATTTTAGCTAAACTATTTATAATTCGCTGACAGGATCAATCCCAAAAGGTCTGGAATTTATCTATTCCCTAAAGTTGGCGAGATTGGCTATTTCCCATTAAGTTTCGGGTAGAAAACACAGATCGCTTAATTTTCCAGTAGGAACTGTTGGCTCATCACTGTTAATGCATTAAATCATTTGAATGTGTTAACAGGCAGAATGGATCTTCGTATAAATGTCTCCAAAACTAGGGTGATAGTTTTTGATAAGAACATATCAGAAAATGATTGTCAGCTTAGTTAAAATGTAAAACTATTGGAATAATTGAACGATTTTGAGAATCTGGTCAGATTGGTCTGTAAAAATTTAAGAATAGATACTGAATTCGGCAGATGAATGCATCTCAGAGAATAGTTGGATATATGTGGACTATTGAAAAGAATGAATAAGTATCAAGAGTCATAGATGACATTCTATGAAAGTGTTGTTAACTGCAACAATGTTTTATGGATGTGAAGTGTGAGTTTGTCAGATAAACACAAAAGCAAGGTGAATACGGTTGGAATGAGATATCTAAGAAATGTATGTGGAAAAACTCCTATGGACAAAATCGGCAATGAATGAGTGCTCAAGGAGGGCGGTTTGAAAGCAAATCCAGTATGTCAATGTAAAATAAGCGTGTCACGCTGGGTTGAGACGAACTGATGAAGCAAATATCTGAAAGTAGAGTGTGTGGATCAAAAGGAAGGAGTAGGCCATGTAAGATAATGGCTAAACTTTATAGACAAATGTGTGAAAAAGAGAAACATCGCAGAGTTTATATGACTCTGTGTATGGATGTTGTTGAAGAGATGGGAGTATGAAGGCTGGGGAAGTGTGGAGAAAGTAAGTAAAAATGGATTAAGTACAAAATTGTAGGTTTTTGAACTATATGCACAGTTTCTTGCCTATCTCGTAAGGGAACAGCGTGATTAGGTATATATGTTTAATGTAATTGAAATATGTATTCAGTAGAAATGAGCTGTTCAAATCCTATGGTATTTGAGAAATTCGAGATTTATAAAAATCTCAAACACAATTTTGAAGACCTTGACTTCCAATAACAATTTTACGTAAATTGGTAAAAGGAATTATATTTACATGTTTAATTGGGAGAGTAACAAAATCACTAAAAAGGGGTCAAAATTGTATTAATACAATTAATTCGCATAAAAAAGGTATTCTTTTTGTTGTTTATGACATAATAGATGAGACAAAAAAGACATTATTGGTCATTGGCACCAAACCTAAAACTTTTTAAAGATGCAATCAAACTTTTATTCAAAATTAAAAAAAAAAAATTAAGATTCATATTTGAGAAATATAGGATTTTACCCACTTCTTGTTTTCAGAAATTACTGTATCTATAACCTAAGTTAATTTCCGCCTTTAAGAATATAATAAATTATGTATTTTATAGTTTGGAAAAATCAAGACATAAATAAATATGAATAAAACCGAGTCTTGAATATTGTAAGTATCATTTACATACAATTTAAAAAAAGACAAGTTTGAAAAAATACCTTTGTAAAGAACCAGCTAAAGAGAGCTGCACGAAGTTTTTCTGGTAGAATTCTATCCCTGTTTTAAATGAAAGTGGCTACACGAGTCCACACCACACTGGCGTGAACGACTCGTTGAGAGAACGTTGTGTCACTTTTTTTTTTTTTGCGGTGCAGACCGTCTAACCACCTACCACCGGAAATAAATGTTTGGCAGCTTCCGAACTTTATTATTATTATTATTATTATTATTATTAGCACCGCGTCTTACTACCCGTTCGGGCTATACGCACTTACGTTAATGTGTAATGGTAGGGTGATTGTGAGATGAAATGGAGGACCTACAGTTTAACGTAGAATCCGAACCACGGTGGAGGCCTGGCATTCCTCACATTCACAAGATGTCTTGTCAGAGGTGAAGGAAAGGTTTGGTAATCAGAAAAATCTTTGCCTGGACCGAGGATTGAACCCCGGCCACCAGCATAGAAGTCTGACACCTTACCCCTAGACCGCCAGGTCACCCAGCTTCCGAACTTAATTTTCATGCTAACCCCTAAGTACTGTAGGGATAGGTGAAACAGTGATTTTACGATATTACTGATCACAGTGACCTTGATTTTAAAAGACCAGTGATTATTATTCACAGTGATTGGAAGTCACTGTGTCAGAACTTGTAAAACTGGACATTTCTTTCACAGCCGTGTCACGTGTGATGCTGTAGTCATTGTTTCCAACATTATACCTACAAGATAAACAATATTATATACAACAACTTATTGAACAACAAACATTATTATTCTTAATTATTAGCTAACTTAAAACTGTATTCTTCATAATTAATAGCTAACTTAATTTTATGAAAATAGGTGAAAACCTATGCAAGTAAGAATAAAAATACATATTTTGTAATAGAACTTGACCTCAAAGAGAATATAAAAATAGTTTTATTTTTTTAGTTACAATAAACTTATGCTTGGTTTAATAAAGTGAATTTGTTCAAACTCCTATGCGATGTTATTGTAAATAAATTCACTTTAGGTGCAGTGCGGTTTGGCTCCATGTAGCCAGAGTTTAAGGATGTGTGGAAACAAACTTCATAATATTTTGATTTGCTTGTAAATGTTTTGACAAACTGCACTGTACAATAATCAATTGTGTCTAATGAGAGTGTAATGTTGAGCTAAGTATCATTAATTTTATTTTCATGTTAATAAAATTTTCCATACAATTTTGTGTTTCTATAATTCTGGACCACCTTCTTTCCTCATTAACATAACTAGTTTGCACTTTTTAATATGTACAATTTACAATATGTCAATAGTGTTTAGTATTTATTTCTTTATAATTTATTATTTTAATATCAATTTAATTATTGTTTACTTAATTAAATATTTCTTATATTCATTCATTATTAATTTATGTAACTATCACATTTTTTCTGTTTACCGCCTTTTCTTTCATTAATTATGTTTTGTAAGGGTGGTACAATTGCTCTCTCGTACTTTTACGCGCGGTTCCTTTTTTAGTTCGCAAAGTGTTTTCCTCAAAGGTGGATGTGTGTCACCACCGCGGCTCAACTCCTCTGTTTCTCTTTGTGTCTTGCACTCTCTTTCGTCAATTAAAATAATCACACGCTCATCCTAAATGGTATAAATGTGCGTCTGATCCGAAGCACCAAGATCATCCCATCACAACCCCAGGTAGACCTACTTGGGTTACTGCTTCCGGATCTTCAGCAGCAGGTAGGATCTCTCCATGTATACTTACACACACATTAATTGAATAATTCTCCCTCTTAATCAAATTAAAAACAAATAGAGTTCTAAAAATGATCTAAGTCTCTACTCACCAAAAACCAAAGTGCCTTAGGCTCTATCCACCAGAGACATGGTGATGGTTAAGCAATTACCCACCCACCAGACACACCAGTGTTTCAGCCATTACCCACCAGAGACATAGCAATGTCATAGGCTCTACCCACCAGACCCGCTTCGGTGGCGTAGTTGGCTAACGCGCTTGTCGTGTTGAGCTTGACTGCTGAGGACGGGGAGATCGAGGTTCGAATCTTGGTCGGGTGAACTGGGGGCGGTTTTTCCTAAATGGTTTTCCACTCTCCATCCACGCAAATGCGGGTTCACTTCCTCTAACTCAACCTTCCCTATTCCTAATCCATTAGCGTAATTAGTACTTAAAGCGTATAACCCGAACGAGTAGTAAGAGGCGGTGCTAAATATTATATTATCTACCCACCAGAGATACCATTGTTTCTAGCATTACCCACCAATGACATAGCAGGGTTTCAGCCATTACCAACCCGAAATATAGCAGTGTGTTAGGCTCTACTTACCAGAGGCATAACTATGTTTAAGCCACTACCCACCAGAGACATAACAGTGTTTCATCATCTGCCCACCAGAGACATCAGTGTATCAGGCTCTAGCCATCAGAGACATAGCAGTGTCTTAGCCACTACCCAACAGAAATATCATGGTCTCATCCACTAACAAGAAGAGACATCACAGTTTCTTAAGCTTTATCCACCAGTCATAACAGTGTCTTAAGATCTACTCACCAGACATAACAGTGCTACAGACTTTACCCACCAGATAAATAGCAGTGTTTTAGACACTATCCAGCAGAGATATAGGGTTGTCTTAGACTCTACTGACAAGAGTTATTAGCAGTGTCTTAGGCTATTCTCATCAGAGATAAACAGTGACTTAGGCTCTACGCACCGGCCACATAATAGTGTCTTAAGCTATACGCTACGGAGACTTAGCAGTGTCTTAGTCCTTCCCTACCTGAAACATATGTGTCTTAGGCTACACTAACAAAGACATAACATTTTCCCATTTTAATCCTCTAGGGAATGATTAATATAATGACTAAAGTTAAAAAAGTGTTCACAACTTGAAAATCTAGATTACTTTTGCTAAACATTACCGTACATTATTTAGAAGCCATATGGGTAATAGGAACCAAAAGTTAATTTTATTAAAAGGTATGAGTAAACAAATAAATACCAGTTTTCAGCAATATCTTACCTAATTGGTACCCAGAAACAAATAGAATAGTTAGGTTACCTTGAGGGTACAGATAATTACAACTCTCTTAATTATCATAACACTTTCACTAACTTCAATTATTATGATACGTTTCAATGTTATGAAATACACAACAGCTCAAATATATTTTGTTGTTTTTCCAAAAATAGTTTTGGTTACTTTATTTTGATTTTTCTTATTTATAGTTTGTATGACACAAAAGTAATAAGTGATAGTTCACATTTCTTTGAAAATAATAAGAAGTCACCTGGATTTGTTTTATAATTCCCTTTAAAGTGTGCAATGTTATAAGCAAAGCATAAAAGAATCTGCGTATATGTTTAACGTTTTGTATTTAAAAATGTTTTTATCAAGACACACTCTGGCTTCTCGTCAAATCGAAAAAAATCTTTCGCCTTTTTATCAAGACAACTTTTGGTGTTCTATGACTGTACTTTACATCCATTACAGTTTTCCAGTCTGTGGCCTGAATCAGTTTTTTTTTATTCAAACCATAAATTTTCCACTGCAGGCTGGCTAGGCCTGTCGTAGTCTCATATGCCTTATAATCTAACTTAAGACTAGGACAGGCACAACATCCAGTCCCCAGCCATTAATTCATCACTGTCACCAATGATAGATTTTTTTTGGCCCTGCTGAAAATCGAACCCGGGACTCTTAGCTCAGAAAAAAGACATGCTAAGGTGTAGGATTGTTCTACTACTATAAACAAAAAAAAAACATATAAATATCATGGTATTTTATCCAGCGCTCTAAAGTCGGGAAGCAATTTTTGGTGGAGTTGGTAAAAATATAAATACTCCTACTCCGGCTTCAAAATAAAAACTTTAAGTATTATAACACTATGTGGTTAATATATCATTTTCATTTCATACTTAATTTTCATTTTTCAAGACCAATATTTGTAATTTAGCTTGACAAATTTATTTAAATATAAATTCACAATTCCAAAGAAATTTCCCATGAAGTATTCTGTATTTGAGCATTTTACTGAAGTAAATTTGTTATTACTTAATTAGCTAACGCGCTTGTCGTGTTGAGCTCTACTGCTGAGGACGGGGAGATCGAGGTTCGAATCTCGGTCGGGTGAACTGGGGGTGGTTTTTCCTAAATGGTTTTCCACTCTCCCTCCACGCAAATGCGGGTTCACTTCCTCTAATACAAACCTTCCCAATTCCTAATCCATTAGAGTAATTAGTACTTAAAGCGTATAACCCGAACGGGTTGTAAGACACGGTGCTAAATATTATTAATATACATTAACCATTTATGGGGTGACCTGGTGGTCTAGGGGTAAGGTGTCAGACTTCTATGCAGGCGGCCGGGGTTCAATCCTCGGTCCCGGCAAAGATTTATCTGATTACCAAACCCTTCCTTCACCTCTGACAAGACATCTTGTGAATGTGAGGAATGCCAGGCCTCCACCGTGGTTCGGATTCCATGTTAAACTGTGTCCTCCATTTCATCTCACAATCACCCTACCATTTCACATTAGCGTAAGTGCGTATAACCCGAACGGTTAGTAAGACGCGGTGCTAATAATAATAATAATAATAATTAACCATTTATAAAGGAGCTTCCAACTTGGTGTACCAACTTCACAACCTTGATGTTATCAATATTAATAATAGACACTGTAATAATATTTTTATAAAATATGACTGGAGTATTTCATTTTTTATGGAATAGTGTGAATATATTTTTTGTAACAATATAAAATTATGTGTGTTCTAGTAAGTATCTTATAGCTAAGTTAAAATTACTGCACATTGTTTGTCGATTGTTTCTTTTATAAGGATGTAGTGTCTTAGTGTGTAACATTATCACTATCATTATCATCATCATTATTATTATATTATTATTATTAATCATTGTGTCATACTATCTGTTCAAATTATAAACATATGTGATAATTACATTAATGGACTATGGATGAGGAAGGAAGCATTTCAGAAGTAGTTTACCCACATTTGTGTGGAAGAAGAGTGGTAAGTCATTTAGAAAAAAAAACTACCCATTAGTAGACCCGACCAGGACTCTAACTTCGATCTCCGCGCCATCAGCAGGCCAGTCTAACAAAACGGAGTGACGACTTAGACCTTTCGGCCACTGAAGCGGGTTAGTATGTAACAACAGTCTGCTAACATTCTTGATTTAATGAGAGAAATATATGCTTCAACATAACATTATCGTTGAAAAATACTTGAATGAAGAATAATTGTAGGATCCCACCATACACATTTCTAAGAAATATTGATGCAGAGTCTTAAATAATTAATATGACATGACAATAATATTCTTGGTGACATTTATTGACTAAATTTGTGTTTGTTATGAAGCTATATGTTGAATATTTCTGTTTATATTGGTCATCATTAAATAAAGAATGGTAAAAAAATACATATACCGAGTATAAATGTGATTTGAGTATCAAAATGCACACATAAATATTGGTCCTGGAGTTAAAATAAATTTGTACTAACATTGTTGATTTTGTCAAGGGAGTGAGTTAATGTATCAATTAATAATGCTTAGTTAAATCTTAAGTCACTTAGTTACAGTAAAATATTATATAATGTATTCAATTATGATTGATAATATTATCAAACTAAGCCGTTCCTTATTTTAGTCAAATATACTCCCCTATAACATGAAACATGAACAGTTTTGTGCTTATAAAAAATGTAGTTTAGTATCAAATAACATACAAATACGTCCCTATTAAATTTGAAATTACTTGGGAAATCATCACCATTAGGGCATAGTTTCTCTGAATAAATATTAGTTAAATTTTATCCATCTGATACTTTAACATTTGGAATGTTTTGTAAATTAGTTAACAATGAGTTTGATAGGGATTATAATTATCTAGTGAGCTATATTATCTGAAGATAGTATTAATAGGGCTTAGTAATGTAAAGTATTAATATTTCTTTAGCAAAAATGTAACTTTAGCAGCATTTAATAAAAGAATACATTGAAAGTTAGAATACATATCAATTTTAAAATGGGTTGTCCAATCAGTGTTATTAATTGAAAATAAATATCCTTATTTAGAGGTTTTTTTTAATTGTGATTATTTTGAATTAAAATCCTTACAGTTTATTGAATTTATCACAAATGATTATTTCATGTTCAAAATATTATTCTAATCAATATTTTGATGCAATGTATACCCCCAGTACTGAAGAAGAAAATATCAAAACGGCACTAAACCAAAGTGATTGCAAGTATTAAAAATATGTATCAGCACCTCACAAATATGAGTGACAGCTACTACCATAGTCACAAACATGTGGTTTTGTACTTAAGGGTCTTAGGAGTACTACCCATTCAGAGAACAAAAGGTATGAGAACAAAAGAAACAAATGTGTTTTTTTTTTCCCCAAACATATCACAGACAAATGTGAATTAGTTGCCTTATTTTTTGAGCATCGGGGGAGCAAATAGTCAAATTTATTCTGTATAGTTTTCTTTGATTTCATCACTTTCTTAGTCAGAACATCAAAGCAATAATGTCAACATAGTAAACATAGACTAAAAACTAAATATTTATTAAATTCCAACAGACAACAAGACTGAGATGGTATGGCCACGTAACAGGGACAGAGAAGGAGAGGATGCCAAAGAGAATGATGGAGATGAATTATGTAGGAAAAAGACCACAATGGAGGCTAAGAAAGAGATAGGAGGGCAAATAACAGAAAGTGTGCAAGTGAGAGGAAAAGAATAGAAGCAATTAAAGGAAGAAGAACGGTGAAAGGATAGAGTAAGATGGAGGCATTTTACTAAACTGACCTGGCCACAGGCTGGAAACAGTTGATGATGATGATGATGATGATAGGCCAACATGAATAATATATATATATATATATATATATATATATATATATATATTAAAAATGCATCGAATACAGTTTATCTCCTGTTCTAAACAAATCTTAACAAACCAAGTAAATGTTCGCATTTCAATTTTTAATTTACCCGTAATTAGTGGGCACACAGATTAAACGTCAGGCGGCTCTAGAGAAGATAGGATTCAAATCAGGGGCAAATGTATTGATGGGCTTATTTATTTGTGCTCAATCTACACATAAATGTGAGTATATTTTCTTTAAAGTCTAATTCCCTTATCCTAACCCAATATCATTATTATTATTATTATTATTATTATTATTATTATTATTATTATTATTATTAGCACCGCGTCTTACTACCCGTTCGGGTTATACACACTTACGCTAATGTGTAATGGTAGGGTGATTGTGAGATGAAATGAAGGACCTACAGTTTAACGTGGAATCCGAACCACGGTGGAGGCCTGGCATTCCTCACATTCACAAGATGTCTTGTCAGAGGTGAAGGAAGGGTTTGGTGATCAGATAAATCTGTGCGGGGACCAAGGATTGAACCCCGGTCACCAGTATAGAAGTCTGACACCTTACCCCTAGACCGCCAGGTTACCCTATTATCATTATTAAAATATGTATACCTCGGATGGATAGTAAGACAAGATGCAATTAATAATAATAAATTTTGATGAAAATGAAAAATTCAGTAGAGTTTATGGAGGGGTTATAATGAAACCTTCCATCTTTACCTCTAATTTCCATGTATGCAAGCAAATGAAACAGAGTAGAAATAATGTCAGTCCGTCACCTTAGATCAGTCGGTAGTGTAGCTGCCTTCTGAGCTAAGGGTTTCAGGTTTGATACCTGGAATGGCCGAAAAATGTATCATTGATGAAATGCGGGGTTTCCTCTTTCACATTGATGAATTAATGGTTGGTAGTTGGGTTCTGTGCCTGTTCTAAATTTAAGTTAGTTTTTTGGCAGTATTTTTATATCAGCACGTGGTTTAGAATATGTATGTTAAATAACTTTTAAATAATAATAATATCTTGTCTTTAAAAGCAACACTAATTGAATCGATACACTTTCTTATTTACAGAAGCAAAGCAGTTCAGATGTTCATCCATGCTCATGCTGTATTCAGTCCTCATATACTTTGTTGCTATGTCCTCAATATGCTACACCTTCTTAAGAGATTCAAAAATTAAAAACTTTAATGTATTCATTGTATTTACGTCTCCTCTGGTGTTCTTTTCGATTGTACTTCTCATACCGTTGACATTTTGGATAGATGCTCGGAAAGTAGCCGAATATTTCAACACATGGTCAACATTTCAGGTAATATATATATATATAAAACTTTTTTGTGTGTGTAATTTTACTCATCAACCTCATTTGCTCTGGTTTGTCAGTGATGGTAAGTCGACATTCAAATAATATACAAAGGATGGCTATTCCTAAATGATTTTCCATTCTCTTTCAAACAAGTATGGGTATAGTAGCCCCATGGCTTCTATGGTGCTGACTGACAGCTCACAGCTGATAGCTAATAGCTTTTAAAAGTTACCAGACCAAATTATGTATCCCTACGTCGAACCATATGCCCTGCAAAAACATGTGTTTAACAGCTGTAACTCCTTACAGTCAACATTAAGGTATTATACCTAAATGTTGACTGTCAGAAGTCAGCTGTTAGCTGTCAATCAGCACCAAAGAAGCCATAGAGCTACTGTAGATTTCATTTAAAATCTTACCCTCCTCATCTTTATCTTTATCATTAATGTAAATATGCAGATAGCTTGGACGGGTAAAAATATGCAGCTAACATACACAAACAAATACAGCAAAAATTAAGTTATAAATACATAAAAATGTTTGGTGGGCTTTTNATAAAAAAAATAAATTATAAAAAAAAAAAAATGGTTGGGGGGATTTTTTTTTTTTTTTTGGAAGGGGAGGAAGTGTGGTGCAGGATTATATATGCACACAATTTACAGTTAACTTAACCCTAGTACAGCACAACTATTTTCTACACAATCAACCCAAACGCCAGGAATGGTAAATTATAGATAAGATGGAAGCCCCTTTCACAAATAGACATAGAAGATTGTTTCATGCGTTTGAATGTGTAATTGAGCCATGGTACGGTTGGGAGAGATCTCGTGGGGGTTTTAAGAGGAGTGAACTAAATCTTGGAACTACTTGTGGAGGGCTTGTGGTGGTTTAAAGAGTGAACAAAGTCTAGGAACTACTATGGCACTGGGTGACCTTGTGGTCTAGGGGTAAGGTGTCAGACTTCAGTACTGGGGGTCGGGGTTCAATCCTCGGTCCCGGCACAGATTTATTTGATTGCCAAACCCTTTCTTCACCTTTGACAAGACATGTATTAATCACAACTTGTGAATGTGGGGAATGCCAGGCCTCCACCGTGGTTCGAATTCCACGTTAATCTGTAGGTCCTCCATTTCATCACACATTAGCGTAAGTGTGTATAACCCAAACGGGTAGTAAGACGCGGTGCTAATAGTAATAATATTATGACACTGATTCATGTAGATCTGGTAAGCTGATTAATAACTTTTTTTTTTGTCCCAGGCCCATTACTATAGGATATGTGGTACCCCGCTCATCTTCTCTACAAGAAAGAAGAATCTCGCCATGCTTTCTTCCTCTGTTCTATTGATGGCTGCCATCGAGGTAGTGTACCAAAACACTTTCATTACCAACCTAAACCCGTGCGACATTTGTATCCATTATTACGTGAACATCATGAAGAGTGGTACAGGCGTGTTCTGGTACACACTGTGTGACTCTTTGATCATCGCAGGATGACAACTGTTGAAGGAAATCACCAAGGTAGATTTTCAGGTTTTTTTATTGGTTTGTATAATTTGTTATAGCTGTTGCAAAGTTCTTTAGCTGTCCAACTGCAATTTTTTTTTTCTAATCTATATAGTTTGTTTGTGTTTCTCATCGGCGGAACCATGCAAACTATTAGACAACAAATTGGCTGACAAGCTATAAAAAATATTTGGCAGGTTGGGTGGGTCAAGTAGCCGAGACGACTTGAAACAAAATGTAAGACACCCTCACCTATAGGATGACAAAATGATGGACAGCCAAGTGGCCAACAACTGGTAGACCCAGAAACAATATGAAACAAGTGGCCAACACTACTTATACCAACTGGTAGACACCCAGAAACAACAAGGACCAAGGTCAACACGACTTGGACCAACTGGTAGACACCCAGAAAAAGCAGGTACCAAGTGACCAACACGACTTGGACCAAATGGTAGACACCCAGAAACAATGTGAAACAAGTGACCAACACGACTTGGACCAAATGGTAGACACCCAGAAACAATGTGCAACAAGTGGCTGACATGACTCGGACCAAATGGTAGACACCTAGAAACAACAGGTACCAAGTGACCAACACGACTTGGACCAAATGGGATACACCCAGAAACAATGTGCAACAAGTGGCTGACATGACTTGGAACTACTGGTAGACACCCAGAAACAACATGGACCAAGTGGCCAACCTGACTTGGACAAGCTATTAGACAAGCTCCCGTATAAGAGAAACAAGTAATAAGATAGCCAATTGGACGAACAAGAGGACCAACTGGTGTACAAACATTGCCGGTCAAGAGCTGACTAAGCGAGAGAATCCCTCTAATCATTAAAGATATTCGACATTCAATAAAATTTGCAATTTTAGATTCAAATAAAAATAGAATATTGTTTTCCTCAAAATGTTGAATTAGAGTTTGTTTTAGAACTCTAATACTGCTTATTGGTGGTTCGGCTAAAAAATAATTGTAGAAAAAATTTAACAACCATCATTAATTTAACACTTTAACTGAGTGTATGAATACAGTAGTAAATTTATTTGAGCAAAACATGTTCACATTTAGTTACTATTCCTTGTTTCTAATATTTTGTTATATTTCTATTTCCTTTAATGTTCAGTAATTTTTTACAAGATTTTGATTCGTAAAATAGTGGATTCGACTCTCTAATTTTTATTAATATTTGTTTCTCTCCTTTTTATCTAGAAAGTGGACAAGTGTGAGAGCTCAACGTTATTCATCCCAGACTACACTGTTTTGTGGATGGAACTAAGCCATATCGTCAAAACAACAGGACATATGTTTTATCATACTATCGGTTTCCTCATCGCCTATTTGTCCATCAAAATATCAATCAACTCTTGCATGATCTGCTCAAATCTTTTCTTGATAAAACAGTGTGTGACGAGATATGACCTTTACTTGCTCTTTATAATCTTCATAGACGTCATGACACTGTTTATGATATGTGATCAATGCGATAGAGTTTATAGAACAGTGAGTATCGGTCATTAAGTACAGTCTGATTTTCAATATCAAACCTATTGTTTGAAAACTAGAAACTTATGTTGCCACATTGTTTAGTAGTAAGATAGTACCAGATTACGGTTTCAATTTGAATTTTTCTAAATAAAATTTAAAATATATATAGTGTTGCTATTGTTTATAGATAAAAAAATATATCCAATGATTGGTTTGATTGATTTTTAATAGACATATTTAAAAGATTTTAAGAATCAAGCTACTAAAATTTAAACACTTTGACAGTTTTATAGCAGAGTATTATATTAAATTTAGTTTAAGCTGTTACAGTATGCTTATATTAGTACAAACGTAAATATTTGTTTCTCAAACTATTAATTGGATTATTAAGCAGATTAGTTAGGTAATGACATAGTGAAATATATAAATATCTAGATGCTTATATTATTATTATTATTATTATTATTATTATTATTATTATTATTATTATTATTATTATTATTATTATTATTATTATTAGCACCGCGTCTTACTACCCGTTCGGGTTATACGCACTTACGCTAATGAGTAATAGTAGGGTGATTGTGAGATGAAATGAAGGACCTACAGTTTAACGTGGAATCCGAACCACGGTGGAGGCCTGGCATTTCCCACATTCACAAGATGTCTTGTTAGAGGTGAAGGAAGGGCTTGGTAATCAGATAAATCTTTGCTGGGACCGAGGATTGAACCCCGGCCGCCAACATAGAAGTCTGACACCTTACCCCTAGACCGCCAGGTCACCTAATGCTTATGTTTCTTTGTTGTTTTAGGTTGTAATCAAATTTAAAGAGGAGCTATTGACAGCAAGTATTAAATCACAGATTGATAAAAACACCCAAAAAGAGGTACTTATTTTAAAGTGAAGTTATATTTAGTTTTGATAATAATTACTTTAAACCCATCTTCAATGGCTACGTGATCTAAGGTATCACTCTCACAAGAGACTAGATTACCGATGATGGGAAGATCAGGGTTCAAATCTTAGTCGGGTGTAATGAGGGTGGTTTTGGTTAATTTAGTTAAATATTTTCTTACTCTCCCTTCACATAAATGTGGAAACATTCCTTCTAAATTCTACCTTCCTCATTCCAATCTCATTAATATAATTAAATGTAACTATGCATAGTGAATAAAATAAATATTATTATTATTATTATTACCGCGTCTTACTACTCGTTCGGGTTATACGCACTTACGCTAATGTGTAATGGTAGGGTGATTGTGAGATGAAATGGAGGAACTACAGCTTAACGTGGAATCCGAACCACGGTGGAGACCTGGCATTCCCCACATTCACAAGATGTCTTGTCAGAGGTGAAGGAAGGGTTTGATAATCAGATAAATCTGTGCCGGGACCGAGGATTGAACCCCGGCCGCCAGCACAGAAGTCTGACATCTTACCCCTAGACCGCCAGGTCACCTACAATAATAAAATAAAATAAATAAAAAAATAAAGTAAACTCATTAAATAGCAAATAACATGGCAAATTAAACGTATAACCCGAACGGGTAGTGCATAAGGAGGCGGTGCTTGAAAAAAAACTTTAAAAAAACACATGACAAATTTCATTGACAACATTAATCAACATAATTTAAAAAGTTTTTTTTTGTTTCCAATAAAGGATTAACCTTTATGTTACCAGTTGAAATTCCTGCTACAGACAATCAAGATATATTCTCCTGAAATCTGTCTAGGAGGATTCCTCTCCCTTAACAGACAAACAGCTGTGTCGGTAAGTAAGAATGTTTATAATGAATATCTTACTAAACTTAAGTGGACCACCAATGGCATTTGTTTTTATTTTATAGTGCATCAAAGTAAAGTTATGAATTACTCCAGCAATTATATCTGATCTAGCCAATGTTGGATGTATTTTGAATTTAATATGAATATGTTTACGAATACCACATGCTAATTACTATATCATGTAACAGAAAAACAAAAATATAATTATTAATAAAGTTGAGACGCAACATATCTTAGTTTTAGAAAAATTGACTCTCCACTAAAACTAAGAAATCAAAACTATTATAATTTCCTAATTGGCTGCCAATTTATAATAGTCGAGAAAAGCCCCACAATGGCTCGTCAATTGAAGAATTCGCAAAGACGACTTATAATCTTAGCATCCATCCCTGTCTAGCTCAGATTCTCTTATCGATGTGATTATCATAGAAGGAAATTCCCACTTATAGAATAAATAGAATAAGTATGCTTTGATCACTTTTATGTTAATTTATTGTTAGAAAGTATTCTTGTTATATTATGTATTAGCCTACTATAATAATTAACAACTTCAGCCTGTACAAACGACCCGTCTCTATGATATTCACTGCACACTAAATCATAATTAAATGTGTGACGACAAGACACGTGTTGTAACCCCAGTCACTGCGCATCTCTTTCTCGTGTAACAGCGAGAGATCATTTCTACTTTGCATCTTTTTCAAATTCTGATGACATTGTAGATTGCACCAGAGTGGACTGACAATCTCGACCCATCACATGAGAGCAGTTTAAATCCTAGCTTTCTGGTTGGCTGGACAATGCAACCGCCCTGTGCTAAGGAAAAGGTGCATTTCTCTTAGAACGAAAACACAGTGCTAGATCAGCTCTTCCCGTTTTTGTTTCATTGTCCAATGCACCCGGTTAGCACATTTAATATAATAGGAATGTATTGACTTCCAAACTGCCTAAAGGGCTTAAATATTCTAAAATAAAAATGAATAGTTAAAATAATATTATAATATAAAGAGAATTCTTGAATCTAAATATAAAATGCAAATAAAATATTAAAACTGCAGTCTCATCCTTCCGTTCTGAAACAACATAAGGTTTACAAGTTGGGAAATTACACTTCATTTTACTAAATTGATACCCGCCTCAGTGGCGTAGTTGGCTAACGCGCTTGTCGTGTTGAAGCTCGACTGCTGAGGACAGGGAGATCGAAGTTGGAATCTCAGTCGGGTGAACTGGGGGTGGTTTTTCCTAAATGGTTTTCCACTCTCCCTCCACGTAAATGCGGGTTCACTTCCTCTAATTCAACCTTCCCAAGTCCTAATCCATTAGAGTAATTAGCACTTAAAGCGTATAGCCCGAACAGGTAGTAAGACGCGGTGCTAAATATTATATTATTATTACTAAATTGATTTTTTGTACAAATCCCAGATCTAGAAAAAAAACCTATCTACATGTAAGGAAATATAATAAAACAATATAAAATAGAAACTAAATATTACCAATATTTGCAACTTGAGTCAGGCCTGTGAAATAAAATTTCTGAGAAGTATTATAGGAGTGACACGAATGGATAGTATGAGAAATGAGAGGGTGAAAAGTGTAGTTAAGGAAGAGGAACCAGCGCAGGGCAGAATAAATAAGACACGACTAAGGTGAAGAGAATGGAGGCGCAGAAGACCAGGGATGATGATATATTTTAAATCTCTTATCTGATATTTTCTTAAATTCTTAAATCTCCTTAGTCATTTGAGGGTCAGAGGACTTGAAAGTCCCATTCCTGCTTATCTTTGGCTATTGTAAGCACTTGATTAAAGATAAACAATACCAATTACTAGTATAGTCGCCAATCTTTGGTTTTGCTTTTATTTACAAAATTTTAATATCTTGTTTTTATAAAGGTATTTTTTTAAATAATATAACTATGTTAAAAATAATAATTGATGTAGGCCAAAGCATTCTTAAATATTTAGAGCAGAAATAATTAGCTCTAGATAGCTTTAGGTGGCATACTTTTTTAAGTGTGGTAATGAAATTAAAGTTCCTTATGCCATGGTGTAAATAATAGGGTTATTTGGAATAGAGCACTCGGCTAAATCATGATTAAAATTAGGAGGGATAGTCAAAACACTTAGCTTAATAATACTCGAGTAAAATTTGTTTGGATAGGAATTATTATTATCATCATTATCATTATTATTATCACCGCGTCTTACAACCCGTTCAGGTTATACGCACTTACGCTAATGTGCAATAGTAGGGTGATTGTGAGATGAAATGAAAGACCTACAGTTTAACGTGGGATCCGAGCCACAGTGGAGGCCCGGCATTCCCCACATTCACAAGTTGTGATTAATACACATCTTGTCAGAGGTGAAGGAAGGGTTTGGCAATCAGATAAATCTGTGCCAAGACTGAGGTTTTAACCCCGGATAGGACACTTAAAAACATACATAAACACATTTTTAAGGTTAAGTTTTCATTGTCACAAACAACTTCTTCAGCTCAAGCTAATAGACTGATGCTCTTGTTTGGACTGCAAGGTTGACTGTCAACAGCTGATTGTTTTTAGTTATGATTTCACTGTATGTCTAGATGGCAGCACTTGTATTAAATAGATAGAAACAACTAAAAGGTGTGTTATATATTATGAATGTTGTGACATTGAAAATGAGACTAAGCAGTAAGTATACTCTTTCAACCTGATGAAGGTTGTCCTTAACCATAGAGTAAATAAGTAATTATTGAGGGAACACAAAGTGTTTATTTGAGGTTTTTTTTACATTCCAATTTCCATCGGAACCCTTTTTGGCAGCTAGAAAAGGCACTAGCTCTAATTTCATGTATTCATGTGTCAAGTCATTGGATATGCAGCTATCACTTTTGGTAGGTATTATAAATATCTATAAATTTACACTTATCATATTATAGTAAAATGATTTTTGACAACAAAAGGTTTTGTGTATTTTCTAACAACCTCTTCCTATTAAAATTGGACTGTAGTTTATGTTCCTATGGTTTGTATATAATTAAATATTATGTGATTTAACCTTACCTCCAAATAAATGAAGATCATTTTAAGATGTCCAAATCCATCATTACTAGATTGAATGGCAAGTAAACTTTGGTACACATATTTTTCCAGATTGCATCTTTGCTAACAACATACTTGATAGTGATGCTACAGTTGAATGTATAACAAGTAATACATCTTTAAAACACTGTGCTGGCTGTTAGAATCAACAGATGGTGACACAGCATAATACATAAACAAAGATTCAAGTATTTTTATTAAAATTATTACTAAATATGTTTTTTTTAAAAAAGGGCACCTGTTTAGGGCAAGACCGGGAAGTCTGAGTCAGAATAGATTTTGGATGGAGTCCTTAAAAATGTATTAGCTCTGGCTTTAAAATAAAAAAAATATAATTATAAATGTAAATTCACAATATTTAAGAAGTTTCCCATGAAGTAATCTGTATTGGAGCATTTTACTGCAGTCCTTTTGTTATTACCGTAGTTATTATTAATTGATGTGCATTACTGTGGATTTACACGTTCGCTGTAAAATGCGAGCAGTGCTGAGATTTGGTCATGTGACAGCTCTAATCCTATCACAAGAAGTCCGCTTGACCAGCATAGACTGCACTGCTCGAGTAGAGATAATTTCAACTTTTCTAGCGCTTCTAGAGAAGACCCGATAAGCGCATGCGCATTATTTATTTAAAAAAAAAACACCACAATCTCAAGATGGCGTATCTCAAAAGTAATGTTGAAAAATGACAGTTTATTGGAAGCCATGAGATATATCGATGACAAAATCAAACCTAGGCAGTAAGTAAAACATATAATTTTATTTTAAATATAGTAACTTGCACTAATTGTAATATTTTCATTTTTATGTTTGACGTTTCAATGCATCATGGGTAACCAAAGATTCCCAAATTTCCGCAAGCGTGTGAACAGCTACACCACTAAGCAGTGCTGACTTGCTGTATCGCTTTCAAATTTCAGGGTAACTGTGAATTCACCTTTAGCAATTTCTAAAAAAGAGTCAAGAGTTGGACAATAAAATCATAGAGGAGTCTGAGTGGGAATCAAAGGTTTAGACTCCACAGCCCTGGTTTAGGAAGGGTTGTATGACGAGTCCACTGGCTATTTCCGTCCTAATTTATTTGTTTATTACATCTGACAACTTATTTGAAATCAAATATAATAAACCCTTCACCATTAGATTGTAACCACTTGCTTATGCCAATGTTAGCCACATTCTACTTTCTACAACAGGGGTTTCCAACTTAAAAGTGCCTGAAGGCCACAATTGAATCCACGAGTCTTGTGGTAAGCCGCATCATAATCGTCTAACAGGCTTAAGGAAATATGACTCGTGCGAATACACAAATTAAAATAGAGCGCAATTAAGTTTATTAATGAATGAATATCATTTGAAGCTTTCATGGATTTTTCCCCCCAAGCAAGTCAAAACTTTGTTTCTCGGCTGAAAATGCCAATTTTACTGGAGTAGATTACTTTTCCATAAAACTTTGCAGGTCACACAAAGAAGGCATTGCCGGCCATGTATGTTGGAAGCCCCTTATCTACAATATTAACCAGCACAAATTATATATGTGATTATTTATTATATGCCTCCTATTTTACTAGTTAAATATCAAAGTGTTGACTTCATCTGATGTATATAATTTTTCTCAGAAAATTAGTACTTGGTATCCACTCCTAAATGCTGAATAGTCCATCCAATTTGGAAACTGAGTGTGCTTAAAAGTTGTGATGACCTTGACTTATAGGACAGGATTATATTTTCATGTCTGAATTATCTTCTAAGTCTTAAATGTACTATTGCCTTTGAATAAGGGTTGGATACTATTTTATATTTACTGCACACTTGTAGCTAAAGGAAAAATGTTATTAGATGAGAATATTAATTGAGAGTAGATGTAATAAAATATATGAAAATTGTTAAATAAACCTGATTTTCTGAGTTATACCTGTATATTAATTGGCAAAATTTTTTATGTAGTGTAAAATATATATTTTCAGTCTATTTTAGTAAGGGCTTCTAATTTCTATTAAAGTTATGTAATGTTATGATCGCTTTACATTCTTGTGACCACTAGGAGGTAGCTCTAGCTAGCTTTACTTTAATGTTTCAAAAGTTGTACACGTTCCAAACATATGAGTGTATTAGAACTTATTCAAACACAGCCAACGTCTACCAGTATGTTACTTGTTATGTCTTTATACACTCTTAGGTTAATGGAAAATAATAATAATAATCCTGGTCTCAATTGGTTTTTTTTATCAAAGTAGGATTTATTTTCACATTGGGAGGGTAAAATTTTCAAAAGTTAACAAATCGGTTTTTTTTCCTAAAAAAAAGGGAAAAATTATGTTAGACACTAGGAAAAGTCAAAATGGACTAGAAACATGACAATATAAATATGTAATTTGATATGAAAACATTTTATGTATTTTTTTTTGTCAAAACATAAATCATGAAATTTATCACTACCTTAGCCAAGTATTGGTAAATATAACATGAAGGAACCCAAAAATCAATAATATAAGAATATTATTTTATCTCTTGAAGTGACACAAAAGCTATGTTTATTTTACACAAGCTACTTGTCAAGTTTGACGACGATGGACTCCCCAGGATATAACAGGAGCGTTTGGAAGGTGACATACTGCCCCACTCGACCGCGCAGATCTGCCACAACTTCTCCCCCATAGTAAAGAGACGACAGGTCACGGACTTGTGTCTCTGATCCAAAATTACTCACGACGACGTACGAGTTCCGACGTGGATACATACGCTCCATCACTATAATGTCTGGGTGTAAGGTCCTAGGAAGATAAATAAATGAGATGAATTCTGTAAATTGTTTAAATTGGATTTATCTCCTGTGAGATCTATAAATAGCACTTTATTTTGAATCTTAATCATTCTACTGTAGGGGTCTGCTAGCTCAAGTTTTTTTAATGCGAGTCGAACTTAGAGTGTTTATTGTAAACCTCCCAAGCAATGAGGTGATCTCGAGCTTGGGTTGAATAAATATATAATTTTAAAACTTAATTATGTTAATAAATAACAAATGTATATTAAAATTATTTTAGTTTCTTTAATGAAATAATAAATATATTTAAAATAGATTAATTTTTAAATAGGTAAAAAATTGAGCCATAGTAAATTATAAAATTAACTTTAAAATATACTATAACAGTAACTAACTTACTCTAGAGTATTAGGATTTTGAAAGTTCATTGCCAAACTTACAAGAGTAAGTTACCTATCCCTATATTTAGCTAGTTCTATCCAATCCACCTCATTACACCCTATCTCTTTCAAGTCATTTCTAATGCTATCCTCTCATCTGTGTTTAGGTCTTCCCAATGGTCTCTTCCCATTGGGTTTGCCAGTCAGTACCCTGAACAAGGTTCTAGATTCTTCCATTCATACTAAATGTCCTACCCACCGTAGCTTGTGAGATTTGATCATCCTAACACTGACTTGTGATGAGAACAGGGTATGTAACTTCCTCCACTCCCCAGTAAATTTATCTCTTTTTGAACCAAATATCTTCCCAAATATTTTGTTTTCAAAAACCCTTAAATCTATTTTCATCATGTAAGGTAAGAGACCATATTTCACACCCATAAAAAACAACAGGTAAAATTATTATTTTGTATATTCTGGGTTTTACATTCCTGTAAAGCAGGCAAGATGTTAGCATCTTACTGACCAAGTAATATCATGTATTTCCCAATTGTATTCTTTTCCTAATTTCCAATCTAATACCCATATTGCAAGTCGAAATTGTTCCTAAATATTTAAACTCGCTGACCCCACATAATGATATGTTGTTCTCAGTAATCTCTAAATCATCGTCCCCAGTCCGTGTTCTTTGTGTGATCATATACTTATTTACTGTAATAATAACAGAAACATTAATTTTAATAGAATTAAACATCATCTAGCTTGGCCAACGAACTCTGAGCAGTCCTGCCTTCCCACCTTTAGGATAAGATTCTAGCATAACCTAAATAATAATAAATAATAATAATAATCGACTTTAATGACAAAGTTAAGGCTTCACCTTTTCTTACACTTAACCAATAACAGTAACATAAATCAACAGTAAATCATGGTCGTATCTTCCACCATTTCGGCAGAGGGTTGTTTATTCTGTGCTCGTGCATACATACATATAGGCCTATATTACAGAGGGGGTGACCTGGCGGTCTAGGGGTAGGGTGTTAGACTTCTGTGCTGGCGGCCGGGGTTCAATCCTCGGTCCCGACACAGATTTATCTGATTACCAAACCCTTACTTCACCTCTGACAAGACATCTTGTGAATGTGAGGAATGCCAGGTCCCCACCGTGGTTCGGATTCCACATTAAACTTTGGTCCTTCATCTCATCTCACAATCACCATACCATTACACATCAGTGTAAGTGCATATAACCCGAACGGGTAGTAAGACGTGGTGATAATAATAATAATAATAATAATAATTACAAAGGGCCTTCTGTTCACCTTTATTTAATTTGCGTATTGTTTTGTGTACAATGCAATCTGTGCAGCAAGCTACATAAAATATCTATTCACTTGTCACAATTATCCTGCATACAATATTGCACAATGCAGGGAAAATATTGTTGTATAGTTACTATTTATATTTTCTCTTAATTTCATTATGTTTATCAAGAATCACATTTGAATTCTAAATTCGGGATTTCATAGATAAAATTAAGATTCATATTCAAGCCAACTTAGGAAAGAAAAAAAAAAAGTTTTATTATATTATTTACCTTTAACCTGCTCTCTAAAAAGCAATTTGTGAAATATTTTGTTTTATATTTATATCTACCTTATCTCACAGTTAGGAAGGTTCTCGCCATCTTTATAGACACCATTCATGTAGATGGGTGGAGTGACGTCTCTCAGACGGGCAATGTCCTTCAAAGCACTCTGCTTGCCTGCTTCAATGTAGGACCAAGAGTCGGAGAATGGTAGCCAAGGGTGAAACTCCATGGGGGTGAAGCCAAACGCTCTATCCGAACTGATCCAATGCATGGGGGCCAGTTGGTGAAGGTGGCTGATGTCTTTTCGCTAAAACGTCAAGGGTTTGAATCTGAACTGGAAACTTAATATCAATTAATATATTTCTAGTTTAGTTTATTTATAAGAATAATATCTGAATTGACATACAACGGTGTTCATCCAAAAACTAGTATATGAGCAGCTTGTAAACTCCAAAAGTACGAGTGCGTTATAAGAAAAAATAAGTTATATGGATATTACTATCATCATCATCATGAGCGGCTTTTAGTTATTAACCGGGTCTGTTTGGAACATAAGCCTCTCCACTTAAGCCTACCACCTTAATCGTGCATTCTCTATCCTGTCCTGCAGTGGCACCTCCTTAATTATTCCTGTCGCCCTTTTATTTCTCATCCTATCAATTTCATGGATACTTTATGATTTGTATTTAAAATAAAAGTGTCTGTTTTATTATTTTAAAATTGGAACATAAAGCTGTGATAACTTGGCACATCCCTGGTGCTTATTATATTAACTGTTCGTTAAATACATCAATGTTCGATACATGGCCAGTAAAATGATCTCAATTGTTAATTTCCTTTTTATTTCTAATGACGTCTTACATTTAGTAATATTGGGTAAGTTTATAGTTCTTATATGTGGTAATACAATTACAGGGAGTACATGAGATAGAGGTGGTGTGGTCATGTAATGAGGATTGAAAAGGAGAATACCAACATGAATGATAGAGATGAAACACCTATGTAGGAAAAAGACTCCAAAAGAGAACAAGAAATATTATTATTATTATTAGCACCGCGTCTTATTACCTGTTCGGGTTATACGCACTTACGCTAATGTGTTTTGGTAGGGTGATAATGAGATGAAATGGAGGACCTACAGTTTAACATGGAATCCGAACCACGGTGGAGGCCTGGCATTCCTCACATTCACAAGATGTCTTGTCAGAGGTGAAGGAACGGTTTGGTAATCAGATAAATCTGTGCCGGGACTGAGGATTGAACCCCGGCCGCCAGCACAGAAGTCTGACACCTTACCCCTACACCTCCAGGTCACCAAAAAGAAATAAATGAGAAGAACAGATAATAGAAAGTGTGCAAGTGAGAGGATAGTAATGGAAGCGATTAAAGGAGGGTAAATGGTGGAAGGAAGGAGGAAGATAGAGGCAATTTACTAAACTGACCCAGCCACAGGTTGGAAACAGTTAATGATGATGATGATATGTGGTAGTACAAGACAAGTTTATACTTACTCTTAAAAATATTTTAAGTGCTTGGTAAAAATGTAACTATTATAATTTATAACTTATAAGTAGGGACATGCAAAATTCACATTTGTGATAACACAAATTTTATTTTGTTTTTACACAAATAGCACAATTTTAAGCTCTTTTTTTTTTAATAAACACAATTTCTCTGTAATTTGGCAAAAAACCACATCATGATATATAATTTTCAATGTGGTAACACTGGCGATGATTCTATGCGAGGGCTGCCGTTTATCAAATAGTATAAGTTTTTTCTTATCTTATAGCTAAAATAAAGATCACAGGAAAAATCACGATTTCTACTTTTACACATTACAATACTTAAGTTTTGATAGATCTATTTTTGTTTCCAGCCCTTATAATTATTATTATTATTAGCACTGCGTCTTACTACCCGTTCGGGTTATACGCACTTAGCGCTAATGTGTAATGGTAGGGTGATTGTGAGATGAAATGAAGGACCTACAGTTTAACGTGGAATCCGAACCACGGTGGAGGCCTGGCATTCCTCACATTCACAAGATGTCTTGTCAGAGGTGAAGGAAGGGTTTGGTAATCAGATAAATCTTTGCCGTGACCGAGGATTGAACCCCGGCCGCCAGCACAGAAGTCTAACACCTTACCCCCTAGACCACCAGGTCACCACCAGCCCTTATAAGATTTCCCACTAAGCCCAAGCAAGGACAGTAATATATATGGACCTTGCTACTGGCGGTCATGTTTGACAAAATTATTTCTTCTTAATTCTTATTCCCTTCTCTTTATTTGATAGTAGTTTAGTTTTCTATGACGACATGTTTCGGTGTTATTATTTTTGGTCTGAACCTAAAATGATAATAGATTATTTTGATATTGCTAAACGTGAAATGTTTTGTGTGTATTTATATTTTATTTTTCCCCGAATATGTTAATAAATAGTTAAATACGAAATATGAACGAAAAATTGAGACAGTTTTATCCTAGTTTTTTTTAATGAATACTAATTTGACTCATATTTACATAAATAATAACGCTTTCAGCTTTTAATATAATCGCTTTTTGAGAAAAATAACACCACTTTTGCTTTAAAAATAACCTCACCTTCTGCATGTCTTTACTTATAAGTTAATATTTTGTTTGCATTAAAACTTAAAAATAGTCATAAACATACATAAAATGCCGTTAAACACACCAAGGAATTTACATCCTTAATAATAGTCTCACCTCTCCTTGTGAATCTTGTATGTCTTTAAGGCCGACCTCGTCCCCATAGAAGATGGAAGGAGTACCAGGAAGCATCATATGAAACAATATGGCCCCTAGACTGCCATTGGGCGAGATGAGGTGGGTAGAGAGTCGCTGGGTGTCAACACTGCCGAAATTCCAGTGCACCCAAGGGTAGCCAGGTTTAGAATAAAGTATCCCTTGAAGAACTTTGTCGACCTGTTTCTTGACACTTTCTGTTCCATTACCGAACAGGTCTAAGTGTATGTCGATCAAATCTATGTTGTTTAAAACAGCCCGTAGTGTGTTTGAGTCTCCCGACTCATTGACCGTGTCGAGCACACTGACGCTACACATGAGAATCCTTTCATCGTCCAAACCGGCGCTAAAACTGTTGACTATCTTCTTCCAATTTCTGATTTGTGAAGCAAAATCAGGATCATCTGTGAAATATTCTAAACCTTTAATGTAAAACCCATCCACACCTCGTCTTAACCAATACCTTAGAGTGTTACTGATTGTATCCTCCATCTTATCTTGAGCTCTTGTAATTTCAATGAGGGGCGGTATGATGAGGGAATTTATTAAGTTTTCTGTGAAGTTATCTTGATCCGAACCGTTTTTTCTGGTGAGGTGTATTTTCTTGCTGGCTATTACTATCTTGTTTTGTGCTTCTTTCTGTTTGTCTTTTTCAGCAGCTGTCAGTAATTGTTTGAAATACGGATGTATCGGAAGATCTAGGACGATGGACATGTTGTGTTTGTGCATGGCTTCGACAAAAGCAGTGAAGTCTTGTTCTGTCCCAAGATGAGGGTTGATGCCAGTCAGACTAGTGGGGGTATCATAGCTCTCGGGATACTGTGTGGAAGGGAAGATGGGGTTTAGCCTCACAGCCTGCACCCCAAGTGAGTCTAGATATTGAACTCGACTCAGTAGACCTCGGAGGTCACCGATACCATCAAAATTGGAAGAATCCTGCAAATAAAACCAAAAGTAAAATAGGTTTATTTACTTTAGAAAATGGTTTAAAATTTAAATGCTTCTAAAAATTTAAGAGAACATTTATAAATTACATAACTTTTAGGCAGTTCAAGGCAGATTTTTTTGGGGCTACTGTAGCTATGTTCAGGAGCACATCTTTATGTAAAAATCTGTTTTCTTTAATGAAAAATAACAAAACTACAGAAAGGTCAAAATTAACTTATCAGCATCTATCTTCAATTTTGAAAATTATGTCAGCTCAAGACACTATACCAAATTTTGATAATTTGCTACTTGTAAAATGATAACAAGGGTCCATTAAAAATAAAAATGAGTAGCAATTAAAAAATTATGATTTTAATATATTTGGAAGAAGGTATAGGAAAGGTGGATAGAAACATATAAAAGGGGGAGACGAACACAAATTAAGATTTTGTTATCTTTATTGTTTATTTTCCCCCTATTTTGATAATTAATTAGTTATGACTATAAAAAATTATATAAACTTTCATTAGGCCTATAAACAAATGTTTGTTTTGAAATATTTTAAATTTTAAATATACTATGTGGATTTACGTATGTGAACATAGTTTCAGGTTTTATACCTATGTATATAAAATAACCCTAAAAAAAGTATTATATAACATTTCTAATTACAGCTCCTAACATAATGCATGTGTTTTTATCTGGCCTGCATTACAAAATGTATTTTCCAAGACATGCCTGCCATAGTTCAACATTATTTCTACAACTATTTAGCTGTTATTTCTCATCATAAATTAGTTCTTAAGTGTGTGAAAGCCCTTGTCAATAAAAGTCTAACAATTGATGTAAGCCCACTTCGGTGGCTGCATGGTCTAAGGCGCCACTCTTGCAATAGACTAGACTACAGTTGACAGGAAAATCGAAGTTCAATTCCAGTCAGGTGCACTGAGAGTGGTTTTTCCTAAATAGTGTTCCACTCTCCTACCACGCAAATGTGGGTATACATCTTATAAATTCACTCTTCCTCATCCCTATCACATTAGTTGAGGAATTAGTACATAGACATTTAGCCCAAAAGGGTAGTAAGACACAGTGTTTAAAAAAAACTGTATGTAATACATGTGCACCTGGAAAGAGGCGGGGAATATTTCATAGAAAAGAGTCCCCTGCCACCAGCTGTGCGGCGGGTTACACTGACTGGGCAGTTGGGCTATCAGAGCGACTACCACACAAGCGCAGGCCATCAAAAGTGACACCACGCCCCAGAAGCTGAACTTGCGGATCACAGGCCAGTTCCACGACAGGAAGCAAAAGTCACTGGTAGATTTGGTGACCGCCAGCTGTAAACCTGATAGAGGAGGTTTACCTCCACTCTCCTGACAGTCAAACAAGAACAAAACGAAACTATTACCCTTATATAGAACTAAACCAACCTACATTTTCAAAGTTGATTAAACTGTACCACTCTGTTATCAAATAAAATACAGTTAATGTTGTCAAAGTTGCTTTGTAGAGAGTCCTATGAGTCAGTTAATTTAAGGTCATTCGACAATGATAATTACTAAGATTTTTTTGAGTCTGTTACATCTTGGCAAGGACGTTAACATATGTGGGGGAGTGGGGGTTATCTTGGAAAAGATAGCAAATAGCAATGTCTCCGCCCATTCCAGCAACACCGACCAGGTAAGGAAACTGGTTTCCGTTTTGCCTGGGTGTGTCATTAGTTGGAATTATCTGACCCTCAGTCTCGGTATTTTATGTTTTTATAGCTGGTGTTGTCTCTACAATCAGTACAGTCAAAACAAGACATTTCAAACATAAGTTTGCAATGATCAATTCAAACACATTGATAATATTAACAAGCAAACTAGGATGAGAAAAATTAATTCTAAATAACCATACTGTATACTACAAAATGAGATAAAAATCAAACTAATGGGATGTAAAAAGAACAGTACTTATATATGATAAAAAAAATGTAATTTTACCACTTTTAAGCTGCTTATGCATTAAAAATTATTTTTCTTTAATATATTATGAATATTGCACTGTACAGCTATATAAATATTTAATTATAATAAATTTCAGCCCCATATATTAATTACTTTACTTATGGTGCATGAAAAGCATAAAATAGCAAATATATTCCATTGTAGCTTGTGAACTCTAATGATTTGAAATCAGTGAATTGCTATTTTTTAGTTAAAATTATACACTTAAACAACACATTAATTCAATTGGGAGTGTGTTTCTCTATTGAGCTAAGGGTCCTGGGTTTGATTCCCAGCATAGCTGAAAAATGTATCATCGGTGAAATGTGGGTTTATCCTTTCACAGTGATGAATTAACGTCTGGGGACTTGATATTGTGCCTGTCCTAGTCTTAAGTTAGAATATAAGACATATAAAGCTATGAAAAACCTAGCATGCTGGTAGTGGAAAATATATGGCTTGAATAAAAACGTGACACAGGCCACCAGCTGGAAACAGTAATGAATGTAAAAAATTATACACTTGTTAAAACTGTGCAATAAATGTTTATTGTCGAATGACCTTAATAACACAAATGTAAGGCAGTGTTTCAAAATATGACTGTATATTAAATTGTTAACAAAGACAAAAATAGGTATCCTATTATATTCAAAGAGATGTGTTTATATAGGAGGGGGAAAAAATTAGTGTCATGTTTAATACAATGATTAAAAATGACAAAGTTTCAAGAGTTAAGAATAAGAAAAAAATGGCAAATGTATGAAGAGAAGGTGGGAAAATCAAAGATAAAATCATGTGACAAAGCAACCAATATGGGTCCAACAGGGATTCCGATCTTTCGGTCACCCTGTCAAGAGATCAAGTGTGACACCATATATTGGTCAGCCATCGATGCAGGTGGAAAAAGATGTAATATATTATTTTAATTTTTATTTGTAAACATTTTTCCTCTGTGTTTGAATATGACATATTTACTGTTAGTGTGAATGTGTGTGTTCGCGCACACTAGATTTACCTGGCAGGTGAAAGGGTCAATATTGCTAGCCTTGGTAAGATGATGATAATGATGAGAGCTCAGTAACTGCGCGCACACTGTCGGCTCTTGTAGCACCGAGCTACTGGACGAACTCGACTCCATGACACTGTGAACACTGCTAGTGGCATTCAGAGTTGGAACAGAACCTACAAAATTATAACACTCTAACAGTTAATTTATCATAATTTAATAACTGGAAAGTGGGATACGATCTAATTAAAGGGGATAGACATAATATAATCTGGCTTCAATGATAAAAAGAATAACATAACTGGTGACCTGGCGGTCTAGGGGTAAGGTGTCGGACTTCTGTGTTGGCGGCTGGGGTTCAATCCTCGGTCCCGGCATAGATTTATCTGATTACCAAACCCTTCCTTGACCTCTGACAAGACAACTTGTGAATGTGTGGAATGCCAGGCCTCCACCGTGGTTCGGATTCCACGTTAAACTGTAGGTCCTCCATTTCATCTAACAATCACCCTACCATTACACATTAGCGTAAGTGCGTATAACCCGAACGGGTAGTAAGACGCGGTGCTAGTAATAATAATAATAATAATAATAACATAACTCATACTTTACAATGCTGTCACTAGACACAAAAAAAAATAGTGGCTACCTCGACTGTTATCAACCGTTACTGTCCAATTCAATCGATCTAGGGGAAGATTGATTTTCTTCAAAAGGCAGCCATTACCTCTTTTTTCAGTGGTAGCAATGTAAAGTGTTCTTCCTTTCATTGTGAAAGCCAGATTGTGTTAGTTCTATTATATTTATTCCCATCCCTCTTTTCTGCACCAGCTTCTATATAAAACTAAATGAATACAAGAAATAATATTCCATAACTGTACCTTTGTTATTGGCTTGATCGAGTATATCCTGATTCAATACGCTGTATCCCACCATGTCATTTCCGTTTAGTGCGGAACGTGTTGGTATTTCCATGTTGTCGGTACTAGATGGACTTATCTCCTGCTCATAGGCCATTCCTGCAAACAACCAAGTAAACGAGTCATTAAAAGTTATTGTTTCTATCAAAGAGTGTGGTCCATGATTTTAATTGCATCTCATAATATTTAATGTTGAATTTTGTGAAAACAGAAAGATATGCTTTAAAATGATACAAAACATTAATTTATACGGCTGGTTATTTGTTCTTTACGGTTGAGAAACATGGTCTCTAACCTTACATGACGAAAATAAATTTAGGATGTTCAAAAACAAGGTGCTTAGGAAGATAAATGGTCCCCCAAATAAATATGAATATACTGGAAAGTGGGGAGGTTACATAATGATGAGTTACAAACCTTATACTCATTGTTAGAATAATTAGGTCTTGTAGATTATGGTGGGCAGGAAATGCAGGGCGAATGTAGTAATCTAAAACTGTGTTCGGGGTATTGACTGGTAAACCCAACGAAAAGAGATCATTGGAAAGAACTAAACGTAAAAGGGAGGATAAAATTAGAATGGAAGTTTAAGATATTGGCTGTAAAGAGGTGGACTGGATAGAATCACCTCAAGATAGGAATAACTGGCATACTTTTTTAAGTGTGACAATGAGCTTTCAAGTTTCTAATGCCATAGAGTAAGTAAGTGAATTAATTAATAAAACATTTCTGATAATATTAGTTGCTTTAAGGTAGGAACTGAAATTTGGGAGACATTTAGGGGTAGTGTTGGATATTCCTTATTTATTAATATAGGTAGGCCTAGATCAATGAGTCTATTCCCCTAATGGAATGAAAAGGTATGGATTATATTATGCGGAATATGGTGCCCCATTGTGAACTAGAAATGGGTCAAATCTATTATTTTACAAATTCAAAACTTTATTTTGTCTACAAATCTCAAATCTCAAATCTGAATTGAAAGATTAGAAAATATTGTGAATATATTTAACACATTAGCTCAGTAGGTATCATATTTGCCTACTAAGATAAGGTTCAATGCCCAGCATGACCAAAAAATATATCTTTGGAGAAATGTGAGTTTCCCCTTTCACATTGGTGAATCCACGGCCAGGGGCTGGATTTGTGTATGTTCAGAAAGTGTAAGTTAAATACCTCAAGTCCGACCCCTTACCTCAGTCGGTGACGTGTTTGTCTACTGAACCAAGGGTCCCAGGTTCGATCCCAGGCATGGCAAAAAAAAAAGTTCCTACAAGATTAATCAATCAGATCCATATACAAACATGACTATACCTTGGAAACAAGGTCAAATGGGACACATTTTTATATTAACTTTATATTCATGGTTTGTGTATTACTTGTCCACCACTGAAGTGGATTTCTCCATGCCACTGTACACTATGTGTATATATATATTCTTGTTGCTTTACAAAATGAGAAGTCTTCAGATATAAAAGACTGGCATCAATTAATTACTGCAGTTAAATAAGGACTTAAAGAATATAACACTAGCTACACTAGTCCCTTGATTGTGAACATATTAAACACATGTATGCATCATGCATATATGACAATGTATGTAAGCTTGGTAGAACCTAAGAGGAAATGAATTTTGTAAACTTAACAAACCATGACAGTGTTCTGCTTAGGACTTTTCGAACAGATGTACCAACCAACTGATTTTACTGACCGCCCAGCTAAAATCAACGTTTGTTGCACAAATCATCAACGGTTGTAAAGTAGTTCACTGTCCCCACCCAGCTACTTAATAATGCCACAAGGCTGGCGAAGTTTTCTGGGAATAAAAATACATAACATTTTATAGGCCTAACTACATGGTATATCAATACTTTTTACAGATTATATTAGGCCTTTTACTGTTTCTACTTAAGGATTATAAAATTGAGCATTATTTATTTGTCTGACACCTTAGCGCAGTCGGTAGGATGTCTGTCTACTGAGCTAGCTAAGTGTCCAGGGTTTGATTCCCAGCATGGCTGAAAAATGTAGGACTAACCTTTCATTGGTCGAATGTGTTGTTTTCCCATTCACAGTTATGAATTAATGGTCGGGTACTGGATATTGTATCTGTTCTAGTATTTAGTTAAATTATAAGGCATATGAAGCTACGACAGACCTAGCAAGTCGGTAATGGAAAAATATATGACTTGGATATAAAACTGACCCGGACCACAGGTTGGATACAGTCATGGATGTAAAGTAAAGCATTATTTATTTATGTATGACATCTTATTAATATTATTTTATAGGTAGTGATACTATCTATCAAACGTGACAGTTCCAGAATACAATGCATGACATATGAAGATATGAAAGTAGTTTTGGTAACTTTTTTAATATTTTTTTTGTCATGTATTACTCTAGTTACATGGAAATAAACACCAACACAAAAAATGATAACTCACCTGGTGATGGGTTTATGAGAGACAGAGGGTGATCAAAGCTTGTGGGCGGCGAAGGGGTTAATAGGGGACATATCGACGCCTCCTCTTCGTCGGCGATGAACTCGTTCACAGGTGACGGACAGTTAGGATCGATGCCTACTCTAGGTAACGTGAGACTCATCATGCCACTTTCCGATACATTCATGCTGAGTGACGTCGTCAGGATGATAGCTAACCAAGGGCTGCAACTAAAGCATTAAAAAAAAGGTGTGAATGGAGACAAACTACAATCACTTCAAATTATTTCTAAATTAGGTACAGAAATATAGAGAAAATGTACACTTGCTTTTAAATGTTTGTAAGTTGAACAGTATATTGGAAAGAAGTACATATTTCCCGTTTTGAAAAATGGGTTTATAAAAATAAAAACATTTATTATTATCATTATCATCATCATCATCATCATTATTTAACATGCCTATATTAAAATTATTAGTTTCTTGAAGACAACAATGCTTACTGTCTAACTAAGTTAGGGAGCCAAATAAAATACCTCAATTTAGTTTTGCTATATTAGTTAATACTTCCTTCCGCATTATACATATTATGTGACAACATTGCAGAAAAACAACAATAAACTCTAAATAAATGTATATTACCAATCCCAACTTAATCTAACCTTTAATTGAACTTGATTAACTTACTTGGTTAAGTTTGTTTGTTGGTGTTAATTTTATGATCTGTAACATCAAAACTACTATTATTATAGTTATTAATAAATCAAATTTATTTTAATGTATAATAGATTTTTAGGTTGGCCCTACTATAACTAGCTTAAAGTTTTAATTTTGTTGTGCTATACTTAATACGCTTTCTGGTTGTGAACATTTATATCTAGTAGAATAAACCAATAAGCACAATATTTTTAGGTCAAGTATTGTAATGTGTAAATTATGATTATAAATGCTTTTTGGTAGGTTTTTTTTTTAGGGGAATAGGCCCTTTTCATAAAAGTGGGTGAAAGTGTTATAAGTCCCACGATTTCAATGCGTAAGGTTTACTAGACTTACTGGCATTGAGAACGTATCACAGTATTGGTACATTAATATCCACAGCTTAGTTGTAAAAATTATAGTTTAAAAAAAATATTTTGAAAGTGTCAGAAAATGTTATAACAGTGACTACACTTACTAACCTAAAATTTTAGAAGACTTCACTAGAAAGACAAATTCTAAATTGATTTATAGTTGATATTAAATAATTATTGTAATTTATTTATATCCTAAAAAGTCCCAGTGCCCTTATATAAATATTGAAAAGAGTTTTTAAATTATATCCTATTTATAAACACTCCTATCAAGGGCATAAATAATCATATCAAAATATTGTAAACCAAGTTTGAACACTATCTGACCTTACATTGGTAAATATTTCCCAAGCCAGTCCTCTTTTCCATGTATTTTTGTGAATAGTGTAATCATACAGAACACCAGACTAAGAATAAACAATGATTTTTGTTCCTACCTTCTCTGTTTAGTTTAGAGACGGGTTTTAAAACCATCCACTTAACCTTAATGTACTTCGCATCAAATCATTTTGGAGCGCAGCTGGCTTTCTTCACTTTAACTGGTTATTTATAGCTCAAACTCGGCCACTTTAAACCTTCTATGTTTTGAGACGTTGGATCAATACGTCCACGCGGCAAGTTTAAAACGTCTTTGTCGTGTGCAAGTGGTAACGTACAGCATGAAATGCACGAAATAACCATTACTTCTGTTGAAGATTAATTAGCGTGATTGTATAAAGGAGTGAAGCAATTCACTAAAGTAAATTAATGCTAATTTTCGAGTTTCTTTGTAAACATTTTTGTATCAGCGCTCTTTGTATGACCAATGAAAATGAAAATCAAGATATCTGCGCAGTGGAATGCGCAAGAGAAACTAGTTTTATATATAGCTGGAATCTGTTAGAAACTACAAACTTTTTTGTGGCCAATATTGATAGGATTTTACTATATTATTAGTGTTTTTATTGGTAATATTGATATATATATATATATATATCAATATTACACTATATATATATATCAATATTACACACAATAAAACACTAATATATATATCAAAAGTTAAAAACTTATGATAACATAACTTAACGTATTGATACGTATATGAAAACGATTTTAGTAACTTTTTTAGTCATGTAAAAATGTAATTACTTTAAATTGCTACTTAAATTATTCATTAAAAAAATGTGTAAAATTCATAATCCGCCAGTGGGCTAACGCTCTTCGAATCATATAATACTATATTATGTGTGTGTAATGTAACCAAATTCAAATAAAATGATATATAGTTCTGCATACCAGAATCCTACTATATCAAACCCAAACTTTCATTAAAAAAATTCAGTGATACAGAAATTACAGATTGGTGCAGAGATTATTGGATTGGTGGATGAGAAAAGGAAAGGAGGGTATTACCTAAGTTATGAACTAGAGCAGATGCAAATACCTTCAATAAACATTCCTGTTGAAAACTGTTAACATGACGTATAGCTTAGGAGCTATTTAAAGAGAAATACAATTTGAATAATGATTTAATTCAAAACTGATTACCATTCTAAACCCTCCACCGGTTGGCATTCGATTCAACATCACGCTCATTTGGTTTAGTTTGACGGTGACGGGGACAATTCCCGGTGCGAGAAGTGTCCTAGTAGGCGGGGGAGGGTGGGCTTCACCGGGACCCGACCGGGGGAAGGGGCTCCACACGGTACAACTTGCAAATGATGCACCAGTCTGATCTGATAATATTAAGGGACCTGTTCCAAACCTAGGGGCGAATCGATTCGACTCCTAGGGTAAGAACGGAGCTTTAACACCAACAACAACAACAAAAAATTGCCAGTAAATTAAAAAGATAATTATACTAAGTAAATTAATATATTGCTGATAATATACCCAAAACAATAATTGTTATGAATTCTAAAAAAATAAATGTTTTAAATTTAGCACCAACTTCAAATTGTTTAATTCATCCTATAACACAATGGTAAATTGCATAGTCATGCCAATAAATTCAAACTTATAGTTTTGATAGTATAAATAAGGGTTTCATGACTTCGTGGTGATGGTTGTAATCAACTTGCTTTTGCTACCAAATACAAATATCTTTTATTATAAGAATATTTTGCTGCTGCTACTTGAGGACGCTGATTAAAAAATGTATATTATCTAATCAGTGCGCTCTGCTATCTAGAGTGCTACCATCTAGTAGCTCTGGTTTGTACCTACTGTCGCAACAACTTCATCAGCGTACTCTAGTAGCTGTAATGTTTACTTCTTTGAAGTCACCGCTATCAGAGCGATCTAGTATGTTTGGTTTGTACCATTTCTCTGGAGTTTTTGGGGAATTATAACGTTCAATTTACTTATACTACTAACAACTTATACAATAATAGTCACAACTACAAACTATTTATTATATAATCTGCGAGCTGAGTAGATAAAAATATTAATCAAAATTTAAATTTTAATCCAAACATGCTATCTATGGCGTGAAAAATGTATTCTGATAACTTTATGGCAAGTTGCTAGCTACACTACCACCTTTCTATTAAAAAAATAAAACAATTTTAAGCCTGTATGTTCCAGAATTCAGTGAGCTTAGAACTAAGTGAGCTAGAGCCAAGTGAAGCTTATAACATATTGTTTAGTACTGATTTTGAAATCACGCTTTTCGAAATATTCGATTGAGGTATTCACTATAAAAACAATCTAAGCTCCCAGATTGGGTTGCCGAAAGCTTAGACACAATAAAGTACTTTAAAACTATTTAACTAAAAAAAAAAGTTGTCAATCCGTGACGTTACAGCGGTTCGAGATAGGATTTCCTTTGTTAGTGAATATGCGTTTTATTCGGCAAGTTTTAAAGATAAAACGTTGAAACAAAAACCATAAATTATAAAAATACATTCTAAAATAGTCCTACATTGTCAAGAAATTATTGATTTTATTTTGAAGTAATTATTTTTTTGTAATTCTTTTTTTAAAATCTTCAACTAGTTAAGTTATTTGGTTTAGTCGTGAAAATGGCTTCTAGTAGTCTTACTGCCAGGATGTAAATTTAAAAACAGTCCATGGTGACATGTTTCTATCTAGAATAGGAAACAATAAGAAAGGAGGTATTATAAAAAGCAAGTCAATAGGTTAATTGCTAATTTGCTTCTCTCTCTCTCTTTCTATTTCGTATATTGGTGTCGAAGTGTGACAGTTCCTAAACTGCTTAGGTGCGTCAAGTTGAGATGCAACCCGCTTAGCAAAATGGCGTCAAAATCTCAAAATAACAAACGTCATCAACATTATTTCCACCCTGCAAAAAAAAAAAAAAAAAATTATANNAAAAAAAAAAAAAAAAATTATACATATTTCAAATACATTTTATTTAAACTCATTTTTAAAAAGAGGCCCGTGTAGAAACTATTTACCTTATTTTAATAGTACGCTTAAAATTTCAGGAGGCGTTGAAGTGTGCGTAAAAATTTTGTGAAGAATAAAATAAATAGCTACCCCATCCTCAATACGGGTTCGTGAGAATAATCTCTAAACCAAACAGATGTCAACACTCCGGTCGAACAAGAGTTTACTGTAGATCTACTTTGGAAGAAGGGGCTAAATCCGAATACTAAACTTATAAAAACTAATATAAATATACTGCCTCAATACTAATTCTATAGCTTTGGGGGGTGGGGTCACCATGCCTTACTACCCGCTCAGGTCATACACAAATGCACTAATTCCGCTAATATGTTAGGGATCAGGAATATTTAGTTTATATGAAATGTACCCACATTTTCGTGGAAGAAGAGTGAAAACAATTATTTTTTTTTACTAAATACCCTCAGTATACCCGACCGTGATTCAAACCCTGATCTCCCCATCATCGGTAATTCAGTCTTTTACTAGAATGACGCCATAAACCCGTGAACACTGAAGGGTCTATTAGTGTTGTTAATAAGATTTAATTACAAGTATTTGTCCAATATCTTAGCTCAGTCGGTAGTGTAACTGCCCTAATGAGCTAATAGTCTCGGATTCGATTCCCGGCTTGGACAAAAATGTTTATTTGTTGAAATGTGGGTTATCCCTTTCACAGCGATGAATAAACGACTGGGAGTTTGGTGTTGTATCTGTTCTAGATTTAAGTTTGTTAATAAGTCGTGCTAATATCATTCGGTTCACACAGTTCACGTTAAATATCACAAAATAAATGTAAAAATAAACAGATTCTTCCAAAGATTTCTGAGCTTATTATTTGAGTTAGGCTTATATTATGCTTTTATAATTTAGTTAATTTGGTCAATTATTTATTCCTTGTGTCCTTTTTGCACAAACTACTATACATTTTTTTTTATCACACGGTGCGTTTTACCTTCTGACACATTCTCTTAGAACTGTGTTTGTTCTGTCTATTTCTAGATAGGGACAGAGACAATATTTTCTTCTATTAATAAAGTACTAATAGAAAGAACATGACGTATATACTAAAATTATTTCGTTACGCATTTCGCGTTTTTATAAAGAAAAACAATCCATCAAATTTCGCACTCGTGAACTACTACTTTAAAAAGTTTTACCATGACAATTTTTTTTTACCAGTTGGAAATATTTTTAGATAGCTTGTTGAGTTGGAAGTTTAACGCTTAAACTTAAAGATTTAGTAGGTCACGACAATCATGTCCCTACTTATTAACAATCAAGATATAAATCCTATCGAGAAAAAAATAACGCTGAATGGTGGATTTGCAGAAGCGACAAGTCTTTCTAGTTATCAGATATTTATTTAAAGCGATGCTCTCAAAAAGAGTGTTTGCCATAAAAACAATTATATATATATATATATATGTATGTATCGATAAACATTAGGGATGGATCTTTTAAAGCTTCGGATTACCGAATTCCTCGAATCCTTAAGAATATTCGAAATTCAAAAATTCTAAAGTTTTCAAGTTTTCAAATTAGATATTTTAGGGGTATTATGATGCTCGTTGGTGGCTTGATCAAGAACAATTATAGGAAAACCTAACAACCAGGACTCATACCATTAATTTACCACTTAAATGAATGAGAATTCAGACTATATTATAATATATGAAAACATATTTATTATAAACTGATGTGATTAAAATCTCAACTGAAAGAAAAAAATAGTTCTAATCAAGAAAAGTTTACGCCTTCTGATTATCATGCTTTTTAATATATGTATTCGGGCTCAAGATTTAGGATTCGTAAATAAAATGAGGATCAGGATTATAAATCAAGTGGATTAAACTCATCTCGAGTAAATAATGTGTACATTCAGCGTTTTTGGCCCAAAACAAAAACATTTATTAGTTTATTCAAAGTCTGTTTGAATAAAAAGATAGAAAAAAGTATCAGTCGTATTTTCTTGATCAGTTTTTTCTTCAATCCTTCAATGAGATAAAGTCGATTGAGAAGTTCAACTTGTGCCATGTAAATTCGCAGCCTTTAACCGTGAATAATTTGATAATGAAATCTGGTTGGTATGAAAACGTATCAAACGACTTAATTTGTTCAGTTAACCCTGTAAGTATTATATGAAGAGAAAGTTTATAAATAAACTATTTCACAAATTTTATATTAACATTTTTTGAACTTAAACAAATTTTAATTTACTTGTTAACTAAATAAATCTTTTTTATGTACAATCTATTTTATCCTGTTGTAGAGTGTATTTTTAAACTTTTCATATTCCTTACACCTATTTTTAATGACATATATATATTTCAAAAACTCAAACTCCTTTTTTTGTGTGTGTGTGCTTAGCAATTAATTTTTCTCTAGTTTTATTTTAACTTTGTATAACTTAACTATGGCTATCTATTATTTGAAAAGAGGTTAACATTATCATTTATTTATGTTTCCTTTTGTTAAAGATTCAGAGGACTCGGGTTTGATCTCCGGTGCTTCCAAAATTTATATGTGAAGCAGTGAGCAAGGAACGGTGTCAAATCCAGCCTCGTGAGGACCAATGAGAAGCTATATGAATAAATAAGTAGTGGCTCCTGTCTGGAAAACTGATGTTAATGGCTGGAGGGTTCTTTGTGTTGATCACATGACACACTCTATCCGCAAATGTTGGCACTATCTTCACCAACATACGGCGGCCACTCAGTCGATATAGCTCGTTTGTGGACTGACACATTGGAGTTTTTTTATTATTATTTATTTTACTTAGCGTTTCAGTATAAGATTCCGTTGTTATCTCGTTGGGCTAAAGATGGGGGAAGTAGAATTCGGAGTAAGTGTATCCACATTTGCTTGAAAGTAGAGTGGTAAATCATTTGGGGAAAAAACAAAAACATCCTCAGTAAATTCAGTTGGAATTCAAACTCAGACCACCGTGTAACAGATAAACCAAAATAGACGAGTATAAAATTTAGAACGTGCTCACAACTGTAAGGGTCCAAAATTAATTATTTGGAATCATGACATAAAAGATAGATATCTCGTTTCACAGATTTGAAGGTGAATCTTATATCAAATTAATTATCTGAACGTAAATTATGGGATGTAAGTTTTAAATTTGTCAAAATAATTTATATTAGTCAAAACCATAATGGGGAGTGTGATATTATAAATCCAATGTGCGACTGTGGATAAAATTGTTAAAGTCTAAAACCTTTAATTAAACACACAAGAGACGCTAACAATAGTGAAGGCAATGTACAGTACAGTCCAATTTCCATGGGAAGAGTCTTTTAAAAATTACGAACCCATTTTTTTTTGCCATCAACCTTCCTCACACCTAGCACGTTTAGCGTAGTTAGTATTGATCGGATTGTGAGACGCGAGGATAAAAACAAAAGTAATAAAGCTGAAAAGGATAGTTTTTAAGATATTAGTGCGGGAAAAGGAGAAGAAAATAGAAAAGAAGACACCATTTGTAAAATTAACCCCCAGTTAAAGTTGTAGTAGTAGTAGGAAAGATAAAAATACTTTATTTGAAATATATTTTTATGAAACCAATAGTTTATGAGCTATAAGCAAATATATATACTTTTTTGATTCTTAAGCGCTTTGGTAGACAAAGATGTTTCTCTTTTCTCAATTTTTACGTGACAGTGTTCTTAGTGCCATACAATCAGTAAGAAACAGTGTATATTATTCGATTTATGATCTTTGGTGCAATGTTTCTACAACTATGTATAGACCTATTATTTCGTATCACAGATCTTACGAGGTTTTTAGGAAATGTCTATTTTAATCTATTATTATTATTATTATTATTATTATTATTATTAATATTATTAGCACCACGTCTTACTACCCGTTCGGGTTATACGCACTTACGCTAATGTGTAATGGTCGGGTGATTGTGAGATGAAATGAAGGACCCTACAGTTAAACGCGGAATCCGAACCACGGTGGAGGCCTGTCATTCCTCACATTCACAAGATGTCTTGTCAAAGGTGAAGGAAGGGTTTGGTAATCAGATAAATCTGTGCCGGGACAGAAGTCTTGAAACCTTACTCTTAGACCGCCAGGTCACCTTATTTTAATATATTATTATTATTAGCACCGCGTCTTACTACCCGTTCGGGTTATACGCACTTACGCTAATGTGTAATGGTAGGGTGATTGTGAGATGAAATGGAGGACCTACAGTTTAACGTGGAATCCGAACCACGGTGGAGGCCTGGCATTCCCCACATTCACAAGATGTCTTGTCAGAGGTGAAGG